>JAJJMB010008334.1:118445-172557 GCA_023531105.1 Papaver atlanticum
GGTGGTTGGCGGCAGCGGCGGCGGCACGGTGGTGGTTGGCGGTGGAGGTGGTGGTTGGCGGCGGCGGCGGTGGTGGCGCGGTGGTGGTTGGGGATGGAGGTGGGCGGCGGTGGTGGTGCATGGTGGCACGTTAGTGGTTGGCGGTTGTGGTGGTTGACGACGATGGTGGTCAGTGGTGGTGGCGCGGTGGTGGTGCTGCTGCTGGTGGTCGGCGACGAACGGTGGTGGTGGTCGGTGGTATTGCTAGTTGCTGGTGGTGTATTGTTATTGGTGGTGATAATATAATAAAAATTAAAGGTGGGGTTGATTTTTGTTTTTATCGGGGTGATTTAAACTAGAAGGGTAATATAGACAGTTTATGTTAAATGGGGGTTTTGTGAAAAATTTGTTTTGTTGGAGTTTTTGTGCATAGATAGTGACACCTTTGGTGTTGTAATTCGTGGACTAATATATAAAAGCCAATAAAATAATGAATTTATACGCAAAAGGAAATCAAATATGATATACTCCATCAATCCCGAATTAATTGCTTATTATATACTCTTTAAGTCCCTATTATTTCCATAATATAAACTCGATTTTAGTTCTGATGATTATGAACTCTTTTAAGGAAAGATATGAAATCTTTTTGGTACATTTTTTACTAGAAAAACCTCAATTGAAGTGGGATGTAGGGAGTTAGAGACATTCACACACAATCTTCTTCATCAACCATATTGCATTCCTGTACTTTACTCGTTAATAATGTTTAAATTCTTCGACCTAACACGTTGGCTTCTCATATTAACGATATTTGTTAGTGAAGGATTAGTTGAAGGAAGAACGACGACCATGAAAGCAGTGAACAAAGCAATAATCAAAACCATTAAGGTAAAGTATTATCTTTACGTTGATTCATACAATTAATTTTATGATTGTTGACATATTCATGTATACTATTTGTCTTGTAGGTTGAAAACGATGAGATCATCGATTGTTATGATATTTACAGACAACCTAGTCTTAATCATCCCTTCCTTCATAATCATACAATACAGGTTTAGTACATGTTTTTACATCTTTTCCTTAGAATATATATGTATTCAAACGCCTAACAAATTACTTGAGCTTTATTGTTATGAAACAGATGCGACCAAGTTCGTACCCAAAAGGAATGAAAACGGATAATCTTGGGACACTTCAACTTACACAAATTTTGCATAAGTATGGATCATGTCTGTTAGGAACTATCCCTATTCGGAGGAAAGGAAAAAATTACAATCCCGCACTTTTGCGTAAACATCATTATCCAAGATTATCACCTTATAAGACTTCTGTTACATCGCACTCAAACGACACTGCGGACGATTCTACAGAAGATTCTGGGTCCATGAGGTATATATAATCAAATATCGTTGTTATTATTAGATTCATTTCATTATTATTGTTAATTTATTTTCCGTACGTGAAAATATATTATTATAGTGATCAAAATATGTATCTTTTACAGTACGCGACCATTAAAGTGGTAGGTAATTTTCTAGGAGCACAAGCAAAAATAAATCTTTGGAAACCATATGTTGAAAAAAATGGATTAAGTATATCCCAAATTTGGGTTGTAACCGAAGACAAAAATACCAATACTATTGAAGTTGGATGGGAGGTAAGTTATTCGTCCGAAATTATATGTAAACGAATTTCTATCCTCTTGTAAGGCATAACTAATTTTCCGAATTCGCTTTTAATTAGGTGTGCCAAAACCTATATGGTGACGATCGAACCAGATTTTTTTTACTTTGGACGGTTAGCATTATTTCCCTTTTTATTATATTTAATAGCCTTGTGATGAAGATGTCTTGAGACGCCATTTATTTAGTATTATTTTATCAAGATTCAAGTAAATCAAACAATTTCATTATTTTTTCTTGTTAGGCGGACGGATACACGGATACGGGCTGCTACAACCTCCTTTGTGATGGTTTTGTACACACAGCGTCAAATGTCTCCCTTGATTGCAGTTTTAGTGATGTGTCCACTTTCAATGGCAGCCAAAAAGATGTCACATTCAGCATTCACAAGGTAAGAATATATAAGTGATTAAATTTTCATACTCATTATCAACTTCGATCTAAAAATAAACATCGACTAATTTGGTAGGACCAAAGTAGTGGACACTGGTGGGTGCAATTACAAGGTATTCCGATCGGTTATTATCCAAGTTCTCTTTTCGATGAATTATCAAAGGAAGCAACAAGAGTAATTGGGGTGGAGAAATCATTGATAGGAATGAAGAACAGCATACTTCGACTCAAATGGGTAGCGGTCATTTCCCTTCTGATGGTGGTTTGAAAACATCGAGTTATTTTAATTGGGTTCAAGTAGTTGATGAAAATAACATGATGAAGGACCCTGAAAATGTTGAAACATACGTTACGAATCCAAACTGCTATGATTTGAAAATTGACAACGGCAATTACGATACAAATGGTTATACTTTTTACTACGGAGGTCCCGGTTATAACGATAGATGTCAATGATTTGAATATATATACAATCTAAAAATAATTTCTTTTTGTTTTTGAAAATTTCATATCTACAATGGACGAAGGGTTGATGAAAACCTATATCAATAGATTTATTTTGTGAGGTGAGTTTCATTATTAACGCTATTATGCTTATATAGACTCATGTTTTTTATCTATAATAATTATAGTTTTCTTTTATTATTACAACATACTCTGCTACAGTGAGATTAGTGTTTGCCTGGTCATGCATAAGTGGTATACCTGATTTATACCATGAGTGTTGTTTGTCGTTCCAAGATGTGCTATCTAGTAATCACCAGTATGAAGTGACAACTCTGTGCTGGGCAATATCGGGAGTGTGGATGTATTCAATCAAGTTTCTGAACCACAATTTGATACAACAGTCTCTGCTTATTGAAATAATACATTATGAATTTTCAAATTCTAGTAGACATGAATGAAAATACAGCTTATAAGGTCTTATAAAGCATAATTACAAACCATTCTGCTGATAACTTGTGACTTGTGAGTGGATGCATAACCAAGAACTAGAAACTGCTCCTTGAAGTGAACTAATATAAACTTTCAAATTTTAGTAGACGCAAATGAAAATGCAGTTCTTACAACGCGCAACTTATTAACCGTTCTATTGATAATTTATGATCGATTACATAACCAAGAACCATAAAAGGTCCCTCCCTAAAGTGAACGGTTGGTATAGACTCACTTTCATTCGCAATACATATCTATAACTTAAATGAAGATAGTTGGCCATGGGATGTGAGCATCTAGTGACTTAAGGTTTACCAAGAAGAGAAGCTCTGTAGAAGGCTTGGCTTTGTGCTATTTCGATTCGATCCCGGGGATCATTCATGGTTTCATCCCTTAATGCTTGAAGTATTCCCTCTGATGGAAGTTCTCTGTAGTGCAAATCAAACAAAACCAAAACAAGTGGATATTAGCTTGGTTCTAAACCAACATGATTAATGTTAAGTTTCCAGTTTGCTTAGTTATGCGGCTTATCCCCTAAACTTTCTTTGTCTTAAAAAAGGTTGCCTAACTGGTCACAACACATCTGATCTGTTTTTCTTCTGTTGTTTTACAAAAAGAGAACTTAGTGCTCATAAAGAAAACACAAAATTAAATTGTTCCGGAACATCAATCAAATGGATACCACTTAGGAGAAGAGACCACCCAAAACGGCTTTTTGAGGTAGCACACCACGTCCAACAACAGTGGGTTATGTTAAGCAGGATCATATCCACCACACCTCAGACTGTTTTTCTACCAAAATGGAATTTTTGTACTCGTCGAGTGAGACTAATTCCACAATTGCACCCTAGAGCGGCTAGGCCCCAACTTTTCTCGTTTACAATAAATGGACAACCAAGAACTATATGTAAAAAACAAAAGAGCAATGAAAATTGATGAGGAATACCTTTTAATTAGAATTTTGTATAATGTCTTCAAGATAGGACAAAGCTCAACTGGAGCTACAGGCTTATTATCTACAGGAAGCAACAGGCTTAAACAAGACTGGCTAAGCAACTCATAAAATGCTCCAACAGCAGAAACTCCCTGTAAATTATTTTGCAAGTACGACTGAAGTTAATTAACAGAAAACTTTAAGAAAAATGTGAACTCATGGATGGAACACTTTCTGTTAGACTCACCAATATGTTACAATTCTGGACTACTTGCTAGAATTCAAAATTAATTCATTACTGGTATATTGACAGTGACATTCCAAAACTAGGTCAGAATCTAATGTTCAAATTTTTCGCAAGAAATTTGCAACTGAAGCCACATCAAATGAGTCAGTCGGTCTCCTGAATCCTCAACAGATGATGTTTTTAAACAGCATGTTGTAAGGTGTTTATATTCGTTTCATTTTCCTTTTATTTTTCTTGTCAGGGAAGACCTGCTCATGACAATATCAATGTTTATTTGTGCAGACATGTCCAAGGATCAAGATTGGTACCTGAATCATTCCCTTTCCCTTGATGCTATCACCCATATCTAGGCTTAATTCTCCCTTGGCAAGCATTTGCCCATACCAAGCATTACGACCTTTTAGTAAGGTAACATAAGTGTCGGCAAGTAAAGGCCCAGCAAGCCTCTCAGGTTCTTCCGCCAAAAAATGAGTTATGAATATCATTTCAGATGTACAGTGCGCAAAGTAAACAGATTTACTGGTAGCACTTTCATTCGTTAGTGCTGCTACCATTCCTGTGGAAAAACAATTGAAGTTTATAGATTTTTAAATCGAAAAAATTATACAACAATAACTGAATAGAAATTCATTTACCAGGAAACATTAGAGTTATTTTAACTAACTTGTAAATTGAGTACTGTTGAGTGAGTTCCACCACATATGCACAACACAATTCTTTCTCTTTCTTACATAGAGAAAAGAATTACTGTTTGAAGTTAAAAAGACAGCATATAGGAACCGGCTAAAACATAATTACTTAACTGTGACATCGTTGCTTCGAATAACAGACACCTATACTGGCCTCTACACAAACATATTGAACCATGGGAATCATACACAGCAGACAAAGACATTGAAAACCACTGTACTATGTTAAACAGAACACAACCAGAAGAACAATCTCGAATCCATGTTAGATAACTACCAAACGATGACACAAAGAACATGACGGAACTTTGTTGGCTGGGTAACCTTATTTCTCCCATACACGAAATTGCTGTAAACCCTAGATGGACATTAGCATTCTAGTAATCAATGATAGTGACCAATTCCACTAGAGAAACACCAATTTTCTTCATGAACATGCATCAAATAGAAGTGAAGGGATGAAGACCGTAGCCCAGTTTTGTCAATCAAAGTAATTACAACCTCTATCCTAAATTTATTTGTTATTTCAGTTATAACTGACATGTTAACTAACAACTACACAGTAAAAACTTACCAGCTCCAATAGCATAAACATTTTTCAAACCACCCATTACTTCATGTGTAACAAGATCACTGTTATCCCACACAGTGAAATGGGGTTGCCTTAAAAAGCTTGCAAGAGGTTTTCTCCACTTCTCCGCACCACATATTCGAGCATTAGCATACTCCTTATTGTAAATTTCTGAAGCAATGTTTGGTCCTCCGAGATAAAGAATGTTCTCCTTTGCAATCCCAGCTGCGAGTGCAGATTATTAGTCTTGCATGGGAGAGAAAAACCAAACAACTATTCAACAATCAACAGACCACGAACTGGAAATTTCGGAACATGAAATATATTGGAAGCAGAAGACGGTCTACGTGCACTATCTCAGGATGTTGATACATACACTAGTGGTATTTGATTACAGTGCTAATTAAGAATGAAAATGAATAGCAAAGAAAGTCTAAAATACTTGCAAGATGAAATTCTAAAGGGAAGATAGGAATAATGAAATGTAAGGTCCCGAAGAACCCCTGACTTTTTATTCAACTTTTTGGTGCAAACATCTAGTATCTCCGGGATTCCAAAATAATAATTAAATTGGTGCATGAAGCTTCTTTGATGGGATGTATCTGATTTTGGCACGAATGTTTTGGTGCAAACATCTGATTTCTAAAATAACTAGTATAAAGATAGGATGTAGTTCTATATCAAGAAGAAAAATTCAAAAATTTGGATCCTGCAGTAAGCTAGAAGGTTTGAATTTTATGATGGAGATCCTAAAGTTAGTTTCTATCATTTCTGAACGGTCTCTTTAAGCAAAATGCAGTTACAGTCACTGAGCTCACCACCAACTGCTACTAAATACAACCAGAATTACTGAAACCATACAATTCATTTGAATTTGATTTTCCTAACTTAGCACTTTTAAGTTTCTTTTATCTAAATCCATAGTTCTATATCACCGGTGATATGCATCCTATAGGAAAATTCTTAAGCTAAACTACACACATTCAAAATTCGTCAATTATATTTATCCATATAATGATAAAACATCACCAAATTACTTCATTTTCTAGCCCTCTAATATAGATCACAACTAAGCTAAAAAAAATCAGATAACTAAAAAAAAAAAATTAAAAGAAATCATTTTTCCTTGGCAGCATAAGTCCAATATATACTGCAAAATACTAATTAATTTCTTTAAGAAACCCACATTTAAAACAAAAGAAACCGAAAAGTCGAAAAAGCATAAACCGAAAACACTTACTTGCACTCATAATCATCTGTGTAGGAGTTACTATATGAGGAACAGGCTCCAATGCAGTTTCTATACCCTTCGCAAGAGAGATGATGATAGGTTCTGTAATTCTTTCCTTCCAATACTTGCTAATTTCTTCAAACACTTGATATGTCTCTGTTGATGGTAATCCATTAATAACAATATCAGCATCCCAAACAGCTTCTTGCAAATTTGTAACAACTTTCATTGGACAAAGTGGTGTATCAATCATGTTTAAACAAAACCCATCTTTTAAAATCTCATCTGCATACAAAGTTCTATCACCTAATCTAGCTTCAACATACTTTAAATAAGCACATCTTCTAATTAATCTTCTTAACACATCTTCTCTTGAATTGATTACTTCAAAGAGATGTTCAGCTGTAACTTTATCTATAGATCTTCCTGCTCTTCTCCATATTCTGATCTGAACTTTTTCTCTAAAATGTCCATAACTATCTTGTAATAGAGCTGCAAATACACTCCCCCAAGCACCAGCCCCAATTCCAACAATTTTCAACAAATCTCCATCAGATTTTCCAACTAGTTTTCTAAATTCATCAAGCTTCAACTCTGTAGCATTTCCATTAGACATCATCTGAACATTACCACCATTTGAGTTAATGGTGTTTGCAGCTACTTGAGCACCAACCATCTTCTTCCAATTTCAATGTATTTCACTAGAATTCAACAAATTAACACAAACACAAAACCAAACACTGAGATTTTATAATCTGGGTTCTTCTTGAAACTAAAAACAACTCTGTCACTCCCATGGAATTCCCATTATAATGCTTATCTAGATGGTTCTGTTCTGCAGGTTTTAGCAACCCAAGATTGTTTTTTTATTTAATGGGTTATCTTATTCACCGAAACCTGAACTAATCTCTACCAGTATTGATAGATTTTAGTGAACCCCTCCTCCCTACTAACTTCAGATTCTGATTTTCTTCAAAAAAAAAAAAAGGGTTTTACTTTTTCACTCTGTCACACTAAATGCTCAAGAAAATTGTTTGAAAAATTCAACAAATCATAGAAATCTCAGACTGGTGTTTGGTAATCTACCAAACCGAACAAAATATTGAAAACAACGACAGCAGGAAAAGGGATAGATTAAAAGGTGAAAGACTTTTAGATTTCGTAACGGATACAACAAAGTGATCTTCAGTTGATCAATTCAATGTGATCTTTGATTAATACTATCTTTTCTTTTTTCTTGTTGCGAGTGATTGATTATTGATATTTATGACTCATGGGTAGAGCAGATGGTTAGTAGTTGGGTCTGTCATCGCTCCCTTCGACTTTTTTAAGTGCAATTAAAAATAGATGACAGATGCATAAGGGGGGAAGCTTGTGCGGATGTCGGCCCCAGAGAGACCATCCTTCTCTCATCTTGACCGCAAGACGGCAAGAGGCCGGTGATACTGTTGCTTAGTTCTCTACGTTATTAGGTGTTACTTGATTAAAATCAATGTGACTGAAACTAGCATCTTCCTTCTGGTTATCGTCAACCATCTTCTTCAAGAGAGATAATTGTCCAGGGAGACAGTTACACTTGCAACATTTTTGTTTACATCTGACTCGCGATCTGGATCTGAGTCAACTCCTAACTCATCGCGAGTCAAATATCATACCGTTTGTTTTTTGTTTTGAGTCAGATCTGACTCGATACTTGACTTAGATTTAACTCCTGACTCGGATCCGATTGAATCAGGTAATAAAATACCCCCTAACTTATTGGACCAAGCCACTGGCTCACATTTTTTGAGTCAGTTGAGTCAGACCTAACTCAAAAAATAAACATATTAAGTCATATTTGACTAAGTCAAGTGATTTCAGTCAGATCCAGATGAGTCAACTGTAAATAAACAAGGTGTTACTTACCACCAACAACAATAAAATTAGGGTATGCAGAGCTACCTCTACCATCACGCGAAGACCCAGGATATTCATACAATTAAAAAATTGGGACATTTCCAATTAAAGAAAAAATTAGGTGAGAAGAGTTTGTTGCTAGCCTAGCTAAGTTTATTGTCGTTATGTTCTGATCTCTGTTGACTTTGATCAGGTCGCCTAGGACATAGAAACTGCTTCAAAATTTCCATCATTCATTTGATGAATCCCAGGCTGAATCTTCCTGAACTTCTATCATTTAGTTTTCCTTAATCCCCTTCAGAGTTGCATCATCCTCTATTTGAAAGTCTATATTGGTCCTTTGCAACTTTTTGGCCCATGAAATTGCTAAATCAGCTCATTTTCTAGCTCTACAGACTCCATAGACATCGTCTTTGTAGTTTCTTGCTCCCACACAGTTTCCTGAGTAAGACAAGGCAATTAGAGCAAAATTAGTATGAGAGTAGATACCATCATTTACTTCCATGATAAAGGAACCCATGGATCTGATGCTAATAGTTGTGCCAAATTTCTCTTAATAATTTTCGATAAGTTTTTCTAGATTATCCTGATCACTTCTCAGGTAATAGAGGTTGATTAGGATATGATTTTGATTATGCATGGCTCTGTCAAAAGAGCATATGTAGATATCTTCTGAAAACCTAAATCACATCTAGCTTAAACCAGCAGGAAGTAGCAAATATAGAGATCCAATTGTTGAGAGGGTTCTGGGAATGAAACCAAGAATTAAGCAACTTAGTGAAGGTGGTAGCTTCTCCAAAGACCTGGTGCTGGGCACCAAAGAGATTAATCCAAACAGCAGCAACATAAGGGAAAGACATCAAAGTATGTGTTATATCCTCTTTGGTACTTTTGCATAAGTTGCAGATGGGATCAATATAACTGAGGATGCTGGCCGTATTAGCATTAGTAGGAAGAATTCCATGTGCACACTTCCATATAAACATTTGAACAGATGGGGAGGTATTCATTTTCCAGATCTCCATCCAAGCAAGGTTGATAGGATCAACTTTGTACTTGTCTGGATTTTCTTATCATAAAGAGACTTGAATGTGAAATCTCATTTATCATTGAGGCTCAAAAAAATTGTGTCCTCCTCATGGTTGTTGAAGATAGTATCTTACATAGCAGCTTGGTAATCTTGAGAGAACAAGAGGGCAAGAGTGTAAGAATCATATTTTCCTTTATTGTTGATGAGTTGGTTGACAGTTGTTAGGTCATTGGGGCAGAGTCGAGGCTTTACAATGATGTTTTCCTTGTTGTGCATCCACCTGCCTTCGCTTATTCTGATATTTTTTCCATTTCTAACTTTTCATTTGTAGTACTTCTGTATATTTTCAGCTCCCTTAAGAAACCTTTTCAGACCCCAATAATCAATTCTTTTAGGTTTGGTGTCCATTCTGATGACCTCTTGATCTTTAAAGTGATTTGCTTTCATGGTTGAAAACCATAGAGAGTCAAGTTCAGTGATAAGTCTCCAAGCAATTTTTATGATCATAGCATTATTGAAAGTCTCATATTTCTGAACCAGGGCCACCAAATTCTTTAGGTTTGCAAACTGATCCCCAAGCAATGTGGTAAATGCCCTTAGACCTCTCAAGGACTTTATTACATAAGAAATACCTTTGAAGTATATCCATGTCCTAGCAAGTCTTTTTAGGTAGGTTGAAACATCTCATCTGATAGATACTTGAAGTGGAAGTGATACTAACAATCATGGTTTCTCTGCCTTCTGGAGATAGATTTTCACTTTTCCAGTCAACCATCCTGAATTTGAGCTTATCAATGCAGGGTTTGATAGCTTGAATCTTGCTCTTATTAGTGAATAGGGGGACTTGTCATTAATATCAATATTTTGGACCTCATGAAGAGACTGATAATGTTAGCAATTTCTGGAGCAGTGTTTTTGCTGAAGAAAAATCCAGATTTAGAGAAGTTAATCATTTGTCCCGAAGAAGAACTGAAATCAATGAAGATGTTAACCAGATTCTTGCATTCCTGTAAGTTAGCTTTACAAAAGACTATGCAATCATCAACAAATAAAAGTTGACTTATGGGAGGAACTCCAGTACAAATTTGAGTGTCATGAATCAAATCAAGTTTTTTAGCATGCATGAGGCTTCTAGAAAGAGCTTCCATACAGAAAAAGAAAAGGCATGGGGATAGGGATAGGGAGTCTCCTTGTCTAAGCCCTCTGAAGGGGTTGAAGAATTTTCTCGGGGCACCATTTATCAGCACATCCAAATTGGTAGTATATATGCATTGATGGATGAGATTGCACCAATTTTTTAATAAACCCCATTTGAGTCATGATAGCAAGAAGGAAATTCCAATCCATTTTGTTAAAGGCCTTATTAGCTATGTCTATTTTGATCCTTATAACGCCTTTATCACTCTTTTTACCGCCTATGGTATTCATATGGAAGGTTATTTCATGGGCTATAGCAATGAGCAAAAGTATGATCCAGATGACTCATGAAGTGGAGCAGATCCCAACAAAATTCAACAAGCAATCCATCTTTCCTGAAAAGTATGTATTGACTTTGGATTAGATGTAACAAAAAAAGTAATAAAATTAACTAAAACAAAAAGGCGGTCTTAAGAGTAATTTTGGAACTTCAGTATGTTTATCTATAACTAGTATTAAGAAAAGAAGGATTTTTTTCATCCCCTTTATTTCCTGTACTTAAAATGACGAAAATAACCTTCATTAAAAAAGATATTAACTATTTCTATTGAAGGTAACTTTATTTTCTCTTTTCCTTTAGCCCCTCAGAACCTTAATGACCATTGTCGCCACCATCACCGATTTCATTATGGAAACATTTGAGGATGGGAGCTCAATTTGGATCTGGATTATTAAGTTTTGGATCTCCTTCAATGGAAAAAAATCAATTAATTCAACCCAGAGAAGCAAGTACATTCAATTGTAGACTAGTACAACCGTTGCCACAGTGGGAGGGCCGACCGAAGAAGAATCCGAAGATGGGGTTTGTCTGCGACTACTTTCGCCCCGTTTCAGAAAAAGTTATACTTTCGCTCCGTTGAGCGAAAGTATCACTTGTCCTGCGGAGTGAAAGTATCACTTTTCTTGAAACGGAATGTGAAAGTATCACTTTTTCAGAAACGGAAAATTAGTCGATCCATAAACCAAAATATGGTTGCATGATGTGTTATGCATCCTTTGTGGTGGTTTGCACAACGGCTATGTATTCAATTTTCGAGAATTGTGCCTAAAGTGAAAGTATCACTTTTCTTGAAATGGAGGGAGTACATCGTTGTATTAGTTGCAACGAAAAATTAGTTGATGCATAAATCAAAATATGGATACATAAAGTATTATGTATCCTTTGTGGTGGTTTGTATAATGGATATACATTTAGTTTTCTAAAATTGTGCTTAAAATGATAAATACCTCCCCGAATTTTTCGTAAAAATTCTAAATTTGATATTGTTGTTTGTACTCATTGTGTAGATTCTTTTATAACCTTTCCAACGAGATAAAATTTGTAAAATTTCAAGGCACGGATTTTTAGATATGTTATATTAAAGTTCGTGTTCCAATTATACCCCTGAAAAGATAAGGAGTTATAGTAATTTGACTAAAAGGGAGAGACATTTTCGGTTTTTCAGCCCTGACCATTTCCAATCTTTTTGTGTCAATTGATCACTTAGATTTTACAAAAAAATATGGCCATATAAGGTCCTCCCTCACTTCGCTCGGTCGGTCCAATCATGAAAACCAAAATATTTCGTTAGAACCAACTGTTGGAGGGGCGGTATGGTTTTTCTAAAATATTAATGATTTTTGAAAGGAGGCTCAGTTGAAGGCGGTGGGTGGAAGTGGAGGTAGTGGTGTATGTAAAGGGTAGACCATCGTTAATTACTACAAACGGTAACTGGATTAATTAAACAAATTGTTAAGAATATTCATAAAAGACCTATTTCCTGTCGGTCATTGATCCGCGGTGGTTTAACTTTGTGCATGATGGTGGTGCTCTCGAGTGGGAGGCGGTCAAAGAAGAATGGAAATGGAAGAACAAAATTGGCGTTTGAGATATATACTCCGTACAATAAATGGCATGTTTGGCTCATTAGTCATCCACGCGATAAACGCATACACACCTAGTTAGTAGGTTTGTGAATAGTTCCCGAAGTATACGCGAACTATCCGAACACGCACTAATACGCGCATTCTAGAGCGTTTTTATTGCGGACCATATTCACGATTTTTTTAGGATTCCTGAATAGTTTGCGAACTATACGAATGCACGGATTATTTTCCGCATTAATTCGACCATTATTTCAACGCAATCTTGTGGTGATTCCACCATATTAATTGTGTCCTCCTATACGTACATTCTTGTTAGTAATTATGTTCCATAATTTTTATATACACCATTAAAATCATGGCTTTTGATACAATATACGAGGTGAAAAAGAGCTCTGAGGATCGGCGATAAAACCGAGTCAACTCAGTTTCAAAAATTTCTTCAATGAAATCTTAATCTCTCTACTCCTTACTGTTTTTCCTAATCTTATTTCATTGTTTTATGTTTTTTCAATCAGTCTGTTACTTATTTTCTCCAATCTATTGTTGTTTAATCCTTGCCCCCAATTTTCAATTGCCCCCTTCTTGTTCTTCACTTAGGGTTTTTTCAATCGACCTGTTTATACGCTTTAAATCTTTCGCTAGTTCGGTTTTTGCTCTAATCAATTTGGGTGTTAGTTAATTTCATCACTGTGCTTTACAATTGAAGATTTCTTTAAAAAAATTCCTAGACCTAATCGCTACCTTGTTTATTTCTGGGATTTCAATTTCTTTGCCCTAGCTGTTTTGTTAGTTAATTCCAATGTTAAAATTTCTTACATCATGAAAAAAAATTCACTACAATTTCTTATCATTTGTTGTATGATTTCCTTGTTTTGCAGGGAAAAAAATTTGTTGGAGCTAATGCTCAGTGGAGGCCATCTCAAGTCAATTGCTCGGATTCGAGACAAAGGAGAGAGCTATAGTTCAATGGTACATACTTCACCGGGAAGGGATATTTCTCTTAGGCACAAGTAAAGTATCTTTAATTTTAGAAGAAGACAAAGGTTCTAATCCAAATCCTATGACTGATGATCAGAGAATAATCATTGATATTATTTTTAATACTTCCTTGGAGAACAATTTTAAAAAATAAGACAACATCATCCTCACCTCATACGTCAGTGAAAATATTAATCAAGAATGCTATCATCATGCTTACTTCATATGTCAGTGACAAAACCTCTCAAAACTTTGTGAATATCGACCTCTTTGTACAAGTAGCAGTACACTGGGGAAGATTAAAATTTATAATCAATTCTTATGCTTATTATAGTAATATGAAAGTAGACAAAACCTTGCATTCCTCACAAGTAGCAGTTTTTCTCAGTAGCTACAGTTCCAAGATTACATGCAAAAAGAAGATCTTCAGAAGTAATCATTTTCATTCTCTGCCTAAATGTTCTTATTTCTTACAAGTGTCATCTAAGTTCAGAGTTATTATTTTTATATTAGAAAACTGTAGAAATGGTAGTATAAAACTCAACACTAGCGTCGTCAATCTTTACACAAAAAGAAATCAAAATCAGAAACTTCGTATTCTTTCATCTACTACCTCCTTTGGAAAAATGTCTAGTATTCCCACTAGAAACTATATTGCTCATCTCACTGATGTTCTGGAAGATCAAGTTCAGCCTCTTTCGAAATCTTTTAAGTATTATGTTGAGTTTCTAAGGGATGTTGCTATAGCAATTGAAAAAAGGAAATATCCCAGAGTGATTGTTAAATTATTCAAGTAAATCAAGAAAGGTGATGATCCAAGAGGTCTCAAAACTGGAGAGTTAGTTTATGCATTGAATATGACTTGGTCTCCAACTGGAAGAATTATCATAAGAAAAATTGTTGATCCTAAGATCTTTACTATCAGGTTCTCAAATGCAGCTGATTTTGCTGCTGCTATTTACTCCTTTCCAAACAGGGCTCAAGGTAAACTTCTATCCATGCGCATGTTCAGTATTGAGACTAGAATTGAGGATGTAGACTTCACTGCTCAAGATTATTGGGTCAGATTTAATCTAAGAGGTGATTTGGTTGGGAAGGGTTTTTTTTGCAAAGCAAGTGGCATGTAAAATTGGCAGAGTTCTCACCTTGATTGGTCCTCTTAATCCACAAGGAGAATACCAAGCTCATGTAATTGCAGACATATCAAAAGCTTTAGTGCATGAAGTTAAAATCATAATTATAGATAACAATGACAGGGAAACTATCAAGCTGAAGAATTTTATCATGGAAATACCTCATGGCACCTGCAGAAAATGTTGGCATGTTGATGGAGATCATCCAAAGGAGAAGTGTAAACCCAGAATTGCAGCTTATAAGAAGATTTTCCCTAAGGTTTATGTTTATAATGGTGAGGAAGAGAATACAAATGTCCCAGTTCAAGCCACACAAGATAATAGTGCTACTGATGTTGTTGGTCTAGCTACTGCTGCTGCTAATCTTCGGATTTATGAAAGTGAGATTGATAGGGAGAACTACCAAAGTCGAGGAACTAAGAGAATAAGAATTAATGTTGAAGAAGATGTGTTATTCTCTGAAACTAGAAGGACTGGTAACATTGGTGTCATTGGTGATGGGAGAAAAGTTAATGAAGGTGGAGATGGAGAATGAAGAAAGGATAAGGAAGAGAGTAGTAAATCACCTGATGGTGAGATAAGGAGTAAGATCAAAGGAAATTCACCCATTCAGGAAGAAAACAATGTAAGTTCAAAAGAAATGAAGCAAAAAAAAAAACAAGCAGATTGGTTCAGAATGTTAAGTCAATACTCAATCAGTGACGGAGTGGTTAAGAGACAAATGGGGGCTGTAGACCCCACTAGTTTTTGAGAATCAGTTAGAGAACCCTAGGTATTTTAGTAATATTTGATAGTTGCGGGGGCAAAGATGATTGGAATTGTTGATTTTTTTTAGAGACAAACATATAATATTTTTTTGCCTTTTATGTGAGGGAAAGGGAAATATCTCTCGACAACATCACCCTCACAAGTTCACCCGACCATATCCATATTATCACTTATCAGAGAAGAACCAAGATGAAGGAGAAGAATTGATTGAATAATACTAAGGTATATCTCACTATTAAAATTCAATTAATATTTTTTAGTCTTGATCTTTGGTAGTGAAACTAATTATCATGTTTTACCTTTCTTCCAAATGATATGATTAGGTTTCTTTCAAATTGGGTATTTTTAAAATTGTTTTAAAATAATGTTAGAGAGTAGAGACTTAGAGTTGGAGATTCGAGATACCCATACATCCATCTTGTAATCAGATCTTCAAGTGGTTAGGGAAATTCAAGTTTGGGTTATTTTTAATTGGGTATTTTTGTAAAAATAAAAATATTTTTTTTGATGAGTTTGGGGCTTTTAATTTATCTAGCTTGTGTGTTCTTCGATTTTCAATTGGGAATGATTTTTGATTTGTTTGCTTGCAGGACTTTAGATACATGGATTATAATCCAATATGTTTTAAAATTTAGATTTCATATTCCATTAACATTTTTATCAATGATTTTCTTGTAATGCTAGTTATTGGTAAGGGAATGTAGTCACTTAATTCATTTAATTTGAAAAGCGATTTAATTTGAGTATTTTTTATTTCCTTGTAGTTGAAATCTTATAGTATAGAGAGATACTTCAAAAGGAAGCCAAAATTTGTTGATACATCATCAAATTTATCACCTTCAAAACGACATTGTACTATAGGTGGGAATGCATCATCTTCTCAACCAAATACACCATGTTCACAAACAAATGCAGCCACTGCAAGATTAGAAAAAAGTGATATAAGTGTTCAAGTTCCGCAATCAGACCCTTCCAAGACTAGTGGTAGCAATTCAATTGTTTTGAGTAAGGCTGAATTGGCAAATCTTCCTTCTGACCCGGGACTGCGGAAACAAATCATTGAGTATCACCCAAATGTCAGAGATCAAGTTCGAAGGGCCTATCTTTAGAGGGGACCTTGCCATCCCAGGAATCATTCATTTCCTTACAATCTGAAAGGTATAAGGTTCAATCCTTCTTGGTTCAAGGGTCATGAATATTGGTTGGAATACAGCGTATCAAAAGATAAACTATATTGTTTGTGTTGTTACTTATTTAAAACCAGTGGTGCTACTAACTTTGTTGATGAAGGATTTGTACTTGGAAAAATAAAAATATACTGCAGGTTCATGTATGAGATAGTAAGAGTGCTCACAACATGGCTCGAAAATGTTGCGAAGACCTGTTAGATGAAAGAGTACATATTGACACATCACTTGTTAAGCAGACAAATGAAACCAGAAGGAGATACAGAGTTCGATTGAAGGCTTCAATCCAAACTGCCCGGATACTTCTAAGGAAGGGACTTGCATTTCGTGGGAATGACGAGGACGAAGATTCTACCAATAAAGGTAATTTTCTCGAACTTCTAGCATGGCTTGGTAACAATAACTTAAAAGAGTTGAAACCTTATATTATGGAAAATGCACCGCGAAATCTAAAATTTACCTCTCCGGACATTCAAAAAGATATTGCAAGTGCTTTTTCGTGTGAAATAATTTCAGCAATTATTCGAGATATTGGCGATTCATTCTTTTCAATTCTTATTGATGAATCTAAAGATATTTCAAATAAGGAGAAAATGTCTATTGTGTTACGGTATGTGAAATAAGGGCATGTTATTGAGCGTTTTGTTGGGATTGAACACGTAGGTAGTACAACTGCCCGCTCACTGAAACAATAGATAACTTCTTCTCAAGGCATAATTTAAGTTATTCCATGTTGCGGGGACAAGGTTCTGACGGGGCTAATAACATGAAAGGTGAGTACAATGGCCTTAAGAAACTTATTTTGAATGAAAATAATTGTGCATATTTCGTACATTGTTTTGCCCATCAATTACAACTAGCTGTTGTAAATTTAACAAAACTTCATCCGGATATCAAGGATTTATTTTCTTTATTTACTTGTGTGACCAATATTGTTGGAGGATCACCTAAGCGTCTTGGAATACTTCAAGAAATTAGAGGGGCAGAATTATATGAAGCCCTTTGCAATGATGAACTTGAAACTAGACAAGGGTTAAATCAAGAATCTACCCTTAAACGTACTGCGGATACACGATGGGGTTCGCACCATAATACCTTGATTAGTTTGATCAATTTGTTTTCTTCTGTAAGGGGGTACTTAAGTCAGTTTCAAATGATACAAACTCTGACAAGAGATTTGAAGCTAAAGGTATTTTATCCCATATGAAGTTATACAATTTTGCTTTTCGTCTTCATTTGATGAAAAACATCATGGGAATTACAAGTGCTTTGTCGAAAGCTTTACAAAGAAAAGATCAAGATATTGTGAATGCTATGAAACAAGTTCAGATTTGCAAGGAACAACTGCAAGAGATGGGGGATAAAGGTTGGAATGATTTGTGCTCAACATAAAATTAAGGTTGATTGTATGGCTAATTCTGGTTCATCTCAAGGAAGACCGAAGCGCAAACCCCAAGAGAACAACAACGAGCATAAATATCGTGTTGAAGTATTTTATGAGGTCATAGATTTGCAACTATGCGAACTGAATAGTCGTTTCACTTAATCAACTACAGAGATGCTTCTTTGTGTGGCTTGCTTGTTTCCAAGTATTCTTTTGCAGCTTATGATAAGAACAAGTTGATGCGCATTGCAGAATTTTATCCAAGGGATTTTTCTGAAACTGACCTCGTGTTACTTGATCATGAGCTTCAAACTTACATCTTTGATATGAGAAAAAGTGATGGTTTTTCAAGGTTGAAGGGAATTACTAATCTTGCCCAAAAGATGGTGGAAACAAAGAAAGACATCATTTATCCACGGGTTTATTTATTATTGACATTGGCGTTGATTTTACCGGTTTCTACTGTCTCCGTAAAAAGTCTATTTTCTGCTATGAAGATATTGAAGACTCGATTGTGTAATAGAATGGGTGATGAGTGGTTGAACGACTGCTTACTTGTGTATGTTGAAAAACCTAATTATGGATAGCATTATCGATGACATTATTATGAACCGTTTTCAGATCATGAATCCACATAAGGGACGGTTGTAGATTGATACCTGTATGAATGACTTTTTTGCTCCATAGTTTGGGATGACTATGGATTTTTTTGTTTGCAGTTGATGTAATCACAAATATATATCGTCTTTCTCATAAATCAATTGTAATATCCTCTTTTTGTCAATATATACTAGTATAACACGCATGCGCGATGCGCCTGCCATTCTGTTCATTTCGTAATTTTTTTGTTTTCATGTAGTAGTCAACGGTTAAAGTCAACACTCAGTCAATAGTCAAAGTCAACGATGAACGCCAAATAGTGAAAACTCATTTCAAGCTAATCTACAAAAAGTAAATACAACTAAACACACGCGATGCTCCTGCCATTTCCTTCCAAATAAAATCAAACTTTTCAATCAATTTTTTTTATTTACACCAAAAGAACTCCAGCTAACAGAAAACCTCCTCATCTATAATAGCATCCAAAAGCTTTGTATGCGATTCAGTTAAATCTGCAGATTAAAAAAGAGGAATATCATACATTCATACAACTGGACGTTTTAGAACCGTAACCCATTAAGTGAAAATACATACCATCAAATCAGGAAACATATAAAGCTAGAGTATCATACTTATTTATCTCATTCAATTGAAAGTGGTAGCCGACATATGATTATTTATTTCACCTGGATTCATTAAGATACTCTTGCCTAGAATGAAAAACTTATGGTGATATTATTCGCAGGTCGAATAAACAACCCTGATATGAAAGCAATACACATTTGCGCTGGTCTTGAATGCTGTCAACTATCTTTGAGGTACGATGGCCATCTATTGATGTCCCAAGGATAATCCCACAACGTTGGTATCAACGGAAATGTATTTTGAGCATAGAAACTTCTGTATCCACCCTACACATGCCGATTCCCTTGTGAATTGGCAATACCAAACAAATCATGCATATACAAAGAATTGTGTACTAACGATATCAAAGACTCATAGTTTTTTCCTTTCCATTTATGAAGTAATACCAAATCCTTACCTCATACAATCTCCCAAGTCACCATGTTAGGTTCAAGGCATATCTACCACATGTTATGATGCACATGGGAACTTCATTGTATTGAAAATACACATAACCACACATAATTAACACATTAACAAATCATTCTTTTGAACTACTTCTCATAATTTCCAATTACATGCAACAGTAATGATGGCAAACCTTTTCTCATGGTTCAACTCATCGAAAATGTATCCCTCAAGCACTACTCTTTGTTTGAACAGTCTAACCAACACACAAAGTTAACAAATTAGAAAATCTCATATAGAAATCAAAATGAAGAACAACATTAAAAACATGGTTTAATAATCAAATACAACCTAAATCAAAACCCAAGATGTTTATCCCATATATTAGACCAAACATCGTCTTCTAGTACAAATGGACATTTGTATTAGAAGACGATCTTGTAATTCATCTAACTGGCATTTAAAAAAAAAGGTTATCTCATCATTAGATAACGTGGAAGATGTTAATCAGGTAGCCACGTGGAAGATGCTAATCATGGCACCACTGCAAATTCATGTAGCTACTTATAAAATGGTAACACTGACGACCCTGAGAATCTACATCCGCCTTCGGGTGGGAAGCTAGTGCAAAGATGACAATTGCTCTGAATTTCTTGTTTTTAGTTTTTATTTGTTTTCTTTTTTCTAAGGTTTGATCCTATTTGGATCATTATGCCCAAACAAACACTAATGTCGTGGCTACGTGGACGGTAGGGCAATAACTACTCAAACATATGCTATAGGGACTCATCAATTCATCAAACATATGCTAGGGGATCATATTTTTAATTTGAAACACCTAAAGGTAGATGGCTTTCCAGATTTTTCAGATCATAGTTGCACACAGGTTACGCCACCTGATATTTTGTTTCTTTTTTATGCGCAGGTGGAACCAATTGTTCACCCAGTCACGCAAGTCATCACATTACCCAAAAACCTCTTCATGAGAAGGTGATTCTAGACCTTGTTGACAAAGGTGCAGTGAGTGAAAAGTATTCAAATCTACAGCAGATTCACAAAATAAACATTTAAAGATGGAAAAAGTATTCATGTTTAAGTTATAAATGCAAACTGTTTTGGTGGGTGATAACTTTAATATCATGATTCAAAAATGATAAATCCATGATTTTGTGTGAATTCTCTGAACCAAAGCCTTTATATATTGATCTTCATATCAACAAAATTATGTTTGAAACTTCTAATTCTAATTGCCAAACACTAGTTCAATTCCTAAAGATATGAATGACGAAACTGGAATCTGCCCTATTCATCAGCCTGAGCATTGGCGCCAGGAAAGAGTTTCAATTCTGAAGTGTGGCCATGAAGAATAGAACACAGACTTCATTAGACTTCATTAGTAATATATATATATATATATATAATGCTTTTCTGAAAGGTCAACGTCAGTTATTGTGAGATGTTATGTATAATTCATATTTTCCTATTAGATCCATGCTTTAGTGGTCGCAACGACTTCATCTAGTTATGCAGAAACGGTAAGCTTTTATATTTTTGTATATTGGTAAGCTTTACATCTTCACTGGATTGCAATAATGATATACCTTGCATTATTTTTCTGCACTTCTATCAATTACAATTATGTGTCAATGTATTGGTATATAAACTGAACTTACTCTAGCTTGTTGTTTATTTACAGGAGGTGATGGGAGGATGGATTTCAATATACTGCAGGTGCAGACGCTAAAATTGGAGTAGTTTTTGCATCCACAGGTAAGTACTCTAAACAACAATTTAGGTATGGTTCAAATTTTTTTTTGTGAATGTTAAGAGTTTTGGTTTTGACCCCAGGACTGGAAAGTCCTGGCTCCGTCACTGTACTCAATCATGGGGAGAAGAAACAATGTAGTAATAAATGAGCCAAGAGAAGATAATGGATATGGAAATGAAAGAGCAGGAAGGTTGGAAGTGGTGGTGATTGGGTTCTTGTTGATGAAGAAGAAAATATTATACCACTGGAAATGGAAGAAAGTGTGCTTATTGATGATGGGAAGAGCAGTATTGGTATTGGTGCTGATATATCAAACAGTAGTGGGTCAGGAAATGGTAATATGGGGGTACTTAACTGCAATGAAGATGAGAATGCTTTATCCTGGAGTTTCATAGAAGCAGAAAAGAGAAACAAAGTGACTACTGAGATGGCCAACTCTGGTGCTAGTACTGCCAGTACTCTCCCTATGGAACAAGCTTTAACTCATGAGGTAAGTTTTATAAAACACTTCTCCTTAATTTACTTAAATCTTAAGTATATATTACAGTTAAAATCATTCTTTGTTATCATCATTATAATGTTTTTTAAGACTCTTAACTTTGAATCAAGTAACTATAGCTTTAAAAAGGTTCTTTTCAAAAATCTTATTACTTGTATATCCATTTATATATGTTTATTTCTAAAATGCATCATTGATAGTTATCTACCTTTCAAGAAGAGACTGCTTTTCTTTTATATAGTCACGGAAGATAAAGAATTTGGGTATGATTTCAAGGTTTTATCCTGGAATCTTCAGGGCATTAGGTCTACTTTAAAACAAGATCACTTACAGTTCCTAAATAAATCCCATAATTTAGATATGATTTTCCTTTCTGAAACAAAAGTTAATACGTCGATAGTAGAAAAAGTGTTCAAAAGGTTAAAAGTAAAGGATTGGTTCATTATGCCCTCAATTGGCAGATCAGGTGGTTTTGCCATTGCATGAAATCAGGGAGTTTTTGCTAAACTTGTCTCTTTTAAAGTTAATGTTTTTCATTTCCAAGTTTTTAAAGATAATATGAATGTTTTTATTACTTTTATATATCGTGCTTTAGATAATAACCTTAGGAATGACCAATGGGATTTCATAAATATTAGTTTTGTGAATGCTCCTTAGGCTATCATAGGTGATATGAACTTTATTCTCCATAAAGATGATAAGGAAGTAGGAAATAATCCTTCTACCAGTAGTTTTTTCTATGTCTTCCATTGTATTCAGACTTTAGGACTAGTAGACCTTAACTTCACGGGCCTTCGTTTTACCTGGACTAATAAAAGAAATGGTAACTAGCACATTCTATAAAGGGTTGATTGGGTTTTAGTAAATCATAAATGGCTATAACTGTTTTCGAAATCTACTAACAAAATCTTACTAGGGTAGCTTCGGACCATGCTCATATTCTTCTAGAAACGATTCCAATCAGTGATAAATGTATGAAACCTTATAGATGCATGAAATGTTGGTTGGAGCATAAATACTATAGGAATGTAATAGAAAAATCAATTCGGAAAAGTAAGTCAAAAAGTAATAACTTGTTTAGGACCCTAAAAAATTTGGAATATGAACTTAGAGCCTGGAATAAGAAAGACTTTGGTAATATTTTTAGAAATATCTCTAATATCCTTAAAAATATTGAAAATGAAAACAAGAAACCATATAGTTAGAAACAAAAATAAGAATTGACCAGCTACAAAATGATCTGTCGAATTAGTATGAGATAGAGAAAGCTTATTGGGGTCAACATGTAAAAGAAACTTGGATTAATGACAATGACAACAACAGTAAATTCTTTCATCAATATGCTTCTAATAGAAATAGATATAATAAAATTCATCCCTTAAGAGATAGTACGGGCTTGTGGATTGAAGGTCAACAACAGTTAAGTCACCTCCCAACAAACCATTTCAAGAATATTTCTAGTACCAGTAATAACGTCATTGATCCCATCTTTCAATGAGATTTTAAGACCTTCATAGATGCTAATGATAATGATAAACTTAATGAAATCCTTAGTGAATATGAAATTAAAGAAGCTTTATTTATGATGAATGCTTGGGGGGCACCTGGGCCTGATGGTTTCCCCCTGGTTTTTATCAACAACACTGGGAGTTAAGGAGGACATAGTTCTCTGGGTTCAAAATGTCTTTAAAGATAAATGTTTTAATCAGAAAGTTACCATTCTTTCGTTACTCTTGTTCCTAAAACAAAAATGCCAAAAACACCTAGTGATTTCAGGCCTATTAGTCTTAGTAACGCCTTTTATAAGATAGTGACTAAAATAATAGACAATAAAATTAAACCCTCGTTGGATAAAATTATATCTCAGAACCAATCTTCCTTTATCCTCAATAGGCACATCACGGATAATATTGTTGTGGCCCACGAAATACTTCATACAATGAAAACCGGTAAAAGGAAAAATGGCCATATGGCCCTTAAATTAGACCTCTCTAAAGCCTTTGATAGACTCGGATGGAACTTCGTGATCTTTGTTTTAAATTTTTTTGGCTTATCTAAGGATTTCTGTGATTTAGTTTACAATGGCATATCTACTGTTTCTTCGTCTGTGCTTGTTAATGGCTCTCCAGGGGAAACTTTTTTCCCTACTAGAGGAATTAGACAAGGTGACCCTATGTCACCCTATATATTTATCATTTGTATGGAAGCGTTTTCAAGACTCATTTTCCATGCTGAAACTAATGGAAAAATTTCTGGTATAAAAGTTACTAAACATTGCCCATTTGTATCGCATTTATTTTTTTGTTGATGACTCCTTTCTATTCACTACTTCTACTGTAGTTCAGGCTAGGAATCTACTTGATGTTCTAGAAACTTTTAGTGATTCCCCAGGTCAGGTTGTTAATTACCAGAAGTCAGGCATTTATTTCAGCAAAAAAGTTGAGAACAAACACTGCAAATTGTTAGCTAGAATTCTCAAAGTTGGTAGAATAAAAAAAAATGACACTTACCTAGGGACTCTATGTTTTTTAATAGGTCTAAAAGCTTTAATTATCAGAATATGCTAGATAGAGTGTACAATATGGTTCAATGTTGGAAAGCTAAATTTATTTCCCAAGCAGGTAGAACTACTCTCATCTGTTCTACCACTAGTGTTATGCCTATGTATCAAATGATGTGCTTTCTTCTTCCCAAAAAACCTTTAGATAAATTAGATGCTCTGCAAAGGGATTTCTGGTGGCAGAAAAGTAAAAGTAATAGAGATCTGTACATTAAGGCCTGAAATTTCATCTGTTCTAGTAAAGCTAAGGGAGGCCTGGGTATTAAAAGTCCTTATAAATTTAATTTATCTTTACTTACTAGACTTGCTTGGCGTCTAATTGAGAATCCAGATAAGCTCTGGTGCATCATCCTTAATAAATACTTCCCAAACTCTGAATCTCTTAAGTATAAGAAGAAATCGGTTAAGTCTTGGGTCTAGACTAGTATTTGTAAGGGTTTAGATGTTATTAGAGAAAATCATTATTGGCTGTTAGGTAATGGTAAAGATATAGAAGTTTGGTCTGATAAATGGCTCCCTAAAGGTGAAACATCTAAACTAAAAGACAATAACTTCCTTCAATTAGTCTCTAAAGTGTCTCATATAATTGATGGTGAAGGTTAATGGAATTTTAATCTTATTCATAGTGTGTTTGAAAATGATACCATCAAAAAAATTAGGATGCTTGAACCTGATTGTGACCCAGCGAAGAAAGATACCATGATATGGATAGGTACTAAAGATGACTCAGTTTCAGTGAAGTCTGCCTATAATTTGCTATGTGATAGGAACCATGTTAATTCCTCTGTGGAATGGAAAGGAATTTGGAAACTCAATATCTTACCTAGAGTTAAAATGTTTGTTTGGAAAACCTTAAGTGATTGCTTTCATGTTAGAGAGGTCTTAGGTAGACATACGCCTATTGACATTCATTGTCCCTTATGTAATAATTTTGTAATTGAAAGCATTGATCATCTATTCAAGAAATGTGTGTTTTCTGAAGCGATTTGGAGAGGGTTATCTTTCTCTCATAACTTTTATACTGCTGCCAATATATCATACAAGGGTCGGTGTCTTATGTGGCTAAAGGATTGTGATAACAGAGATTTTTTTGCTTATGTGCTATGGTATATTTGGAAATATAGGTGTAAAGTTGTTTTTGATAATGTTAGACCTAACCCAAATGATTTGATAGAGTTTATTAAGAAGGATAGTCCTCAATATTTGCGTAAAAAACTGTGTAATACTGAAAATTTGAAAATTCCCTCTGTTTGTGATGTATCTCACCCAGGTTGTGTTCATGGAAGTTTCGATGGTTTGCATGATATTTCTTATATTTATTTTGATGCTGCTTTTCAAAAGAAATAAAAAAATAATATTTGCTTATGGTGTAGTGGAAGTGAATAACAAAGGGTTAATTGTTGATTTCACATGAGGGACAGGATGGTGTTCAAGTGCTGAAGAAGCAGAATTCAGATCCCATCGAGAAGCAACAAGATGGGTTCAAAACCATGGAAATGAAAGATTAATCTTTCTCAATGATAATCAGAATGTGGTCAACAGCATTAAGAAGAACATTTTTGCAGTGAATTGGATTTCAAAAGCTATTTTGCTCCAAGCTTTAGAGTTCAAAAAATTTCTTGCTAGTTCTTCTTTCGTATATATTCGGAGATCATGTAATAGTCAAGCGGATAATCTAGCTAAAATCCTTAACAGACAGGCGGATATGCATGTCGATTCTAGATGTTGGGATAAGTCTAGAAAGGAAAAGTGGTCAGGGGTTCTTCGTAATCGAAACAATGTAATTTATTTCAGTAAGTTTTATAAAATTTCCGTTTATCAAAAAAAATTAAATAAAATTAAATACAATATACGATAAAAAATCATAAATAATAACAGTCAAATAATTTTTAATACATGACAATACTAAAAAATATATTTTTAAAGTAAAATATATGTCGAATTTTACATGCCGAATTGAGATATGTTAAACACATTAAACACGAATATATGCATTTCCACATTTTTCCTGAATCACGCATAATATACCAAACTAATATTTCAGCCAACCCATTAATGAGCGCATTTATACCAATCCGAGTTTTTGCCGCTCGCCGAATTATTAACTAGGATACCTAGTTTAAATTAAAAAGTTTACATTTCCTACGCAAAAACCAGTGTAGGATTGTATTTTCAGTGAGAAATTTATAAGCTCAAGAGCATTAATACTTTGTACCGCGCACATCACTTAGATAGGCTCTCGAAAGTCACGTAGGGGGAATAACGAAATGGAATATGAAAAAAAAACGAAGAAATAAAAGAGGATAGATACCCTGCTATCCAATACATAGATAAATACAAAAATGTCGGAAAAGAGCAACATATGATTATGGAGCAATCAACAAGGATACGGGATGAGCTGAAAGTGACTAATTGCCACTTTGCAAGGCAACCGTCCATCTCACAATGAATGTCAGTGGTCAAGTTTTCATGTTTATTACGAGTGCCACTGCCTAGTGCTTACCCATCCCATATCACATTAATGATACTCCTACCTAGATTTAGAACTCTTAAATGTTATCTTACCTGACCCGGAATGTTCTTTTTCACCTAGGAAAAGAGTTTTGGTGAATGACTTCCACAAAAGATGTGAAGAGTTTGATTTTCTATTTATATCAAAAACAGAATACATAGGTGATAAGATAGATGCAACAATAATTCAAAAAACTGAACAACAACTCCGCGTTTGTAGTCAGAGTAATTGTAGCTGACTTTACTCAGTCAATCATTGAGTGATTTCTGTGCTTGACTGAGATTGCCGAGAGTCTTCAGGGTTTAACGTAAAAGACCTGGTTTTGTGTGTAAATGTTGCATTACCAATGTTTGCAATTTGCAATGCGTTACCATTACCAACTTGAACTTGTTCAGTTCCATCATATTCATGAGGAATGCTCAAGTTTTTGATATCGATCTGCAGTCAGGTGATGGGTAGCTCCGGTATCAGTAACCCACTGATTTCCATCTTGGCCTCCAGGTAGAGCAATGTATGCTGCTGGTTGTCTTTGCTGTGTATTGCTACTCCTATCATATCGAAACCAACACCTGTCTGCTATGTGGTTTTGTTTCTTGCAGATCTGACATGGTTGCTCTCCCTGATTAAAACTTTGACGTTGTTGAGGACGACGATTGAACAGATTGTTGTTTTGCTAAAACGGCCCTCTGGGTTGATTGTTGAACCTTCTCGGTTCATTCCTGCTGGACGAAGCTGAGTTGGAGGTGGCAATGCTATAGGCTGTTGTATTAGAGCAAGCCGTTGTTCGAGTCTCATCTCAAATGTGAGGAGATGAGCAGTAAAGGTGTCTATATCCATCTTTTCATTTGTGCTTAATGCAGTTACAATAGGATCATAAAACTGATTCAATCCATTGCTAATGGATTGCTTCATCTCATCAACAGACACAGTATATCCCGATGCTGCAAGCTGATCAAATAAACTTTTATCCTCATTCAAATAAGCTTTCAAAGTTTTATTACCTTTGTTCATGTTGTGAAGTTGTTTCTTGAGACTCATCTGATGAGCCTTTGTTTTTGGTGCAAACTCCCTCTCCAAAGTGTCCCATATTTGTTTGGATGTTTCAAGTCCTCCAACCTTGCCAAGGACTTCAGGTGTCAATGTATAATTCAACCATCCTACAAGGAGTGAATCCTGTGCTTCATAGTCTGTAAATGCTGGATTGATATTTTCTGTATTAGGGAGATTTATGGGTGGTTTTTCTAGTGTTCCATCAATATATCCTGTCAGATCATATCCTTTTAGGATAGGCTTAAATTGAGTTTTCCATAATAAATGGTTGGTTTTTGTGTGTTTCAGTGTTACAAGGTTATGTATTTGGATTTGACGGAGGCTATTTGTGTTTGCTGCCATGGAAAGATTAATGTTTTTTTGTTTTTTTTTTTTTGATGAGAAGCGTGGGTTGGATCTAGGATGATACCAACTTAGGAAAAGAGTTTTGGTGAATGACTTCCACAGAAGATGTGGAGAGTTTGATTTTCTATTTATATCAAAAACAGAATACATAGGTGATAAGATAGATGCAACAATAATTCAAAAAACTGAATAACAACTCCACGTTTGTAGTCGGAGTAATTGTAGTTGACTTTACTCAATCAGTCATTGAGTGATTTATGTGCTTGTCTGAGATTGCCGAGAGTCTTCAGGGTTGAACAGATGACTTGGCCTAACATTTTCTTATCGCAAATATCCACTAAAATTATCATCACACGCCAATCTATTTCTCTACCGGAACTATATCCGGCTTCTTGAACTAAACCATCTGAAGAACGGGTACCTAGCTCAGCTGGTCATCCCCGTTCCCCAAAGTTTCATGCATTCTAGGAGGTTCCAGGTTCAAGCCCCCAATGACGTAATATTGCAGAAATTAACATGGAAGGTAGAGTTAGTTTGCCCCCTTTGTGACACAATCTCAGCCCCCATCCGTTTCGGCTCCCTTGGCTAGGTTACCCATGGGGTTCGCTGGTAGGCTAGCTCAGCAACCTGTTCAATTAACGTAGTAGTATGTTGTTGGAGCTTAGCTTGTTAGGCTTCCAACTAGTTAATGTAATATTCAAATAAAATAATAATAAAAAATTGTCTGGTCGTAAAAAAGTGGAACCAATATTATACTGGTTCTACTGATTTGGCATCTATGAAAACGGAGTGGCCCAAAAACTATTGTATGTACTGTTTGCTGTGTTATTTCGGAGCTGAACCATTCATTTCTCAGAAGAGACTGATTGTTTTTACCCTATGGCTCTTTGCTTCACTAGTCTGATGAATCTTACAATATTCTCACCTTCAATCACTAACTCACCTTCTTCAAAATCTCGATTCTCATCATTTCAAAACCCACCATTAATTTCGGGTTTAAACTTTCCAAATCATAAAAGAAGGAAATTCATACAATCAAATAGAACTAGAGCTGTTAGAGAATGGCAAGATTATGAAGAAGCAGTTAAACAAAAAGACTTACCTCGAGCTCTTAGATTCTTAAAATCACTCGACAACCCTCAAATTCAAAAACAATCTTCTTCTTCTACTTCTATTGATCCTTATTTGGACGTTGATGATGATTTGAGTTTGTTGCGGCCGGAAAAGGACTGGGAAGTGTTGGATGCTTGTTTAAATGCCGATGATATGAAGCTTGTTGCAACTACTTACAGATTTCTTCAAGAACGTGGCTTGTTATCAAATTTCGGAAAGTGCAGGAATATAGGTAAGCTTTTTTTTTCTCTTCCCAATTATTTAGAAGCTGTGTAGGATGATTTTTAGTTTCACTTATAAATCAATCATAAACAGCTTTTCCGGGGCATCCCAGACGCTTTCGTGGTCGGCATAGTACGAGTTCATTGAATTGGATTATATGTTGCTCCTACCCTTCCTCAGCTTTTGCTATAGGAAGATTTGTCAAACTGTTTGGAAGCTGAATTTTCTTTCTCTACTGTTGTAGTTTTTGTTTTTTGATACAAGAAGAAAATTTATTTATAGAGAATGGATGGTTACAGTTGATTTTTCCCTAAGGATTACATTTTCAATGTCAGGAGGAACCCTCTCTTCATACTCAAAAACAGACATAGTAGTTCTGAATTTTCTTTCTCTACTGTTGTAGTTGATCACCTAAGTTTTTGTGTTACAAGACCTTTCTTACAATGTTGTACCTTTTTGTTGAATCTTATAAGTTTTGATTGAAGGATTGAGGCCCATTGGGGCATTGCTATTGCAAAATAATCATCTGTATTCCTATAGAGAAAATTCTGTTTGAATGGACATAGAGTTCGACTTGTGAAATATATTGGGTCATGTGGGATTTCTCGAGAGAGATTGAATGATCCAAAATAGTTTGAAATTTGAAGGGTGCAGTGTAATTAGCATAAACATATCTGGAGGATATATTTTAAGGTCAGCTTAATGAAGATTACTCCTGTCTGTATTTAGTTTGCATCAGCTAATAACCAAGCCTTTATTTGCATTTGCCCGTTTTGATTCGAAAATGTACATGTTCTTGTTCAGCAGTTCTGTGTTGTTGTTGCTCTTTAATTTTCATTCCTGATCTATTTGTCTGTATATTATGTTGGCAGTGCTGGAAGGCCCAAGAGATGTTACGCCAACAATTCTCAAGTCTTCTACTGGTTTGGAAGGTATAGAGACCTCTGATTGATCATTCTTTGAAATACTTGAAATATCAAGATGCCTGATAAGATAGACTTTTTTAACAGTCTCACCTACAACATACTTTCTCCACAGCGTCTAAGCTTTCCCCGAAGAAGTGGGGTCTTTCTGGAACCTCTACTGCTGTCTTAGTTGCTTTTCTCGGAGGGGTATCCTTTCTACTCTCCAAGGATATAGATGTAAGACCTAATCTCACCGCCATATTGGGGCTGGCCATGTTAGACTCTATTTTTCTTGGAGGTTCCTGCTTGGCCCAAATATCTAGTTATTGGCCTCCATATAAGCGCCGGATTCTAGTCCATGAAGCAGGGCATCTTCTCACAGGTACTCATTTTCCCGTTCAGTATTAGTTTCAAATAGCCAAATCATAACAATTCAGAAAATTTTAGTCGTCTTTCGAGCATCCGAAATGGTGGATGCTATTTTTAAGTTCATGTTGCTAGAATCGGCTCCCTGTAGAATAAGAACGGGGGTAAGAATGACTGGTTTTGCAATCTAGGCGTTTTAGTTTTGGAATTTGAAACTGGTGTTTAAATTGGTCCCTGAAGATGAGTGCTCTTGTGGGGCTAGGCGGATTGTAAATTCATGCCTACTTGCATGCACACTTTTCACTTTTCAGATAGGTTATACAATGAAGAGAGTTATGAAGCTATGAGCCAGTATTAGAAAGTGTTTTAAATTCCATATGGGGTTTACTAGTGGGTGAAACGGTGCCCATATAGTTGGCAATTGCTAAATTTCGTACGATCAGATGACAATCATGCTCAATATCCACTGTTGTCACTCTAATTGTTCTGTATAAATCATATGCTGCACTTTAAAGAAGAAGACTTTTTTTTTTTCTCACTCAAAATTTCATCATTTCATTATATGATTGTGGCTACAGAACAATTAAACCTAAATCAAAATTCTAGAGACCGATACATACACCTGGAAATCAGCCTAATTTAGCATTGTCTTTAATATACCATACTGCAGCAACACAAGTAAGAAGTCATATTTGACAAAATTGCCATCTGAAAATGCCAATTTTGGAAATTCCGAAAAATGGCCAGGGCTTAGCTCAAAACCCTTGGCAGCCCAGATGATACTCGGAATCCTGTCTAGTTTCCTGGATCTCGTGTCGTAATTGCAAGCTCTGCACATAGTTTCATGTAAGGGGTTGACCACAAGTAAAACTAGCCTTTTGGCATAAACAATTACAACTTCCAAATTCCACTTGAATGTAATCCTTACTTCAAAACAAGCAGTGCCCCACACCTGGATTCAAGTGTGTCCCATTTTTGTAACATAAATGCATTATCACCATTATGCTTTCATCTTGAACATTTCTGTAGCTAAATCTAAGTTAGCAATAGGTGCTCATTGAGTATTATTTACTTTATGCAAGTCGCCGAAAGTGGCCAGCATTGTGCATGTTCTTACTCATGCACAAGGTTTTCAACTTTATCATTCATTTTTCATAATTTACATTTAGGCTTAGGGAAGTTTAAGTTTGATATTTGCTAATTTGTTTTCTATTTTACATGCAACTTAAGCTTATCTTATGGGATGTCCAATTCGTGGGGTGATCTTGGACCCAATTGTTGCAATGCAGATGGGGATCCAGGGCCAGGTATTTCTCCACCTACATTTATATTTTAGTCCCTCTTTATCTCTATCTCACTTTACTTTTCTGGAAGGATCTGGCATTTCACTTAACGACTTGCAAGGAGTGTACCCGAGAAACATGAACTCGTGAAGGAGAGAAAGGAAAGAGACATAGGGATAGTATTAATACCAATTTAATGATGCAGCCAAAGCATTCTCATAAAAGCTTACATTATGATGAATCAGTCGATCACTTTCCAGAGCATAACACCGTAGCCAACTTGTAAAGAACCTTGTTGAAGTCTTTAACATTATACCCAGAAAATCATGGATGTCGAACCATTTTGCTTGGATCGAGTTGGTTTCTCATGACCTTGTGAGTTTGCTAGCCCTACTGCCAATTTACTACCCCACATTAAATCTAAATCCCACTTATTAATGGGAGTGGTTAGTTTATACAAAGGCGATACTACATCTCTTTTTCCGGAATAGGCTCAATTGGCAGTAGGCCATGGTCGCCATCTGAACTACCTTCTTCGGTGTGCGAGTCCTAGCATCAAATGGCTTTTTTGCTGTGGATGCCGTATTGCAATAGAACATTGAGGAACGCAGGTATCTCAACAAGTACTAACAAAATCCGACAACGAAAGATTTTCCGACGATGAAATTACTTTACTTAGGTGGCGCGAATTTTTGGGTATTATATTTAGGATTTGATATCTTTGTAAATGCTTCCCCAATTAAGGAATCTAATTGGAAACGAAAACAGATTGGATATCTTCAGAAAGAGTTCCGTTAAGCTGTTACATCTGGTATACCACCTTAGTTAGGTGCTGTATACCTCAGTTGACATATCACCAACCCTCTTATTATATTCATGATGATGAATAAAAATAAGTCATTATTTTAGTAAACTACATTCAGCATACTTTTTACAGGCAGGTACTCAGTTTTGGGATGAGAAGTTAGAGAAAGAGCTTGGTGAAGGTCGACTCAGCACTGCTGCTTTTGACAGGTCGGTTATACCAATATTAAAATTTGTGTGCATGTACAAGCGCTTGTAGATGTCTAAATCTAATCGAAAATGTTCAGGTACTGTATGGTACTGTTTGCTGGAATTGCAGCTGAAGCTCTTGTATATGGAGAGGCAGAAGGTGGAGAAAATGATGAAAACCTGTTCAGGAGTATATGTATTCTTCTGCAACCCCCACTATCCGTTGCACAAGTTAGTATCTTGTTGAACTCGGCAAGGAATCTCTATATACTCTTTAACAAGTTGATTATTAAATCTTTGTTTGCTACTTTTCTTTTCTTTTTTTCTGGAAATTATAAATCTTTGTTTAGTGGTTGATTTTATTATTTCATTCAGATGTCAAATCAGGCAAGGTGGTCTGTCCTGCAATCATACAACCTTCTCAAGTGGCATAAACGTGCGCATCGAGCTGCTGTTAAAGCTCTTGAAAATGGTAGTAATCTCAGTGTTGTGATCAAGAGTATAGAAGAAGCAATGGTTTCTAGTAAATAATTTGGGACAAACTGGAGTCTGGTGGAGGTTGCATTAGTTTCCAAACGCGTAAGGTACTTTGGCTCTTCTCAAATGCTTAATATCTAGATGTACAGTATCACTAAAGATATCATTTTCTAGGGGCAACAATGAAATACACGGAGTTTTTAATGCAGTGAGAAGACAACTGCCACGCTTCAGTAAACGGTAATGCTGCCTTTTACCCTGCAGCGTGATTTTGGGATAGAAGCACATACTAAATGTAACCCCTTTTTCAGTTTCCACAAAAATAATTCGCTTGCACTTTTTTAAAATCATGTTCCAAATGCACTTCTACCATCAGTCTGACTATATTGTTCGTGGTATTTGCAGTAGGTACACATACATGTTATAGTTTGTGATTGATTCCTTTTCTTGCGGATTCCAGCAAAACGATCTGGTGCTTGTGTTGGATGTGACACTTACGGGCGTTTTAAGAAGGTGGTGGTTACCTTATCCAAACAAGGTGATGCAAGATGTAATATGATAGTCATCAATGGACAAGCTCCAAACTCCAAACTCTTAAGTAAAGGATGATCAACCATTGTTGCAGGCACGGCAAATACTCAATGTTATCAGGGTACTGTGCACAACACATCAACTGCAAAATCAACGCAGAATATTCTGCTTGTACCCAAGGAATAGCTGTACTAACAACGACAAGCAAATTTTAAAAAATTTAGAATAAAATTATGTAGAACGTAGTGTTTAGAGGATAGCCAAAATCTAGTCACATCTTTTTCTTTTTCTTTTAGATCAGATAGTCGCATCTTTTAAAGCTGGCTGTTCTAGTACTTTTGTAGATAGCACTGTATATGTAACAATCCAAATGTTGTGATATGTACCAACTTGTAGTTGAGTGCACTGATGATAAAACAAACCACAACACGCTGTGATTTTAGTAGTATTATCTATGTCAGTGAAGCTTATTGTCATTGCAGTGTTAGGCCGTGGTATTCACTTGGTATTGTTACTGTACTAGGCATCACCGGGGCCTTACGGTCCCGGCTCAACCTCTCATTTTAGCCTTAAGTATATTTTAGTTAATGTATTTAAATCCTACAATTTGGTCAATTATACAATAAAGACTTTATTTTTTTTCCGCAAAATATAGATAGCTTATGTCATTTCAGGGTACTCATACTTCAATAATATCAGTAAACACCTAATAACATTAGTATTGATAGAATCAGTCAATATTTAGGCACATAGTTACATCAAAAATATATTTTGAAAAAAATACCAATCACTTAGATTTAATTTCATCAATATTATTTCCGAATGAATATGAGGAAACCCACATTTCTGAAATTTAATCTTGAAAACGAGTACAACCACATAGCCAAACACTTTTTCTTTTTTCGATTTATGCCAAAGTGATCTCTTTTTAACTTAAAGACATCATCTATCAAATCTGGACTATCATAACCATATTGATATTTTCGGAGCTCGTCTTTGATCTCCACTCAACTGAGATTCATAGTCATTATTTGGAAGATCTGTAAGTGGTGATTAAATGTGTGATAGCCATTAATCTTGATATATCTCAATTATATGGCCAGGACCACCAATAAACGTCGACGTCATGACATGTCTTACCTTTTCGTTGGGTTTCATCCCATCGTCTGCCAATTTTTTATGCCAACATAACGATCTACGTGCAACGTATCTTGTATTTTCTTGAGATAGTATAAACGATTTTGTTCAGTTGATTCTCTTGAAAAAGTTCCTTTGCTCTTAGGAAGGTAAAATATTCAATGATCCTCTAGAAAAAACAAAATATAAAACTATTGGAGAGTCAATTGAGATTTAGTATACTCTCCTGTAGCAGGGTCCAGGTTTTTCATGGAAGGCTTCCAACTCATGTCACAATATGAAAACATCATGACGTAGTTTAAGGGCAAGTGTTTAGGATATCACTCAAAATTTGGAATTTTTTTTTTTCTTCCTTCAATTGGAATATAATATCCCTTAGGATAGGTACCTGAGAATTTTTTTCCAATAGAATTACCAAAACTTCTTCGATCGTTGGCAGGTTGTAACACCTTTCATGTGTGAATTTTTTATAACACATGATAACTTTCGCATTCTTCTAGGAAGGACTAACCTTCTTAGAATCTAATATGCTGAAGTATACTTGGAGTAGAATTTATTATACAGTTATAGAGTATCCTGAACTACCTCAAAAAAATCTTTGTTAACTCTGTGCCACCCAGGTAGTTAGTGACTGTTTATTAGATTTTTTCCTTCATCCGGTACCAATTCTCCTCACTCGTATTCTGAAGTTCCTCATCTATTGAGAAGCACTTCGGACACATGCTCTTTAGAGATCTTTTATCCAAATGACAACCAAGAATGATAAATGCATTTGAACCATTATATTTCAGATATGACCATGAAATTATCTGGAACAGGGATTCATATAAAACTCTTAAAGCCTACGTAGATTCAAGCAAAAAAAGAATCTTCAATTTTCCATGGAGGCAATTTCTCGGAGAGTGGTTTCTTTTGGATATACAACAGTCTTTTATCGATCCAATTCAAGGATCCCCTTAAGGAGCATTTAAATTCAATTTTTCCGAGATAATGACAGACAGATAAGTCTGGAATAGTATTCTGATTCGCATTACTTTGTGTATCTCTGTCACTTTATTTATTCGATGAAACGCTAAAATCATTCGATGTGAAATCTTGAGCACCAATTAATCAGTACACGAAAAAATATGCATGCAACTAATCTCGAATCCATGTGGACACACGTTTAAAAGTATAAAACTAACCAATCATTTGCTAGAGAAACGACGTCTGAGTGTAGGTTAAACTCAAAGTGACTACAATTAGATCTACATGATCAATAATAGTGCCAGTAATCTCATCGTTATTCGGGTTGTTTCCATTTCTAGGTATATTAATTTTCTACCAAACAAATATTCTTAGGCTCCTGGGTATTTGAAGATAACAAATTTCACACACGTAAATTGTTTAGATTCTTAACGCAATTCTTAAGAAAACATTATTGCATGAATTCTTTGAATATCTTATAAACATTTTTCAACAATATAAAAGCCCAAATAACTTAGTGTGAACCATATGAATATAAAATTCAAACGTAACTCTATAAATCAGTAGATGTTTTGTATTCATTGGAAAAATGTATTTCTTTCCGAATTGTTTTTTCGCACGACGTGCTTGCTGGGCAATTCGCCATTATCAATATAATAGTAATAAACAAAGTATTTCAAAGTCATCGTCAAAAAAATTATAAGGATACGAACATTCAAACTTGACACTACGGATCAGTTGATGTTTTGTACTTGTTGGAAGAAACATTAATTTCTAAAGGGTTTCTTTCCCATGGCGTGCTTGCGGAGCAATTCGTCGATTAATAATATAATAATAAACATAGCATTTTAAAGTTATTATCAAAAAAGTGGCGCAAAACAGTGATAAAAACATAGAACACTAATGTTATGGTTCTACATATATATGATGGAAAGATGTTGACTCCACTTCTACAATTTTTTCCATTCTCCACGCTGAATTGATCCATTCATCTAGTGCTCTTGTAGACCTGATTATTCGTTAAGTCAGGTTGATTGGTCGTTAATTCTGACAGACTATTAAATATTTTGACGACGGGATGGAGGAATAATCTACCCGTGGTCCCAAACAATTCAATATAAAAAGTAGAAACATACATTAGCTTATTTCTCTTGGTTATTGAATGGTTGTTGTTCCGAAGTCCCCATGTCTCCTTCTGATTCCTTTTCCCGGCATGTGTTATAGGCAAATGATCCTGATATATCAGCAAAACTATTACATAATCACGTTACATAGTTCACAAATAACTACACTACGTGTATAGATTTATTACATGCATAATAGTCTTCAATAACAGATAGCTAGCAACCACATCCTACATTAGTTCGCGCAGATTAGATATGTAAATCTGGATTATCCTCCGCTGCAAAAGGTATTTTAGACTATTGTCCCCGTCGTTCATCGATTTCCATATGTTGTTATTGACCTTTTCTTTCACGACGTCTCCGCTGCCTTATCATACTTTTTTAGTGTAACTGAGAAAACAATTCTTTGAGGACATTTTCATTACAGAAACTCAGAGCAAAACATCACAATTATTTGGAAGATATGAGACAAAGGAATAACAAACGTACTCGAACGCACCTATATATTGAGCTTTTATATTGCAGCATCAAATTCTTGTCATTCCTATGTTGTAGCACCCAATCCCCAAAAGTCTTGCATTCGTCTTGGGGAGGATCCGTTGACATGGTTATTCTACCATAATCTTATAATTTTGATGTCATTTTTCTTATAAAAAATACATGGGTATATGGATTTAAAGTTCATTTTTAGTGATATGTTGCTTGTACAAACCTTAATAGTTCTACCCAAATTAGTACATTCGGGTCTACCATACCTCACCATTTACTGTTTTCAATTTCACCCGTTAGATTTTGAAAACCGGCCTCAAATACATTATTTCTTGGGTTTTAAAATAAAAAAAATTGCACCATAATCGTAAGAGTGTGAAATAATCATGTCAACGGATTCTCCCTGTTTTGATCAAGTTGACTGTTTAGAATATCCAGTGTTTTCTATGCATATCTTGTATTATGGTATATTTATTTTATAATTTTTCTATGTGGAATGTAGAGTTATAATTTCATAAAAAAGAGGGAGGATCCATGGACACTCTTAGATGGACACTATCATACATGATTTGTGTCATTTTCTACGCAAATCCAAACGACAAATAAATTTGAGTCTGATATTTTGTTGATACGTTCTTATTATAACACTCTACATTCCTACCAAAAATGAGCACAGTTTGAGGCGTATAACACCATCATCTACCCCTTTGAATATCAGCCTTTAAAAGTTAACGGTTGAAATTAAGATCGGTAGATGGTTATGATGGTAATTCTATCCAACCCAATTAGGATTATTAACTGCGATCATCCGGACAATTGTATATACGAATAAAATTCGAACATAAGTCATTTGTGTTTCATGTAACTGTCCGAAGCAGGTATCCCTAAAAGAATTCTAATTCGCTTTAGAAAGTTTCATGTCTTTGGGAAAAAAGACAATGTAGAAATATATAGAGTTTGCATAATTTTGGTATTATGCATGATAATTCTTATTTTTATTATATGTGATCTAAATTTGAAGAATTCTAATTCACTTTATAAAGTTTCATGTCTTTGGAAGAAGAAAAAAACAATGTAGAAGTATATAGAGTTAGCATAATTTTGGTATTATGCATGATAATTCTTATTTTTATTTATATTTGAAGAATAATGTTCTTCTGCTGATAACTGGACTGGGTTAGTACCTCACTAACATAATTTTATACAACAAACTAAATCAGCAAAACGTTTTATTTTGAGTTACAATTGTTCGTTAACGCAAGCATGATTCTGTTGAAAATCACTAAAACATCTTCAAGCATTATCATGGATTTTTGCTCTTCTTTCCCTTTTATTCGTTGCTATCTGAAATCCAAATGTAATAAAATACTCTTCGATATTAGACGATTTAAATTTAAAAATACAATTACATGACACTAAGATATTATTTCATTCGGCACACTAACTACGTTAGCCTAAGTTCATAAAAAGCCTAACCAACTAACTACATTTAGATGAGATTTAGCATCAGGTGAGTATGCAATTTTGAGACAAATTTCATTTCATGGACACATAACCTGTAATCGTATTAATCAGCCAGCGATGGGCTTGAAGACATACAGATTGACATGAACCTAACGTTGGCTCATGATCTTAATAGTTTCCTTCTTAGTTCTAATGTAAATTCACCAGCAAGCCCATCATCACCCTAGGCCTGCTAATTTCGGTGGCAGTTCAAATTAATTTCTGACTAATTGAAGTGTTTAAAATGAACAACTATCTTGACCAACCTTCTACCCATCACCCGCCTACACAAAATAATAATTTCAAAGACCTGTCAATTCCCAAGTTGAGATCCAACACCAAGGCATGAGTTAGCTAAAAGTGGCCTACAACGTCCACAAATACGCAAAAAATTACCCTGAAGTAAATGAGGAAGCAACTAAGCTGATTACCTATTTACCACGTATCACAATGATGCAGTTGGCTAGTACTTTATAGGAAGCATCTTCACCTCTCCAATAATATATCTTATTTACATCAAAGCAAATAGGGTTCATATAAGTTACTAACCAATTTCATAAATTGAATCAACTACGATTATTCCATTCAATGCACTAATGCAGTGAATTATGCAGGAGATACTCCTTGTTCTTTTGAGTATCTTCTCAATTGATGCAACCAGACGGTAACTTATAGAACCACCATCAATTCTCTTATTCACCAAAGAGAAGATAGTTCGCACATGTTACTGACCAATTCAAAAAATCAGATTTAACTGTTTCCAAAAAAAAATATGATCTTTGTAGTGAATGTAGGCCATTGCTTGCATGAAAAACACCATTAGGGTCAAAAAAGGAAAATGGAGGCTGAACAGCACAGAAAAAAGCAGGTGGAGGACCTCCTCTTCTTTACTGTAAAGAGAAATTAGAATTAAATAGTAAAGCTGTCTCATATCTAAATTATTTGAGTGAAGGAATTACCAAGAACATCAGCCGCGTTGCGTGAATATAAGGGCCTCCTCTGCACCGTAATGGCAGTTCCTATTTGTGGTCATTTCTGGTTGTTACCACTCTTTAAATTGCAGCTTGGAAATTGCCTAACTGGAGGCCCTTCCTCATCTTACAGAAACATTCAACATATATGTCAGAAAATTAGTATGCTAATTGGGGTGTATCCTTGGTCAAACTTGTTCGACAGCTAACAACCACCTCAAATGAGTTATACTTCTAATTAAGGGAGTAGGTACTAACTACACCGGTACCGAAAGAGAAAAAAAAGAAGAGAATTTATTAATCAACCCCTGGTATGGAAGTGTATTTTTATTGTTTTAAATTTTCAAGAAAACCAAGCAAGAGCCACTATATGACCATGTCTACAGTAACTACTATGCTTTAAATCTTGATGGCTCGCATCTCAGAAACATGAGCAAGCTGGATAGATATTTAACCTAAAAATTTATTAATTGATTGAAAAAGTGTATAATGTTGAGCTCCAAATCACATAAATTTTCATATACAAAGAAAAAGCATAGGAACATTCACAAACTTCTTCAACTATCTTTTTACATATTTTACAGTTAAGTAACCAAAACCGAATTATGGTATCCATAACCCTGTCGTGGTTTTCGTGACATGTTATGGCTTCTTGAAGGCAATGTCAACAGAACTCCTGATGTGATAACATCGCCAATGGGATAATGAAATTACTAATGCGGATGCATGTTAGGTTGTGTAATGCTTACCTCTTCCCCAGCTTATTTTTCCAGTTTTCGAACATCACTTTTATAGTAAATTTCGCAATTTAGTATCATAGTATGCAACTATTGATATTGGTTATTGCAGCAGACTTGGCACAAAAATTAAACATGAAATGGCAAAGATCACTAAAACGTAATGTTTGAGGTTGTTAAAATTAGTCGTACGCTTTCCAATAATCTCTACCATTTTAAAATCCAGACTTCTGGATCCAAGTGCTATATAGTAAGGATCAAGTGCAAGGGTGAATTCCTACCAAAAATGTCCAAAATAGGTTTCAACCACAGTCATTAAAAGACGACCACTTGCATGGAAAAAAATTGAGGAAAAGGGAACTCCTTTATAGTATGTGTTATGCCCATGATAACTTCCTCATTTCTGTACCTGAATATCTGAGTAACCTCCTCATTGTCCTACGTACTGACAGGAGCCTCATTCCCCTAGAAAACAGTCAGTAGCTTGGACACCTGCATTAAGAAAACCTATAAATAAGAAAATAGAATTTCAGTTAGAATTTTCTGACTTGTATTTGCTGACTTACCACAATGTGCAAAATCGGAAACTGGGCTCTAGAGGTATTCACTAAAGAATAGAAATGGAGAACTTAGTTCCATAATTTAGGTGTTCCCTTAATTTTCTATTGTATAATTCGGATCCTAATGTCTCGAGGACATATTAGCTACAACAAAGATAGGCTAGGTAGTAGGCAGTACAACTTACCAACATGTTCCGAAACCTCTTTCTTAGTCTATTGTTTTGCATTCTATATAACTCACACAGAAAATTAAGAACGATGAATTTCAATATTAATTTGCTACCTTTGCGGATATTTTATCATTTCTCCAGTCAGCTTCTCTAATTTCCTTCACCATAAATTTTTCTTCCCGCTCCACATCTCAAAGATCTGATTCCAAACAGTACAGAAAGTAGTCTCCCAGCACTTAATTCGTTTAAAACTTGAGTGTTAAACGTATACATGTTAGTGAATCAAATTCAAAATCATGGGAGAATTAGGTGTATGGAAGTATCAAATATCAGATAATTTGTGATCTCTTGTGATTAGTGACCCATTCACAATGCTAAAAGAGGTTTTCCCTCCTCATCTATAAAAGAACTAATGTACTTGTTAATACTGGTGGTGGCATGAATGCGTAGTGAGTTATTCATCTGGAGTGACCCAATTCAATCATCAATATCAATTCTATGTGCAAATTTGATACTTTTTTACTACTTGTAAGTTAGGGTAAAGGATGCAATAACAAAACGATTACTATAGAGGACTGAATCTGGTGTGAATTGAACACACAACCTTCTAACTTGATGTCAGACGCACTACCATTGTGCCACAGATTCATATTCATTGATGAACCGTTTTGAACCATGAAACTTTGTTCTAAAGAAATTAAACATGTCAAAATAAAAATTTAAAGGTAATCTAGCAAACAAAACGAAATCTTAGACACATGGATTACAATGAACAAACGAAAAATAATTTTGTATCAAAATTTCCAGGTTACGCTATTATAATCCTAAAAGCTATAAGTTTGATTTTTATAGTAAAATAACATATAAAACCAATGAAAACCAAAACACATTGCTCACAAATAAGTAGTATTACACCACTAAACATAACAGTCAAAACATGTTAACCTTAAGTCTTCACTACAAAGCCTGGGATTGAGATTCATACTGTTTTTAACTGGGAACCAATTTGTATCTCTTTATGGTAATGCAAATTACATAAATCAAAGAGAGAAGAGATTACCTCGAAAAATGAATCAAATCTGATGAAACCCGAATCAGCCTCTCTTCACCTACAAAAACAACACAAAAATTAATCATTAACAAATATATTGAAAATTGAAAACAATCAAACACAATATCGTAAACAAATATTCGTGCATGGTTGTACGCATATGTATATAGACTCGGTACTGCAAGACTGCTTCAATTAGCATACAAATGTATCTGATGTACACAGGTTTGGTGTTGGTGTGCCTTAACTCAGGTGAGATTTATTGGTTCTGACCGCATTCTGTCCCAGTGGTTACCTTGTGTTCCCCCCATGCGGTTGGTGGTGTTGTGACTGTGCTTTATACCACTTTTATTTTGCTTTCTGCTGCTGGCCAAAGGAACTGCGGTCTACGGCAAAAAATACAATTCTAAACCGAGGTATATATATTTCCCCCTAACAGATGCTCAGGATCTTGTCTGATTTTCCCTGTTTACATTAACCTGTCGTCAAACCAAACATCACCTCAGGACAGACTGTCACCATTCAAAGGGGAGTAGACTCCGAAAACGCAAACATAATAATGATTATTATACTTAAACAACAAAAATCCTGCAAAACAGAACCAATGAATTATATGAACTGCCTGGTATAAACCTGTGAAAAATCAGGATTAGTAAAACCCACCCTTCACCACTTCGGGTAGCTATTCCTTTTGATCCCTGTTCAACCACTGGTCCTTGATTAACGCAGTGGTTCTACCACCCAAATAGGAACATCCATTTAGCATTGATTCATTGACCGATTTAATATAACTACACAAACATAAATGGATGGTTGCCTTTCTAAAGGTAGATGAGGGTGTTCAATCAGTACTATGACAATCGATAGAAAATTTCAACCAAATGAGCTTAGACGATGTAGTCTACACCTCACATTTGCAAAAACCAATTATCAAAATCAGTAGGAAGACCAAACCATAATCCAAGGAGTAATAACTCATAGAATAATGTCCATAATTCCCACAACTATTGATTCAATAGTATGGCCAAAAGCCCTTTGATGCAACGAAATGTTTCCATCAACTGCCACAAAAATCCAATAATGACATATCAAGGTTATGACGTTATTATTTTGTAGATCATTTACATCACCATTTCTCATCTTGTTAGAGACATTGTATATTCCGCTCAACGTTATAAAGGATCGATCTACTGAATGATAACATCATTGCCCGAATAAGATATGTCAGCAAATATATCAAAGGTTTCCTGAGTACATAAATCTCAATAGAAAGGAAAATATTTGCTTTGACAGGAGAGAGGGCATGTTGTATTTGGTCAGTGATAACCATATGAAACTCTGCACCTCAACTAAATCCAAAATCTTGCATAAGCCTGAGTGGGGCACGAAGAGAGAGACTTAACTATGTGATTAGATAAATACATGAGAAATAAATATTATGCTTACTTCCGGGGAATGCTGGAGATATTTTACACTGTTATCAGAAACTTTAGTCCAGTAATTTTCCGCACCGACAGTTTTCTTGCAAATAATTACCACATAAAAAATTAATATCGTTGAATACCTTTAGTACGGAGGAATGATCGTCGAAGTTGTGCATACATGTGACTTGACAAATTGAATCACCAAAAAATAAAATATTGTCAAGAATGTCTATTCTTATTTTGGTTGGATTACTAATGAAACCTAGTTCAGAGATAGATTTTGCTAACCTAACTCAGAGTATGCAAAAATGAAGTTTTTTCACTCAGGAGTGACTTTTTTAGTCCCAGTTCAGTCATCGCGGAACTTAGTTGTCATTATATTTCATTAACAATAAGAATCAAAATAAGGGAGAACTAAAACAAAACAAAAAAAGTCCTAGAAAGCTAAATATGGTAATGATTCTATGCAATTCTAGAAATTTCGAAATTGGGACAATTATATTAACAATCACGTATCGTGTGCAAAATCATATACATGCACAACAACCTATAAGTTAATATAATTGAAGACAAAAGCCTACATAGATTCATTATTCATGATGAAAGAGTGATATGCTTGCACCGACATTGTATATTGATGGGCAGTAATTATCCATTTTCTTCCCCTTGAAACTTAAAGGTATTAGCGTGAATGGGAACTGGGACCTCCAGTACCCGGTAATGCTCGTCCACTGACCCTGTCATTTTGGAGTGTTTCCCCGTGGACAAATGCAAGAATGTCTCTAGGAAATTAATCAGGCGATGCAACCACTCTCCCTTTCTAGAGCAACGACAATTGCATCAAAGCCCCTTGTCTTTCCTCCTACAATAGAGCATCATCAAGGGTTAAATCATGTTCAGCTGTTGCATGTGTACATCAAATGAGTATACCTTTAATTTCTAGAGTCCTATTTCCTCCAAATAATAGTTTTCGTCATTCATCGATTTCCAAGCTGACAATGTAGAATTTTCACCTGAAAGCAATGTTCTTACCTCATTTGTGAGTGCATTTTTTACATTCTAGGTTTATAATCTACCATGTCGTCTACTGAGAATTTAACACCAACTATGGAACAATCTGCACAAAGCAAGTTTAAAAGAAATTGACTTTAACCTGTGATTTGGAATTAGGAAGTTCAAGCTTGCAATGAATATCATTATTTATGTTAATGAATACACAGTGCAACCTCCTAATGCATATGACTATGTTTTAGGTTACAATCAATAATAAAAGGAAACTCAATAGTCAATACAGATCATCGGTTCATCATAATAGAGTCCTCTAATTGCGATCAGTAACAATAGGACATCATCATAAGTAACTCTATACACTGTTAGGTAGCAGTGACAACAAGACATCTTCATATTTAACTTTATCCAGTGATAGTAATTACCCCATGTTTTAAAGAAGTATCATGGCTCTGTCCCACACAGGATCCTGCTACCTACTCTCCTTTAATTTAGTACGCAATTATGCATCCATTTAATTCTTCATGGATTTGTGTTATCCAACAGGTTGCTTAACATTTTGGTGCACATGCGTTACATTCGGTTGAATTGCTGAGATAGTTGACAGAGGTTCTACCTGTAAGTATAAGCATTTCATTAGAATTTAAGAACTATAAATTTTCTTCTATTATTGGTGCAAGCAATTAAGTATCATCTTTTGGGGTTACCTTTTAGCATGCAGAGTAAACGGAGCATTGTACATGATAATAATGTGTGTGATGGGGTGTTCGTATTTGTATTCGTGTTTTTATCAGTTGAAACTGAACAATATGTCTATTCAGATGAAAAATACACCTATTAATATAGTTATGAACAGTGTTTGTCCATTCAGAAAGACCCAATGACAAAGATGCACAATGTTTTCTTCATTTTCCTATACTTCACTCAATTGTTTAAAATTGAGCCTTTCAATGAAGTTGTTCCCTGCATCCTGATGTAAAATCAAGTAATAGCAGAACATCAGTGACAACAATTCCAACTACAACCTGGCTTAACAAACCTGGTGGTATCAAGACAGAGAAAAAGAAGTAGCTCAACATCCAGGCAGCTGAAAATGCGGAAACATAGCTCAGTCAAAAAAGCATAACAGTCCAACATATTATGTGAGAATTTTGTTTGAAGCCAACCATGAATCACCCACTCGAGCTTATAAGTTAGATAAAGTAAAAACATTTTACTGAAAGTTCAAAAGGGATTGTTATCTTACTCTATGATGTTAAATAATGCAGATTTCACAACCCATATGTTTTTTTTGAACGATGTTTTTGGGACTACCCCAAAACAGTGGGGGACTACTTTGTTATTCAAATGTCCACCCAAAATTTTAAGGGGTGTCCTAAAAGATTAGGGAAGACTAATCTGCCCTTATCCTAATTAAGGTTATAACTAATCCTAATAACCCACTAATTTAACCACTACCCACTAATCTAACCCCTAAATTAAAACCTAAAATCAGTTTTAAAACACATATTTTTTATTTTCTTCTTCTTCTTCTTCTCCTCTTCTTCGTATACATCGTCGATTCGAAAAAATTCATCGTTGATTAATCAATTTTATAAAACAATGCGTTCTAAGCAGACACCAAGAATTCCCGGATTGAGTCCGGGTCTGGCTAGCATAGCGAATCTCCCAAATCAATTTGAAGTTGATAAACAACTTCAAGCAAAGTTGGGAGACGAATTGAAGCATCCAACATCAACCAAGGAGTCTGATTCTATCAAAATGAAAATCCGCAGGTAATTTCCTTCATACCCATTCCTTTGAATCGTTTTTTGTTGAAGAAATCATCAAAAACCACTGAAAATGAAAGTTACAGTAGAGATTTCGGCTAGGAGAAAAATTTAAAACCCTAGAATTTGGTAACCAAACTTTGAATATGAAGAACAGTTCGGCGAATTAGTAATTTTAAGGTAACCGAACTATGAAGTTCGGTAAGCTCGCAAAAAAAAACACGTAATCGAACTCCTTCTTTATATGAAAAATTTGAGTTCGGTTACCTCGATAAATTTATATAGGTAACCGAACTTTCAATATGAAGAACAGTTCGGACAATTAGTAATTTTAAGGTAACCGAACTATGTAGTTCGGTAAGCTCGCAAAAAAATAACGTAACCGAACTCCTTCTTTATATGAAAAATATGAGTCCGGTTACCTCGATAAATTTATATAGGTAACCGAACTTTGATAAAATATAGTTCGGTTACCTCGCACTTTCTATGTGGTAACCGAACCTTGATCTGTCACATACAAACTTTTTGTTCGGTTACCTCGTAACTTATACCAGATAACCGAACTTTAGTCTGTTAACATTTTGTGTTTGATGTAATCCCATGTTCAATTTTATTTGGTAAGACAATATCCTGTTTAGGTAATAATGTGGTTTTCATTCATTAGGAACAAAGGGAAAAAATCTAATCCCCACGTAGCCGAAGATTTGAGAACTCCAACACCTCGTGGTAGGATACATCTGGATTTCCGAAACCGTGGTACTAAAAATGCAAAACATGGAGGGGGATCATTACAGGAAGTCAATCAAGAAGTGATGGAGAATACAATTGATAATGTTATTGAAGAAGAGAATGATGATGAAGAAGAGCAAGGAAATGAAGAGGTTGGACAACAAATAGAACACGTTGAAAATGTAGAGGAAGAAGAACAAGGACAGGGCAAAGAAGGAGAAGGACAAGAGGAAGAGAAGGATGATGAAGAAGAGGGATAGGAAGAAGAAGAGGGAGGGGATGAAGAGGAGGAAGAGGATGAAGTGGAGGAAGAAGAAGAAGAGCAAGAAATAGTTCTTGTTAAAGAGAAAAAGAAGCGGAAGCCTCCTTGAATAGATACTCACACGTTCCCCCTGATAATTTGTGTTTGCCACCAGTGAACCCAACTTATGGTACTCCAAATGATGGAGGGGCCACATTGTTTGGCTACAAACACTCATGGGCTGTGAAGATCTATGCGACAAAGGTATTCTTTAAGTTTATTTTTACCTAACAAAACGTTTTTTTTGGGACATGTTTCGTCAAGTATTAATAGTGTTATGTTTTTTTTCGTAGGATCATAATGATGCAGTTCGTCTTATTCGGCGTCAAAAGGCGTCCAAATGGGATATATCTTTGGAGTGTGACGATTTTCAAGCAAAGGTGAAACAGTATGTGTTATGGAGATCTATAGAGTATGCACATGCGGATTTTGACGTTGTTGTCGTATCCGCATTTCTCGAGAGGTACTATCCCGAGACATATACAATGCATCTTCCATTTGGCGAGATGGGAATTACTCCCGATGATTGCTCGAGAATAACCGGCTTACCATTGGAAGGTAAGTGTCTTCGAGAAGGCTACAACCCCTTGATGCATTATGAAGGTCTTGAAGAATTGGCTCTAAAATGTCTAGGATGGGATGAGAGAAAGGCTCAATGTGAGTTTAGACGTTCTGTGAAGTCCCCTAAACGGGGCGATGAGTATAATCCAAGAGAGGTAAATGGAGCGTTCAAGAAGAAGGTGAAGAAATTCAAGTTGGTAAAGTTGAAGGAAGCATTTGGAGGGACAAGAAAGAAGGTGGAGAAAGGAAAGTTGGTGATGCACCAGGAGACCCTTAGGCATCATGTCACCGCTTATTGGTTATATCAGCTAGGAACCGTCATTTTCCCCGACACTTCTGGAAATAGGGTGGATGCACATTATCTACAGCTTTTGGAGAATCTCGATGAGATTAACCAATACTCTTGGGCCACTGGGGTGCTTGCTTTTGTTCTAGGAGAGATGAGCAAAGGGTCGAGGATTAAGACAACTCAAATTGGAGGTTACTTAACTCTTATTCAGGTGAGCTTTTACATTGTTAGTTAGCAAATTATTCGCATAAATTTTCTGCTCCCAAATCAATTATCATGTATGTGGTTAATATTTTCGTATTTTCGCATAGGTTTGGATTTATGACCACTTCCCTTCATTGGGATTGGCTAGGGAAAAGACACCTTATCCCTATGACGAACCTACAGCAGGAAAATGGTTGTTTTTGGACGCACAAAAGAAGTTTAAAGAAGAGCAGTTGACTTCGTTGAGAGAGAAATTGGATAAACTTACGGTGAACGATGTGGTATTTAACCCGTACCCGATGATGTCCATGTAGATGAAGAAGATATGAATGGTTTCTCTACCGTCTTGGCATACTATGGACCAATTTGGTATCCTAATGGCTACGCAATATATAATCCAAGGAGAATACTAAGACAACTTTGTTGTGTCCAAATGGATCCCGACGTGGTGAATCAAAATTTCAATTTGGTGGTTCAAGGAACAAAGAACACCGAGAAATATTTTGTTCCAAAACATGAACCAACTCCTACGGTAGGACATTGGAATGCAGTTAGTAATTACTACTTACCTTTCGGTGATTGTGTACCTTGTGATAGAGATGTAAATGCATGTGATGAAGATTATATGGAGTTTTATCAGGAAATTAGTCATCGTTTTGTGATAAATAGAGAAAAACAAGCTAAGAATGATAAGGAGAAAGCGAAGGCAAAGGAGAGGGATGCTAAGAGAGCTCAGAAGGAGATGCCTATTTGTGGAGAAGAAGCAAAAATGTTATGGGATAATGTGGTAAGAAAATGTCTTCTCTTATACTTCCTTGTTGTTTGAAAGTATTGAAAATATATTTACTTATGCTTAAAATTGGAATCAGGTGAAGAAGGGTACGAAATTGTTGAAGAAATGGATGGCTAAAATCCGTAGTGGAGAGCCGATGTCGACTAAGGAACAAACCTACCTCTACGGCGAGTGGGAGGGTCTTATAACTAATAGAATGATGGAGCCAAGTAGGTCTAAGCAATTGAAGAGGGGTCGACAACAAGGAGAATGTTCAAGTCGCGCCATGGAGGAAACCGGACGAGTAGATGAAACCCCAAGTGATGAGGAAGTTCCACCTAAAACTCGTGGTAAAAAAGGAAGTGGTAAAAGGGTGCGTCGCGGTGGTCATAAGTGATTTCGTATGGTTTTAGTGTCAAAAAACATCCTAGTTGTGGATTTCGTATGGTTTAATTTCGTATGTTTGTGTATGTATAACAACTTTTATATTTGTTTTACAAACTTGTTTGCGTTTTTAATTATAATTGGGATTGTGTTTTCAATTTTTTTTGGAAGAAATTTTGAATACAGGTTGTTTTTCGTCCACCTGAAATTTTTACATAGCTAACCGAACTAAAAGTTCGGTTACCTGTGACAAATATTTGGTCACCGAACTATTTTTTCGGCGAACAGCTATATCATACCAGGTTGCCGAACACATAGTTAGGTTACATGCTACATTTTCAAGGTAGCAGAACTCTACCAAACTGTTTTTTTGGCGTACAACTAAATCCTACCAGGTTGCCGAATACATAGTTCGGTTACCTCGCAACATTTTGACTGGTAGCCGAACTCTACTCTGAAGACTCAAATAAAACACCTATATCTGACACAAAATAGGTGTTCGGCAACCTGTATTATCATATGTGCTTACCGAACTATTATTTGTATACTCAATAAAATACTAAAATTAACTCGATAATGAATACCACACTTCAAAAAACATAGTATTAGATTGAAAAGCGTACTTAGTTCCTTTTTTCTTCAAATCTCGCTCACTTGTTTCGCCTTTCTCCTCAATACTCCTACCCCGTTTCTTGGTTTGCTCCAAGTACATTGCCGCGGTATACTCATGGGCCGAAGGATATCTAGTAAATGGGGTTTGCTCACTTTTCTTCTTACGTAACACCTTTGCATATTCTCTTAGTTGTTTTTTAGTTTCTTTTTTTCTTGGCCTACCTTTGCGTTTGCCTTTTGACGGTTCATAAACATTCTCCGTAGTTTGTGGATATATGATTTTCCTCATGTCATCCCAAAATATTTGTTTTTGGATCTTTTTCATGCCACGATACATCTATAATCAATTTAAGAACTATAAATTTTACTCCATGCTCGTAGTTGATTATCATATGGTGACAAGGGAGTCCCATAGACTTCTTCATGTTACATACACACACCTCATCCCTCTTGGTTTCCCACTTATCAATCAACTCGACTTCTATAATCAACAACTTCATACATTGGCGAGATACGTTGTAATGGATTCCCTTGAACAATGGGTGGTCGGCATATTTTACGGTCGTTTTGAATATACGACTTTTTTGGAACTTCTCTTTAATTCTATCAATGTCGCGCTTGAAGTAATTCTCCATAGCATTCCACACGGTTACGAAATTATCAACACATCCAAAGAGATTCTTCTTCAACCGATGGTGAGCCGACTCTACTAAACTTGTCGCTTGATTTCCCAAGTGTTTATATTGGTTGATATAGGCATTAACAAACCTCTCTTTGTGTGGTTCCAACCATTGGCGAAGAACATACGATACAACACAAGGATAATTGGGAGTATCCCAATGGGCGATAAACCCCGCAAGATTTAAATGATACTCTTCCTCGGTAAGAGACCAACACAATGATTCCCATTCACCGTTGAAAGCAACCCATTTAGCGTAATTTAGATCGTATTGTTTATCAACTTCCTCTTTTGCATCCGCTCTTTCATGTTCCGGTAGCATCTTAATCTCTTCATATCCTTTTTTCTTGGGTGGACAAATTGTTGGCTTGCACCTATTTATAAAATTACACCATATATGGAACGTACAAAGCATATTGTGTGCTAATGGAAACACTACCTCTATTGCATTCATCAATGCGACTTCATTGTCGGTGACTATAACCCCGGGAATATCATCACCTCGGAAGATTTCCTTAACTTGTTGTAGTGCCCAAATGTAACTAGGTTCTTGCTCGTCCCTTAAGAAACAAAACTCCACGGTAAACGGTGACTGCGTCGAAGTACGCCCAACAATATTCAACAATGGCATCTCGTACTTGTTCGTCTTATAAGTACAATCCATTATGAGAACTTCATGAAAGCATTGAGCCAATTGAACACTCGTTGGATGCGCAATGAAGAGTTGTGTTATCTCTCCGTCCGAATCCACATCCTTTTGAACCGCGTAGTCTTTCTCTTTAGCCAAAAAAAACAATTGTTGCATCACTTGTCTATCTCTCCATTCCTTCTTTCTAATTGTCACAATTTGATTACAAACGGTGGACAAAGATGAGTGGTTATCCTTGTTATCCTCCTTTTGTATTTGGAGCATTTGACTCGGTGTAAAACCCATTTTCCTCATTTTAGCAACCTTGTCCATCTCTTCAGGAGTTAGCTTGGCCGCCATGAAATGTCCTTCAAGATGCTCCGGACGAGGGTGGTTATGACAACCTTCCATAACCTTGTAGAGAACCCATCCACCCAATTCTTTGTTGTAATTAAATGCAAGCTTGAATGGGCATTTAATCTTCTTTGAGAAAGTTTTGTTCTTCCTATTTGTCTTTCCTTTATAAACATAACCCTTCCTCTTGTGGCTTTTATCGGGATCACCGCTTCTCTCACAAACCATTTCAAAGCGGGTTTTTCTTTCTCTCCCATTCAATACTAATACGCACATGTCTTTTAGTGCATGTTGTCTAGCCCAACTCTTTGCCTCTAAAGGACTTTTGAATACCAAGTCATTCATGTAGTGATGGGACGTGTCATCGTACAAAATATCAACAGGGGTAGGTTGATTTTCCATTGGTTCTATTGGATCATATGCAACCTACGAGTAATAGCACAACGTCAATACCAACTAAAAATAAGAAATACTTAAATTTTCGGCAATGTAAAAATAAATACGATCCTGCCGAACAATAAGTTCGGTTATGAAAAAAAAATTGTGATATTGCCGAACTTGTTCTTTGGAATTTTCTATGGTATAGTTCGGCAACATAATTACTACTATCGACTAAACCGAACTTAAAAGTTCGGTTACCTATTCAATGAACGTGATTTGCGAGCTTGCCGAACATAAACTTCGATAACAAAGGGACAAAACTCGACTCAACCGAACTATTAACTGTATACTCTATAAAATTAGTTCGGCAACGTTTTCTGGAAAAAGATAACCGAACTCTCAAAAACCTCCATTAAAACAGAGTTCGGTTACCTGCGTATGCTGAAACGAGTAACCGAACTGCACATACAGGAGAGTCCGGCTACCTGTTCTGCAGGATTGCTAACCGAACTACTTTGACCAAGCCGAAATTTCTTCCTGAAATTTTCGATTTGGCCAATTTTTTGCACAATTCATGCTACATTAACGAAATTTGAGACATACCTGAGTACCCATAACTTCATCTTCTGGTTGTGGCTGATAAAATTCATCATTTGGGTCGTTAGGTTGAGTTTGGGGTAAATAGCTTTCATCATCTAACAAATAACTCATATCCGGATCATTAGAAATATTGACAAATATATTTGGAGATGAAGGAGGTTCTGATTCTGAGGAGGAGGTATCATCACATGAATCACTCATATCATATTTACTAAACTCAAAATAACATTTTGAGTGTTCTTCCCTCTTTTTCTTCATCTTTTTTTTTTCTTCTTCTTCTTCTTCTTCTTCTTCTTCTTCTTCTTCTTCTTCTTCTTCTTCTTCTTCTTCTTCTTCTTCTTCTTCT
>JAJJMB010008334.1:172567-219822 GCA_023531105.1 Papaver atlanticum
CTTCTTCTTCTTCTTCTTCTTCTTCTTCTTCTTCTTCTTCTTCTTCTCATTCTAACAAAACTATCCTATTAATAACTAACTAATCACTAATTAATCATTACACTAACACTAACTAATCTAACTAATTTAATTACCAAGGGTAAATTTGGTATTTAATTTTTTTTTAGATAAGGGGTGACCCAAAATTACTTCAAATATCCACCCCCAAATTGGAAGAGTAGTCCCCAAAACATCGTTTTTTTTTTTTAAATATTAGCAAGCCCAGATAGAGAGCCTAGTTCCAGAGCTGCCAACATTTCGAAGCAAACACTGAAAGGTTCAACAATTACTTAAAATGTAAAATAAACTCATTAGTTTGTTGATGTAATGTATACAATATACTGTCAAAGAATGTCATGCGATGCAATCTTGTTGGCAACGGTCAATTCAGGAAAAAATTGTCTCGATATATAGATTTATAACAACAACACTTATTTTCCGTACTAAAGCCTACCTTGCAAGCATTCAGGATTCTTTAACTGCGTATTAAAGACTACATCGCAAACATTCAGGATTCTTCAAAAGAAAGTTCTTAAGTTATAGAGTAGAAGATGAACATTTAATAGATGTTGCTTTGAAAAGATTTAGCAGTGTTTTAAACAGAATCATCACTTAGTTGGAGTGCCAAGAAATTGAATGATGTAGTGTCTCTTCTTATCCCACTGAGTACGCGCAGAACTATTTGCGATGCCTTGATTTTAGTTAGGCTCTCACGCTGCAAAGGAATTTGAATGGGAAGAGCAAAGCATTTCTGCGACTAAACCATTTCAGGAATTCGTGGTGAAGAGGCACGTGATGCGTACCTGCACAGAGCACTGAGATAAGGTAAAATATGCTACTGCCTTAGTTAGTTTCAATGTTTAAGAACAAATACAAAGTCCACTTAAGAGATCTCTTTTAACTTACAGCATGTTTGTTTTTTCCTCTATATAGGTAGAGGGTTCTACATAGAGGTTCACCTCTATCTCTATATAAAAACCACTACATAGTATATCCAAAATTTATGTTTGTTTGAGCACTATTTAATACCTCTATAAAATTAATCCATATTTGGTATTTCTCATTTCAGCCCTTATAAAAGTTTTATATTCCATGAAGACCCATTCCATAAGATAAAATACAAAAAAAAAAAAAAACTAACTAAAATCAGTATAATTTAAATATGGAATTCAAATACATACCAAAAATTATATAGAAAATCTGGTTTTTATTTACGGGAAGAGAAAATAAAAGTAACGAGTCTGTTGATGCTTTGATGCCATCGGTGATGATTGATGATTTGCCGTGATCGATCATGGTGATCGGTGATGACTGCTTCTCGATAACCATTATTGAGGTGGTAAAATAATTGTTGGCAGTTGCTGCTGGTGGTGAAGCTCGAGAGAATATTGGTGATTGATGGCCTGTGCTGTCACCGGTGATGGAAGATTATGGATATTGGTTGCTTCCATTACTAGCGGCGGATGGAGTATAAACAGGGCACGGGATAAGTTTACACGTCAAAAGAAAACTTTCTCCAATAAGTATCTGACACGTGGCGTTGCAATAAGGTGGACTAAAGATGACGAGCGATTTACACGTTCTACTATTTATTTCGGTCCATCGGTTATTTTTTGTCATTAGGACATGAGTAGTCAAATTAAAATTTGTTTGGGGATAGGTCGGACATTTCACCATTTAATAGAGGTTTTGTCCAAAGATAGCACCAATCAGGTGCTATTTGATTTCCTCTATTTGATAGAGGTTTAGCCTCCATCTTAGTAGAGGTAGTGGAAAAAACAAACACATAAAAATATGGGGACCACAACTATATAGAGGAATGTAGTGATTTGCCTCTATACAGAGGAGAAAACAAACATGTTGTTAGTCTTTTATTGAAGAAAATTATTGCATCTTTACGAATATAGTTATGTGCAAGCACACATTAAAGTAATAGTGATTGTGGGTATTAATAACTGTAGAACATAGAGGTCCGAAGAACAAACTTTTCTAAAAATACATCACTACTGCACTGATACAAACTTTATGTTTTTGGTGAAATTCTAGTTACACTGGGCAGCTCAATCTACAGTTCTAGAGATAACCGGAATCATGACCACCTTTTTTCCAAGGCAAGCCTTCCTTCTGCAGAGGCTTATCATCGATCTAATCTTCGTTTAGCTCCATTTTTGTGCTGACTTATAAATGGGGTGCTGCAATTTTCAGATTGACGACCATAAATGTGGAGGATCCGTATAATGGTAAAGCTATGCATTTAAGGCATTCAATGTTATCTGGAAAGCAATCGCTAGATTCATGATTGGTTCAAATGCGGCATAAACCATAGCTTTGGTGTAGTCCTGCATTATGAACTTCACAATAAGTTGAATATGCATAATAGACGGTTAAAACCGTGGAGACATGTCAATATTATTTTTTTGACCTCTGCATTATGTACAGATCGGATACTGTTTGATATTCAACTTCAAAGGGCAACAGGTACTACATCGGCAAAATTTTGTTCCTTTGTGTGTAAGTATAGTACAGATAAATATGTAGATACAAACTGGAAGGTAATTGAATTTACAACTGCATTACCTCGGTACAGGACTCCAACTTCGGTTTCAAATTCGGTACACCAATAGTTCCTTTCATCGCCCACAACTTTCTTCCTACGGTCTCTGCAAGACATATAATACAATCATTTGTGGCCAATAATTTTGTAGCGGTAGCCTTGCACGATAATTTGATCCTGCTTACACAAACAGGAAACAGCGTCACGCAAAAAAAAAAAAAAGACTCGGTTCACCAAAAATTCATTACAGAAAAGGTGGATTAACAGTACGGAATTGCAAAATTACCTACGAAGTTACATGGTACGTGAATTTTCATTTTGGCATAAGAAAATGCCTACAGATGCTTTCCCTTTTTGGGTTGGGATCACAGTCGTTATTTGACAGCATCTGTAGTAGCAGATTAATTTGTTACTGGGATTGATGGTAAAACTATAAAATCAATAATTTAAGGAAGAACTATATGTTATGTATGTTACCCTCAATTCCAAAAGCTAGATCAAGACAAAGATATTGTTTAGTATCTCTACGAAGATCCAATGCCAATGCCATCACATATATCGAGCAGGATTAGTATGCGTTCTGCAGTTGTAAAAGGTAAAAGACAAACATGTAATAATGCTAATAATTTACCTAAACCAACAGCAAGTACATACAGACGAAGGATCTTTAATAATTTGTGTCACTTGCCTTTGCCATATACTCGTAACATAGCAGAAAACCGCCAAGCATAACAGTATCATTTCCTTCAAGGTTCAGATTTAACATAAAAATAGTGATTAGACACAAATTCGGAAAAAAGAATGACCTAAAAAGGCAGAAGTTTTTGCATGTTAATTAACGAAATGTGCACTCAGCAAACATTTATTACCATGCCAGTAATAAGTCAAACGATAGGAACAAAGGTAGATATAAGATCACATGAAGGGAAAATAACCATTTGCTTCTTAGAACTGAAACTCAACTTCGCTTCACACACAAAAATATAATTCGGTGGAGAACTTATACCAATGAATAAGACACAGAAAATAAATATAGAATGCAAAGATATTAAAATAGAAGTTTAAAAACAAAGATCTTACTTTGTCTGTCAAATCTAGCACCATTGTATACAAATATCTTAGCAGTGTCCCCTTCTAGGTTGGTCTGTAAAATTAACCATTTACATGCAATCTGATTATCAAAATCAGAACCACACTCTGTAAAATGAACCACATACAGGCAATCAGAATAAAATTAGAATCACACAATTTTTTTAATAAAAAACCGCGAAACTCCCAAATATAAGAAACGATAATAAAGAGGTACGAAATTTTGGTCATACTCAAATCATCATAAAAATTGAAGTGGTCAAGAGTGGAGTTCAGTGGAAGAAGAAATGACAATAAATAAGCAAATACTGGTTCAAGAAACGAAATAAAAAGCTCTTTATGCAAGCAAACTGTGAGTGTATTATCCATACTCAAAACAACTTTAAAATGAGTAACAAAACACACCAGTACCACAATCATACCGATTTGTTCATTGGGTTTTTTAATTAAAGGTTTTTCGAAAGGGTCTTATTGATCATATTACTCGCCACAGTTGTGTACTATCATACAAATTACACATAGGTATTTAAGGGTTCATGATAACAGTATGAGTATTTGATCAATTGCATCGAAGTGCAATACAATCTACATCAATTTTGTAACAACCAAAATTGCAATATACAATTTTTAAAAACTAATTAGGCAGTGGAGATCTAAAATTGGAGTTAAACTAACCAATATTTATTACCATCTAAACTTTGATAAAACTACAAATGTAAAAGGTTGCCTTATCAAAGTCGGTCGCTGCATCATTAGGAGCAGACTGCATAAATGGTGCCCAAATCCGGGGAGACCAAAACGGGAGAGAAATTAAAGAAATTGTTTTGTTAATGCAAATGAGAGAGGTTAAAGAATATTTTATTTAAGTCTGACCTGCCACCAAAAAGGCTAAATGATTTGAGAGAAGATCCAAGCTTCAATCTTTTCCCAAGTTATCAAACTTCTTAGTAAGAACTTACTTTATTTAAGTTTGACCTGCCACATTCCATTGCAACGACAAAGATGTATCTAGACCCGAAACAGCAAGCCTAGACGGAAACCATCCAAAAACCAACGATATTTTACCTTGCAAACCCACCGAAGTGCTGGTATAATTTTGCTTCAAATAGAAGAGGTTAGTATGACTCTCCATGACTATCTGAAGCAAATAGATACCAACACTTAAGTGGCCATGCATGTGGAAGCGCCAAATTTCTGCTACAAATCTAAAGTACATAGCTGTGTTATCCTGTCGAAATACTAACCACATAAATCAGAGTTCAAGAGAAGGCTAACCGTATTTTGGGGCACTGCACTAATCCGACATTGATACACTTGGTAACAAACGGTTGACTTTACTTTCTGAAACCATTTTTTGTTAGATTATGCCTTCAACTTGTTAAAATCTGCAGGTTTTAGTATAATACCGATACGTTAGTTTAATGAAGCTAACAACAGACGAAAGAAAACAGCAGGGGAGTTGTAAATCCTCCCTATGCCAGCTCGAGCATGGGAAGGCAAATACGTCAATGTAGAATAATCACCTGCCAAGCAAAATAAAATAAAAGACATCTTCAGGCCATTGATAGACAGGACACAAATAGCATACATAATTGCACAGGATCTAGGCAAAGATATAACCATAACTGTACTCTTTGCTCCCTTGTATCCACTCATTTTCCGCCAACAGAAGTTTCCACAAATCTCAGTTTATGCAATTGATCAGTGACTATTAGAAGAGAGCTCACAGTGAACCAAGACGAAACTACATCGTGCGAAAACCAAAGGCTACAAGACATGTGAAGCCAGTATTAGGATTTTCAATACCAAGACATGCTGAAGCAGAGAGGGGGCTAATGCATATACATTGACATACACCATAAATGCACAAATTAGCTTCATCAATATAGTGAACCCACTTCGGCAAAATTGAGATACTTGACAAAGATTTGAATCAGGATCAAACTCAAATGTGTGTGAGTTCTGTTAGGATGAACATATTTATAAATTTATGCATTACAGGCTTACTTCTGTTAATTTGAATTTCCTTTGACCCCTTCTTATTCTACATCCCCACCATCATAAAGTTAAGCCAGCACCGCCTTCCACCCATACAGTTTCAGATTCTAAATAAACTAAAACACTACTCTGACTTATGACATCCATATTCATGAATAACCCTACAACATTAACCAAATTAAAATATGTGAATCCTAGACAAACCTAATTTACTAATGTTAATCCATAGGAAACTCAAAATCTGGGAATGAGAAGGTTTAGAAGTAGTACCTGTTTGAGACAGTAAACATCACATCTTCTCCACCAACAAAATTTGAGGATTTTAACCTAGAAAATTCAGAATCCCAATTACCAATCTCTCAAATTATATCACCAAACTAATTTAGAGATCAAGATAGTTGATGGCTTCATACAATCCAACTTGATTTGATATAAGCGAAAGAAAGGGTTCCAAAAGAAAGCCCGATAGGTGCTCCTCCATGAACACCTGCTTTCAAGCAAACAACCATGAACACCTCTTTTTGATTCAACATCAACCCCTGCGGTGAAACAATCGAAACAAAATAAAACAAAAGAACTACTTCTGGGTTTAGTGTTCGTAGAGAACTGAGAGCTAAGTAAGAGAGAATAGCCTGAATTTAGACAGGGAAACAGCTGATTTTAGGGTAAAAAAAAGAAGAAGAATAGCCGAAATTTGTTGCCCACATACACCTACGTAAGAATAAAAGTTTCCCGCCGTCCAAGTCAAACGAAATCCACACGCTGTGGACCATGAGATGACCCTCTCCCATAAATCTTGTCCACCAATTGACTCTTTAATCAAGGAATCAATTACCACATCTTTTTGTAACCAAGATAATGAAATACAGAAAACAATCGTTCTTTTGAAGATGCCTCTTTCATAGGATGATGATAAAGTCGTCCGGCACCAGTCTACGACCAAACAAAAAGCAGTCCGTATGTAAAAAACGACAAGGGCCATAAGGCCCTTTTGCTTTGGCCTTTGGGTACATCTTGGGCGTAGTCTCTAGACCCAAAGCAAAGGAAATACAGTCGAGTCCTATGTTAGTATTTCAGCGCCCAAAGGGGACATTAGTCACATTACTGATTGATTAATCAGAATCAGAATGGGGAGCGAGAAGAAGTCTAGGAAAAGAAGTTCACCATCATCCTCAGAAGGTATCTTAATCTCAATCCGTTACTACACCTTCTATCCAACTTCTAGGGTTTCCCCAAATTCCTACCTTTTTTTTTTTTTTTTTTTTTTTTAAGATGACAAGGTTAAAAGCGATAAACGGCATAAAAGCAGCAGCAGCCACAGAGACAAGAAATCCCACAAGCATTCTAAACATTCTGATAAGAAAGGTTATTATTCTTATTTCTCTACGAATATATTGATCCTGGAAGTTTATTATATGTATTATGAAGAATTTGTATTTCTAAGAATCTCTGATCGATAAGTCAGAAGCTCACCAGGTTTTGTGTTTTCTTCTGCTAGTTTTATGTATGTACTGCATAAGGAGACTGTTGGGGTAGGCTGAAATCTTGGAATGGTCGTGGTTTTCTTGTGTTTTCTTGTTTTGAATTAGGAAATTTGCTGTTGTTGAATACAAACGTACCAGATCTTGAGTGGGAAATGGGAATTTTGTCTAGTGAAAATCATCTGCATCTCTCTTACTAGTTGAGTTTCCCCTTTCCCCTCTAACTGATATGGATTATGATGGCATATCTAGTTTATAAAATTTGTTTCATCTCTCTCAAAGAGATTTTTAATCTAACTTTTACTAAATTCGATGATTGGGTAATGATAAACCCATTAGCTTTAAAGAAGTTTTTGCTCCCTAGAGTTGGTAGAGGGAGATTGTAAGGGTAGATTGGAGATAGATGATTTTGCGCCAAACCCAAACTTTGATGACTTGTTAACAATGAGAATTAAAAGAACCCTTCACTGTACAAGTGTCGTGATTTAACACATACAACAAGAGGATCTAAAATGGGTTACATTGTTCCTTGTTCCCCTTGCAGTAAGTTACTTACGTGGCACCGCGTATTACTTTCTAGTCTGGTATCTACCAGAGTACTCAACGATTAGATGCCCTCTGTTTCAGTTTTTTATCTAAGTGTCACCTTGACATTGTAGCTCCGATAAACATATTTGGGGAGTCATTTTCTAAATAATACATTTCGTTTGCTAGATGATAGTCTACATATCCTCTTTATATTTTCTTTGATTTGGAATGAGATCCTTAACAACTCTAAAGATTTTGTTGGTACTTGGATGTTCTCTATCAATTTTTATGTGCTTCCAGGTCTTTTATGGATTATATATGGTAAGTAAGATTTTCATTGTTTTTGCTTAAAGGTTGCCTAGTGAAGCTATTATACACACATTTATTGGTTAATACTAGGAGACCATCCTATATTTTTTATCTATCAGGCTGCAACAAGTTCCGCTATGTGTTTTTCTTACCACAGAGTGTTGCCATAGTAAGCCGGGATTTAGTGTACATTCAGAATCTATTTGAGGGGAACTTTTGGCCATTATCTCTTTGCAGAGCTCGAACTTTTTTTGCTTAGTATACTAAGTATACTTATTGTCTTTGGCTTTGGTTGTTAGTGCTTTTCAGTTTATGATATCAAAATATTAATTTTAGATATTGCATAAGTTGAACTCCAGCTAGTTCAAATACATAAGTGCTGTCCTTGACTGCTTTGTCATATACTTGTGATCACTTTGGTTACACGTCTTAACGACTAATGAACTTTTTGTTTTCCAGTAAAGAAGTCAGAAGAGAAGCGTGACCATAAACGTCGCAGACACAATCTTCTCCCAGTGAGTTTTTCTAGTTACCATACATTGTTGTAGAGAGTGTTTTTAGAATCGTGTTTTTCCCCTACAATATGAATGTTCATAGTCATGTAAGTATCAATCAGAACTTATAGGAGGTGATCAAGTATTAATAAAACACTAGAAACCTGTTAGGTCATGACTACCTGAATAAGAAGTATCACATATGCAAGGAGAGGAAGAAAATTAGAAGTCACTTAAACTTGTTAGACCCGTGTGAAGGAAACATCTGTCAATCAGATTTGCTTCGGCCAGCGGTTGGCAAACTAAAATTGTCCATATTATTAACCGACTGCATAAGGGGGGTCCTATAGGCTCGTGGAGAAGGTGTTAGCTGCAAATGCTACCGAGCATCACAAGTTGCCTTTGGTGCTGCAACAGTACCACAATTATTATTCAGTAACTTCACTATCTGGGAGTTTTGTTCTACTATCTAGACACAAAGACAAAATGCCAGTCCGGTGTCTGCTTATCCACCAGATAAGATGAAGATGCTCTAGTCTCCATGTATCCATATCTTTTCTGTCTTCTCAAATGAATGAGGGATTGGCAATTTATTAGGAGTATAGGTTCAACCAATATTGTTACCTGTGGTGTACTTGTATAAATGATTAACATCACGATGAGACCATTATCACAAAAGACAAAATTTTGGGTTCATGGATATGCATACCAGTTTACTAAGTTGGATGTAACAACTGAAAAGTTCTGTATGATCATTTGTGCTAGTATAATTTGGGATTTTTAATTTCTCTGCTTATGATTCTGCACAAGATGAAATTAGTTAGCACTTAATACCAAGTTAGATCATGTCTTCTAAAGATTTTGTATTGTAAAGAATGAGCTGTCCAGTTTGATATCTGTGAACTGCCATTTCTAATCTTTGTTCTTTCTAAAACATCAGGGGGAAGAGCTTTCCAAGGAGGACTACTTTGCAAAGAATAATGAGTTCTCAACCTGGTTGAAAGAAGAAAAAAGAAAGTTTTTCAGTGATCTTTCATCTGAAGCTTCACATGACCTGTTTTTGGATTTCATCAAGGTCTGGAACAAAGGAAAGCTTGAAGAACGGTACTACAAAGGCATTTCAACTGCCCCGCGAACTGCTCACAATTGGAAGATTAGACCTGAGAAGGTTTCTTGAGCAGTCCTAGGAAACCCCACTAGTCTTGCAGGCCTCTTTCATATCCAGAACCTCAGGGTACCTTTTAACATGTTCTTTTGTTTTGTCAGTCTGCATCTAAATAGTCTTTTGACTGGCCTCGTATGTTCTTCCAATATTTTGAGTTAGCCTCTAGTCATCGCCAAATCAAGAATCTGGGTTACTATCAAAATATAATTGAACAGTTTGCATATCCAGGTCATTAGAGCACCTCTGTTACATGCTTTCTCTATGTAATTTTCAACCTATTTGCTATTTTTTTTGAAGCAAAACTATTTGCTGCGTTAGCTTCTAATCAACTATAAATTTAGAATCTGAGTTAGTAAGATGGACAAGTATTTCCTTTCATCTGCCAAGGAACTGTTTAAGCTGGAAACACCTTTCCAGCTTTTTTATGTGGATTTTTCTAAGAACAGCTTTCACAAGAACGCAAGGACATTCCCAATGTTGCAGCAGAAACATTTCCAGGTGACATCTTCTCCAAACAAGAATTTTTTATGCTACTGTTCACTTTTGGAATAACTACAATGAAGCAAAACGGGAAAAGAGTCGCTACTTTGAGAAAAATCCATGCACGTGGATTTTGCCAAAATTGGGTACAATCACTAATGATCGAATTTACATAAGGCAATATGGAGCTCATACGCCAACAACAAGATTTTCTACGGGAAGATTTTCTTTGGCCGCAGGACATGACACCCACGGCCAAGATGAGTGGGGACTCGCGTCCACTCAAACAAAATATGTGTCTTGCCGCGGGAATTATGCCCGCGACCGAAGACCTAAAGCTAGGTTCTACAAAAGGAGGAGCAAACATCGGCCACTCACCTATGGATTCTTTGCTCGCCTTGCTAGTGACACTAATGGTGCTAATTACCCTGCTATTAGCGTCGTCGTTAATACTACTACTGCCAACAAAGAGGGATCATTCATATTGGATAAGTTTTCAAGTTTATGGAAGCTACACCTACGGCTAGGGTTCACACCAACACACAAGAACAAACAAAGTGCCAGAGGTAAGGAAGAGACGTTGGAGTACATACCTGGATTGCGCTTGCCTTCTTGTGCTACTGCTATTCCTCCTACTGGGCAGCTCTCGATTAATGCGCCCTTGCTGCCAAAACGAAGACACATAAGTGAAGCCAACGAAAGATATATATATTAAAAAAAAGATCGACGCCCTTTTATACACGCATCGTCTTGAGAGTTCGAGTGGAAAAAGGAATCTATCTTGGATTCACGCACGGACGAGGGCAGCTTGGCCCGTTGAGCTAACTCCCACGGACGAACTAGCGGCGCGCCAATACCAAGTCTGCTAGCCGCGCAGTCCCATGCTTGAAGAACAATTTTGCCTCTCCTGGTAACCTTCAATCTCCTTGATCATATTAATTTCTTTCTCTATCTATCACCATCTATTGCTTACCCCGCAACAATGTCACTGTTACGTACTAAGCAGGGGACTTAATGTTGATGGTGGTTTTTAGTTCAGGGCTAAAATTATAAAATCCTGTATTTAATGCGCCATCGCTCTGCAAAGAGGTTGAGCCATTTAAAAGTGATGAGTGCTCAAACCTCTCAACTTACATATATATTGAGAAATTCAGTATATTTATATGAAATTTATCCAGAATGGTGCGTGTAGCAACAATCCCAAATATTATGTAAATTTCTGAGTATTTGTTCAATGCCATGTTCCCAGTTGAACTCTTAATACTGACATGACATGACGACTAATGTTCGCTCTCAGCCGAGTAGCATGAATCTCCCGAAGTGTCAGGATTAAGATGCGTGTGGAAGTACTCAATCAGAGGCACGCGAAGTTATGCTGCCCTTTAACACTAAATTAGTGATTTTTGTATAAATATGCAAAATTCACAAAAATTTGATTGGTTTTGCGGCAACCCGCAAAATTCAGTCATTTAACCTAATTTTATCATTTGCAAAATTTAGGTTTTTGGCGCCCTGCGCAATATCTCGAACCTTATTGGTCGAGACCAAACCTAGGTAAGCTAGGCAATTAATCCGCCATGGACTAGTAAAAGCAAAGTCCTACAAAAAATCAGAAAATAAGAAATAAAAGAGGAGCAACAACAAGAGGAGGTGTGGCCGTGCCACATGGCCGGCCAGTTCGCCCTAGCGGGCACCACCTGAAGCCGGATGGCCATGCTCCATGTTGCCCTTGCCGCCCCCTTTTTCTATCGACCAATCAGGTCGCTCTAAATGTGTCACACGCACTTGGAATGTGGTCGGGTCCATGTCACTCGCTGGCCCCCTTTCCAATCGACCAATCAGGTCTATCTAAATGTGTCACACACACTTGGAATGTGGTCGGGTCCATGTCACTCGCCGGCCCCCTTTCCAATCGACCAATCAGGTCGCTATAAATGCGTCACACGCACTTGGAATGTGGCCGGGCCCATGCCACTTTCCGGCCCCTTCCCAATCAACCAATCAGGTCGCTTTAAACCCGCCACGCGCATTAAATAAAGCTAAACTGCGCCAACACCTAGTGGTCGTCACGTCAACATGGCCGTCATGCCAATTAGCTAATCAACCTGCCAAATCGCGCCGACATGCTAATTGGCAAGACATGCTATTCCGCGGCAGCAATATGCCAACGTGCCATAACAGCGCAGCCGCGTGCTATCTCACTTTTCGTTCGTGGCCAACGCCATAACAAACCCTAACCAGGGTATTCTGATCAGAATAGAACTCTCGTTTTAATGGCATTAGTCGAATCAAAAGGAAACCTTAATTCCTAGTCATGGCCTAAATTATGCCACTTCGGACCCACAACATGCCACAAGCCATGTGGGATTCAGAAGACCCTAAAAGTGGCGCCCGCGCCATATTATAGCTACCCATAGTTATCCCTGCGTCCATGGTCGTTCCCATGCTATGGCCTTGCCATGATTTCTTTATTTAACGTGGCCACGGTAGTGTTTGCCAAAATACCACCATATCGCGGCCACATAGCCACACACACTAATTAGGGTTTTGACATGCCAAACCCTAATTTGGAAGGCCGCTATACCGACCCATGCCAAATAATGCCACCTAAGGCATTAAGTTTGATACGGCAACTAGAGCCAATATTGTTAAGTCATATTTGAACCTAGCGCCAGTATGCCAAGATATAGTGGCCGCGGCTACGCCAGGCAGGCGCCACTCCACCACTATGCCACTGGCAGGTGCCAACGAGATGTGGCCATAATCAACGGCCACCCTCTTCCCTAAATTACAATCTCGGTTGTCCAACTTCGCCAGCCGAATTGACCGGCCTAGATTAAATCTTAGGTGACCAACCAAAGACTAATTTAATAGTTTCACACGCTACTTCTTGCGGCAAGTCTCATGACTTAGCTCGCCACACATGATCACCCGCCGCCTAGTTTGCGCGATTGGTCAGAATAACTAGGTCTTGCACACAAGACCTACTCAGCAATCTGCTGCATATTTTCCACGAAAATACTTGAGACATCACATGTCACAAACTGGGGGATGCTCACTGGGGTATTGGTCTGGCGGTTTTCAGCGTGCGGCGTGCAACACGCCCATTACGAGAAAGTGTCAGGAAAGGGCGGACGGTTAATGAGCAGTAAGTGAGTAGTGGGTGTAAGGCTGACCAGTCTTCCCTCATGATGGAAACATGATGGTCACCACTTTTACACGACTCCACTTCTCCACTACTTAACTGTCTCCACTTCCTACGAGATCAGGGGCTCAATCATGACTTGTATAAATAGGTTTTCGACTTATTTTGACAAAAAACAAGTGTTATCAACACAAGTATCCAGAAAAAATACCAAGAACTGATAGCTTACATTCGGAAAGTCATTTCTATATTCTGATCCAAGTCATAAAACAGCCACACCTTCAAAATTCAATATTTTGATCTCAACACCTTATTCGCTTCCCTCCCTAAGATCAACCCTTCTCCTTCACTTTATGACCGAAGCAAGTCTGGAACGGCCATTTCTTGGTTTAGGCCAGAATTGTACATATTGATCTCTCGAATCTAAAGTACTCCCGTGCAGTGCATTTGTTTAGGGTTTAGATTCGTTTCTCGGCGGCACACCCAAATTTACCATTTCCAGCAGAATCAGTTTTTACCCCAAAACAATAGTCCAGAAGAAATCCTTTCTGCGAAGCAAAATTCTGACGGTTTGAATGCTATCATACATGCCATTACCCCAGATCTTCAGCATCATGTGACTACTTGCACAAAGTCTAAAGAAGCCTGGGATATCTTAGAAACTGTATTTGAAGGGAATACCTCTGAAAAGGAAGATAGGCTTCAAAACCTATGTTCCGATTGGGAAAACCTTCGTATGGTAGATGAAGAGTCGTTTGATGAGTTTAATCACAAAGTGTCTGAAATTTTTAATGCATCTTTTGCATTGGGTAAGACTACTCCTGAAAAGGACATTGTGATGAAAATTCTCAGATCACTGCCATCTAGATACGATTCTAAGAAGCATGACATCGCTAAAGGAAATAATCTCGCAACTCTTTCCAGAAATACTCTGGTTTGGAAGTTAAAGATCTTTGATCATGAGCATACATCCAAATCCGGAAAGGATGTTGCTTTAAAAGCACAAAAGAACACTAAATTACTTGGCAAAGGTAAAAGTGTTTGCATCTCTGAAGATGATCTTTCTGAGGCTGATTTATCGGATGAAGATCTTGACAAGTCAGTCTCCTTGATTACAAGACAGTTTAGGGATCTTCTTTTGAAGAGAAGTAAATGGTTCTCCAGTGATAAACCCAGGTCATCGGTTAAACCTCATAATCGTGTTCCTCCTAAAAACAGGGATAATGATGAAACTAATGACGAGGATATGCCTCAGTGTTTTAAGTGTAAATGTTTTGGCCTTTTTGCAAATGAGTGTCCAAATCGTAAGAAATACATTGGGAACAAAGGTCTAGCTGCAACTCTTGATGAAATGTCTTACAACTATGATTCTAATGATGACGAAAAGTCAAGTGTTGCACTTCTTTGTGAAAATATTGATTTTGATAATTGTAGCAATGCATACATCAATCTTGATATTCTTTCAGAAGAAATCTCAACCGATCTGGAAGAAAAAATTGATCTACCTGTTTCTACTGGAAACTTTTTTTTTATGATTTTTTAGGTTCCACTATGTGTATATCCGCGTACACATCTCGGGCGTCTGAATCATTTTCTAGGTTGACATGCTCTTATTGTTCTCTCAAGGGTCATGAATTTTCAAAGTGTTTCAAGTACAAACACAAATCAACAAAGTTCAACGAAGAGCGAATCGATTAGCAAACAAGCTAAAATTGTTCAAAAAACATCATAGGTATATAAACGCATCTCTTCTTCAAAGAAGTTAGTTTCCAAAGAAAAGACTAGATCATTAGAAGAAATTTATGGTCTAAACACTATGAAAAACAGGGCTCTATGAATTCCTTTCGAAAATGATATGGTGGACAAATTATTGTTCACCCCAGCACAACTTAAATTTTGTTGGTTAGTGCATCTTGTCTCATGTGCCTAATCAAAAGAGACAAGATTTTGCACACCTCAGGCTTTAGGAAAAGAAAATTCTTTTAGTTTTTATTTTATTTTTCTTGTTTTTGCTCTGTGAGCATTGCAAAGTCTGGAATTCATGTCGCTTTTCATATCTAATTGATATTGAAAAGGACTTCCCTGTTTAATCAATAAAAGAGGGTTGAAATAGACAATTCTGCCTTTTTTAGGGTAAGAGTTGTGCGTACGTTAATTCTTTAAGTATAAAGGTTCCGTAACCCTACATTCCTTTTTTCCTTCTCTAAGAAACTCTTTTATCACAAGTTTGCTTGTAGAGCTTGTTTTGAGAAATTCCTCTCACAAACCCATATTGTTATGGAGACTCCAAGCATCATAACTTCTGATGGAAAAGATGTTAATATGATTTTTAAGACATCAATCATGAAGGAAAAATATAAATCTCCTTTACCTCCAACTTTGAAAAGAAAAAGAAGGAATATGAGGAAACCAAGAGCTGTTCCTTCAAATTCTCAGAAGTTTTCTGATGTTTTTGAAGAGTTGAAGGAAATAAGGAAGGAGATTCAGCAAATAAAGGCTTTTGTGTTTAAGATTCTTGAAATTCAGAAGGTCCTGGTTCGACATCAGTCAAGAAGTGTTAGAGCATAGCTCGGTTGAACCCACCAAGCGTTGGTATGTCAAGTTTGGTTGTCATATTTTAGTGAATCAAAACTCATTTAAAGAGTCGCTTGATTATTAACTAGAGTCAACTTCGTATAGGTTAGCTTGAAAGTATTAGGATATGAGACATTACAAGTATTACGTGAAGACTTGAAGAATGTGAAGAAGTAAGGAGCTACAACGACGACATCATCCTTCCACTTAAGGTTAGTAATATTTGACTTGAACTGTTTCATTCCCTAACGTATCTTTCAAGTCATGCATAATGAAAACATAACTGCGAAGCTGTGGATTATACTCTAGTTAGACATAGTATTAAGGAATACAATACGAAGTATAACGTCTATCTTTTGAACTTCGTATATAAGACATCGACATAATCATATGAATGCTATTGTGATTATGTATGGGTATGGGTGAAGATTTCGTCATAGGAAACAATGTTTTACATTCGTTTAAAGGAAGTACAATTCATAAACTTGTTTTATGAATCGAAAGGGAAATCGCTAGGCTTATTGGTATTGTTATTCATTGCAAATCTTTTGAATTACCAATATGTGTGTTTAGTATAACCGCTCATAACTTGTTTATGTATCTTGGTAAAACTATTCACAAGGCCTGACTTTTGTATTGGTATGAATTTTATTAGTGAAACCGATCTTAAGTAATCACCTGAGATGGTATGATCGATTTGTTGTAATTGGTATGACCAACTCTAGACATTGGGGAACCGATCCTAGTAAGAGGTGCAACCGATCACAAAAGGGGAATCGATCCTTGTAAGAGGTGCAACAAGTTTTTTGTAATTGGGGAACCGATCCTATGAACATGTACAACAAATACAAGTTAGATACCATATATTTGTGGGAACCGATCCTAGTACCTAGTCAACCAAGTTTTGGTAACTAGCATGACTAAGTCTAGTACCCACATGGAGGTAGAACCGAAACTTGTTTTGGTAGAACCGTGAAACCCATGATTGGTGATTTGATAGGATAATCAATCACATAGTTCTTGGAAGTCAGATGAACCAATTCTAAACTTGTTTGGAAGTGTGGCAAATCGGTTCCAATATGGTAAATATGAAAAAGGATTTACCAAGTAAAGATGTCGACATACTTTGAACATGTGCAGTAACTCTTATCTTTTATTGTTCAAAGATATTCCTTAATAGCTAAAGGAGAATCCCGGATCGAAATAAATTGAGAATCTTTTAATTAAGGTTTTTAGTTTTATATGCTTTTAATTTCCAGCAATTAAAATGCATATCTTTAGAAAATAAAAATTAGTAATGTGCATTTACTAGTTGGAGATTTTCTAAGAGATTTTGGTCAATATTTGGACAAAGCATTTCCAGGAATTATGGAAACCGAATTTGGAAATATATTGCATATCTTGAGAATATTTTCGGTTTTGGAAATTCCTTGGTGTCCAAACTTCCTTGGTCTATAAATATTGAAGTTTGCATTTCAAGCAAACTAATCCTCAGAGCCAGCAAAACTACCTAGTTGTGTTGTTACTGGTGGAGCCGTCTATTCGGAGAGGAAAGTAACCTAATTTGGCGAAATCTCTTACGACCGCTCGTTTTAAAGACTTCTTTGGGATTGGGAAGCTCTACGAGTACTGTTGGTGGGAAACTAGATAATTGCAGTTTATTGTTAGTTTTTGATTGATTTGATTGACTAACGGTTGTTAAACTTTGATTGCACCTAGTTTGTTTATGCTTGAGAATCTTCTCTTCTGATATAAGATTCACTCAAACTAGATCGAAGTTTCGACGGGGATCTTTAGAATGTTTGTAGATCTAAAGACGTCTTGTGATAATCCATTGTTAACAGACTCCGTTTTGTGTGTGATTGATCACAAGAGATTCAAGTTGATTGTGTGCAGGTGTTTATTGAAGATCTAAGAAGATTTGAAGACGAAGAAGATTTCTGATTTGGGTTCATAATCTTTGGTGTGCACAATACTTTTTTCGGCTGGAAAAGGATCCAACTATAATCGGTTTATCTTTGTGATAGATTTGATTGATTAGTTGAGTAGATCGGCATCAATACAATTCTTTGTGATTCAAAGTATTGATTGCAAAATCTTGACAATTACTTTGGTAGTTGTTATTGGATAGATCTAAGGACCTGACAAAGGAGTTTATTAGGATAAACGGAAGATCCTTTTGTCAAACTCATATCACTTGATTGAAAAGAGTTGTTACCGAACAGATTTGTTGTTCCTTTACTATTTGGAATATGAACCAAAGGAATTGTTCCAAGTGCGTGACTTACTGCAAGTTGGAGGCGGATACAGACGGAACTAGGTGAACTATAGGTTTAGTTGCTTGGTCTCAACTATACGAAGTTGGTTTGATTTTGTATAACGGCTTAATCCTGAGAGTATTCAATTCTGGACAAGGTCCCGAGGTTTTTCTGCATTTGCGGTTTCCTCGTTAACAAAATCTTGGTGTGTCTTTTACTTTTCTATTTCCGTAATTATAATTGTTTATTATAATTAGAAGTAAAATACACAAACGTTAATTCCTATTTACTTGATAGCAATCCTATTGTGTTTGGTTAAGTCCGAACCTATTATCAAGTAAACATACTTCGTTGTTGTATTGTCTCAATCTTGTATCCATAGTCAATCTCACAAGTTATCTTGTTGTCGCATTTTCTCGATCTCGTATCCATAGACGATCACTCGAAGTGTTAACGGATTAGTTGTATTGTCTCGACTCTGTCCATAGACAATCACTTTCGGAGAAAAGACTTATAGGCGGAAAAGTTTTAGATTGAGGTATATTTGGGTACCCTCGTCTTTTCAAGAAGGTTTGTTGATATCAACTCCTTTCTTCATGAACCTTATGTCCCAATGGCTGTTGACGGCAAGGAGTTCGGGGACGATAAAGAATTTTTCAAAGGTTTTAATGTCTAGGAAACTTCTTATGAGAATTTATTATTATGTTTTAAGAAGGATAACTAGGGTTTGGAATAGCCATTATTGTGATTACACATAGCTCTTTCCAACGATTTTCATATTGCAATGTTTTTAGATTTATTTATTTAAACTCTAAAGTTTATTTGGAAGATGATTTTGCAGTATTAATCTTTATGGTTTTATATATTGCAACTTGTTATGAGATATGTGTGTTTGCGTCCGTGAACTTTGATGTCCCATACGTGGTCAAAAGTTAAGTCTTTCATATGTCAGTATGCAAGTATTGATAAAAGATTGAATGAACTTTTTCCAAACAAAAGTTAAGCCTATTATGTCATTATGCAAATATTGATAGAAGATAGGATGAACTTTTGTTTACAAAGATTAAGTATATTATATGTCATTGTGAAAATAGTGATGAAAAATAGAATGAATCTTTGTTTATTCCGCAGTATTGATCTTCCCTGATCCATATCTTTTTATGTAAATACTATGCGGCTCCGTAAGTTCTCTTATGTGAGCATTTCCGATTAAATTAATCATGGGTTCTCTTGTGGTTAATTTTATTGAGATTTTTTGGATACAAATTCATGTTTCATGTGATTTGTTAATGTCCAAAGAAATCTCTCCTGCTCACTTGAAGGATGTAAGAAAACATCCATCCGTAATTTCAAGTGCATTTTGTTCCTCCTCAAAAAACATCCCTTTGCACACTTTCCAGTTTTTTACTTCTATCAAGGACTGCAAGAAAAAAAAAAGGTTCCATTGCATTCTAAAGCTAACCATGCTTCTACATTGGGTGGCCGAACTAACCTTCATATTGGAAACACCGGTTCCGATCCTAACAAGGTATGAGATGGTATAATTTTTGGAAGTTAGTTATAAGCCTCTAAACAATACTATGTACTATCTATAATATCGAATTTTAGTTAAATAAATGAATTTAGCTTTTTTCGTGTTTTTTATCTCATGTGATCAAGATTGCATTTGTAACTGTTGTACACATTGGGCATGTTATTAAGAGAACGAAGCTCGAAAACATTGTTCGATTTCTAGGATGCTTTGTAATGGAATTTGTTGTTTGAATATCAGAAGATATGGCAGCAGGACAGTTTCCTTTTCTTCACATTTATATGACAGCCAACATATATTTATTTTTTTGATAAGAAGATTGAATATATTAATTAAGCAATATAGTACATAAGTTCTACAATTTCATTTTTGTCGAAAACATTAGAAAGGATACTGTCTTTCTGGATTTTCTGTTGAATATGTTTCGATAAATGTTGTAGTCTTCTTACTCTTGCTTCCTTTGCTACTGAATCTGCTGATGTATTGTGATCTCTGTTGATGAATTTTAACTTGGCTTGTGGAAGATTGTCTAGAATGGAGAGAATGTCTTCAATGGTATTCTCTGCCGCCCAGGCAATTGCTGCATCTTTTTTGTTAATGCAATCTAATAGAACTTTACAATCTGTGGCAATGTAGACGCTGGAGAGTATATTGTCTTTTAGCCATTTTAGGGCCTTCAAAACTGATTTTGCTTCTGCGTGTAAAGCCGAGGATGCCCAGTCTGAACCTGCAGAAATATGCATAAAAGCTTCTTGCTCTACCGAGTAAAGGATGAAAGCATAACCCATGGACAGGTTTTCCTTGTTAAAAGAGGCGTCTGTAAAATTATCCAATCTGAGTTGAACTTGTTCCACCTATAAATCGATGATTTCTTTCCTTGGGTGCCTTTCTGTAGCTTCTCCTTATTGATCGGTTGAGCTTGTATAAAATTCCTAATTTTTTGAATCAAATCATATTGATCTGGTTTAGTATTCCCAAAAATTACTTCGCATCTATATTTCCACATGAACCAGGCGACTGTTGCGATTTGTTCACAATACTTTGAGTAATTAGTATCGGATATCCATATATCTACCCACTTGACAATTGAATCTGTGTGGAATTGCGAATTGACTATGTTTAGGCCACAACCAAACCAAATTACTCTAGCGAATGGACATTTCCTGAAAAATTGGTCTTCTATTTCCGCCTCTTGAGAATTACATAGGGGACACTCCGATAAGAATTTTGTATTGTGAGCTGCTAATCTGTTATTTGTTGGTAATGCCTTTTGGATTATTTTCCAGATAAAAAACCGAATCCGAGGTATTGTTTTCAAATTCCAAATATTTTTCCAAGGAAAAATAATATTTTCCTCATCATTGTTACTTTGGTTGATCAGATAGTTGTAAATGTTTTTTGCCGAGAAGACTCCCGAAATATGGTGTGCCCATCTGATTCTGTCCCTGTTTTCCTTATTCGGGGTAATTGCTAGAATTTTTTCTTTATTTTCTGGGGAGAAATATTCATCTAATTTTCCAATATCCCAATCACCCTCAGAGTTTAGTAGTTCATGGACCTTTTGAGGAATCGGTTCCGTCTTATCAATTGGTTGGGTTAAAGAACTTGTATTAGATAACCATCTGTCTTCCCATATTCTAGTATTTTCCCCATTTTTCACTTGCCAAATGTAGTTCCTTTTTAGAATATTAAGACCCTTTTGAATGCTTGTCCAAATCCACGATAGTTCATAATTTCTTGTCGGATCAAAAGGATTTGAGCCATGGAAATACTTCGCTTCTAACAGTTTTACCCATAATTGATCTTTTTCTGTCATCACTCTACTTGCTAGCTTTGTTAGAAGTGCTATATTGAAATTATGGGGATTCTTAATTCCTAGACCACCTTGGGACTTTGGTTTGCACATGCCTTTCCACGCTTTTATATATCCACCTCTTGCTTTTGACTTATCCTTATTCCACCAAAAGTCTCTCTGAATTTTGTCAAGTTTATCTAGAGTATCTTTTGGAAGAGCAAGCATTTGCATTTGATAAGTTGGGTACCACTGGAGAATTGATTGTATTAAAACTGTCCTACCCGCTTGCGAAAGTAACTTTGATTTCCACCCTTGTAGCGTATTGTAGTACTTTTTCAAAAGGGGTTCAAAATTTTCTTTTCTATTTTTATCGAAAAATAGAGGTGTACCAAGATACCTGTCATGTTTTGTCAACAATGGGACTTTTAGGATTTTCGCTATTATCTTTGCATGTTTCGGGTGAATTTTTGGGATGAAGTAAATCCTCGTTTTCTGTAAATTTACCATTTGATCCGTAATTTCCCCAAATTTGGATAATATATCCAATAGGTTTTTTGCTTCTCCTAAATCTGCCCTTGTGAATAGAAAGCAGTCGTCTGCGAAAAAAAGATGGGATATAGTAGGTGCATGCTTGTTTATTCTAATTCCTGATATTCTTTTTTCTACTGTAGCTTTCTTCAGGAGTCTAGAAAGAACTTCCATGCAAATTAAAAACAGATAAGGGGATAGGGGATCTCCTTGTCTAAGGCCTCTAGAGGTGGAGAACGTTGGGCCTGGGGAACCATTTAGCAGGATAGAGTATGAGGTAGTGGAAATACATTGGGAAATGAGGTTGATCCAGCAATCACTAAATCCAAAAGATGATAAGGCTTTTTGAATAAAGGACCACTCCACTCTATCAAACGCTTTTGAAAGATCGATCTTGAGAGCTAGAAAACTTTTTTCTTTTTTGACGTTTTCATCGAGTGAATCAGCTCATGGGCTATGATGATGTTGTTCGTTATTTGTCTTCCTGGGAGGAAAGCTGATTGGTTTGGAGATATTAACCTATTCAGGATGGGTTTTAATCTGTTTGCTAGAATTTTTGATATGAGTTTATAAATTGTATTGCTGAGGCTAATTGGTCGGAAATCCGCCGGGGTTTGAGGAGTGGAGATTTTGGGAATGAGTGTAATGAAAGAGTGATTCATTTCTTTTTCTAAAAGCCCGGTCCGAAAAAATTCTTGCGTAAAATTAATTATGTCCGGGCCCAGAATGTCCCAGTTTGCTTTTAAAAAGCCCGGTTGAAAACCATCTGGACTTGGAGCACCCCAAGGGTTCATGTTTTCAAGAGTTGACCATATTTCTTCTTTTGTGGGGATCTGGTTAGAAAAGAATTTTCTGAACCAGAAACGCAAGGTTGTATAATTCCTTCTAGCTCTACATTGTAGTTAGTAGTTTGGGAGGCTCCAATTTGGGAGAAGTGATTTATTAGGAGCGAATTGATTTGATCTCGGTCTGAAATCCAGAGCCCTGATGGTTCTCTGAGAGAATGAATTGCATTAATTTTTTTCCTATTTGAAGCGAAAGCATGGAAATATTCGGTATTTTGATCGTATTCCTTGATAAATTTATCCCTAGATAGTTGGTGGTAATAATCATTTTTTATTTTATACCACTTTCCTAATTCGGCTTGGAGGTTTTTGAGGATGTCGATCTTGGAAGCTATGTTTCCGGTATTATGAATATTGTCTATTTTTCTACTAAGGGTCTTAATATTTTTATGGATATTACCGAAAACATCATAATTTCACTGGGCCAGATCTGAAGAGAGAGATTTCAAGGTTGATACGAAATTTTTGGGATGGGAGTTGGAAGAATGATTAATCCAAGATGCTTCGACCACCGATTTAAGTCGGGTGAGATAGCCAAGATCTAATGCATCTAAAAGGTTAATGTAATCTTTTTGATTCCGGGTTGGTATCTAAAAGGATAGGAGTATGGTCTGATCCCACTCTGGTTAGGTGACTTACCTTTGTATTTGGGAATAATTGAATCCATTGGTAGGATGTTAGAGCTCTATCTATCCTTTCGCAGATATTAGCATCTCCACTTCTGTTGTTTGACCATGTGAAAGGAGCGCCTTCATAACCAGCATCCTGGAAGCCCAGAGAATCTATAATCTGTCTAACAATTGTTTTACTGCATGAGCTTGTTTTATTGCCTCCCTGTTTTTCTGCTGGGTCCAGTATGATATTCAGGTCCCCAATTAGTGCCCATGGTTTTTGGACCTGATTTGCTAGATTCTAAATGTGAGACCATTGAATTGTTTTTTCTTCAGCTTCAACTGCACCGTAGATACAAGTTAATTCGAAAACTTTATCATCATATGAACCTTCAAAATGACAAACATTAAACTGCGCCGATATTAATTTTAATTCTACATTGTTATGCCAGGCGATTGTTAACCCCTTAGCTATTCCCACAGATGGAATAATAAACCAATCAAAGAATTTCGATTTTTTCAAAATAAGATCCATTTTTTCAAAAGGAGCTTTTGTTTCTGAGAGAAAAACTATATCTGGTTTGAAATCATTGTACAAATTATTTAGATGATCTCTAGTTATAGGGGTACCAATACCCTGAGCATTCCATGAGAGATTCCTCATGGCAGTTAAAAACAGAAAAATGGGGGAAAATGGAGGTATAATAAGAATAAAATTCAGAGTAGGAAGACAACAGATTGAAAATCAGGAGCTCTAGTAATCTGCCAATACAATCTATTTAAGACAGAGAGCATCAGTTTGAGGGGACCAAAAGCAGTAAAAAAACTCAGAGAAAACAAGGGAAAAGAGGATATCAAAATCAGAGATACAACAATCTCAGGGTGAAGCACACTTTAACTAGGAAAGCTGTAAAACACATAAACTGATTTCTTAAGGAGGTTGGGAGCAAATTCACAGATTTTAACTGAGGAGGCAATTGATACGAATATTAAAGCAGGGACACTGGAAAATCAAATCAATAAGGCTTACAAACTCAAAGACACAAGTTTTAAACCCCTCAAAAAAAAACAGGCAAAACAAATTACAGATTGCAAATCAAAATTTCAGGCAAGAGAGGCTGTATATGTTCAACTTCCTATCTGACACAAAGTCACAGAGTTGTTCTAGATCTGTCAAAGATAATCTGGCAGATTATGTGGGTTTTCAACTGCTAAGGCAAGCCAGAATGGGGAATCAAACCTGCCAGTAAATCACTGACTCAGAAAAAACAGATAGCAATAACAGTGAGATTAACAGAAAGAGTAATACTAGAAAGGTAACTACAAAATACAGATAACAGAACAGAAACAAGTAGCAGTTAACTAAAACAGCTAAGTAACTAAAGTACAGAAATAAAGGGAAGCAATTACAAAGACTGAAAAAGAAAACAAGCTAAGTAAAACAGTAGCAAAAACAAGAGTTAACTTTTGGGCCCTGATGGCTGTATATCCATGAATTCTTTTCAGTTCTGCTGTTCATTGAGATCATTTTTTTATAGACAGACAACATATTAGATTTGCTTAACTTCATCTGAACAATGTATGCATGGTAATGAAGGGTAAATAAGGAAACTTGTGTTTTTGTTTCTATTCTAAAATGAAAAACAATCCAGTTAAATATCCACTTAAAAAAAAACATGTGTGCTTGAATTATCCGTCTTCTTTCTTTACCTTCACTCTATCCAAAAGTCTCCGTAGTTGTTGCAGGAGAGTTGGTGGTTTAAAAAGCCGTATCAATCCAAAATCGTAATGTGTGACATATCTTCTGTTAGACAAATTTGCGGTCATCAGACAAAATCTACCATTTCCGCCAACGGAAGGGTCCTTAATAGATAAGTTCGTGGCAGCTCTACAATCGGCTTCTCCTTGTCATAGGCATTCTTTTAAAACTTCAATTTCATCATCTTCCGTTTTAATGTAGCGATAAACCTCATTCAGATATTGGAACGGCCTCTTGTAATAAGATCCCGTACAACCCATGAGAGGAAGTTCTTCAAAAGCTGCATCTTCCATTCCAGGCACAAGATAAACACTCATGAGTCTTGGAATAAACGGACCTTCATCAGGGATATCATGTAAAGCTAAGATGACATGGGCAGCGAATGTCTCCGATAGGTTAGGGTCAGTCTTGGGATACTTTACTTTCATTCCGCTTACATAAAGTGGTCTCAATACCTTCATTAATCCAGCACATATTTCACCTAATTGTTCACCCCGGAAACTCCTCTCCTGTCTTTTTATTACCTTATCCAACTCCTTGTGCAGCACCGAGGTGAAAACACTATGACCTGCACCTGCCATTACATAGTACTTTCCTTGATGTATTTTTTGTCTTGTGTGAGAATTCATTCTGCGAGTAGCAAGATCAAGACCACACCCGTCGCTCCCAATTAGAATTGATCTAGTGTCCTCGATAATAATTGCAAAAATCAATGTCCCCACCGAAATACTTGATTGGTTTCTGAATTCAATCTTAAGGGTTTGCTTGAAACTTTGAGATAGATTTTCAATTCCTATGCCATACTTCTCTAGAACAAGATGAGACTCCTCAGTGGTAATATTAGTCCTAGAGATACTTCTTTGGTCTTTCATCCTCATAATTTCACACACTCCCAAAGATGATTCATGAATTTCTGGAAAGTTGCTGTTTGACATATAAGTGGTACTTACATCACCATCCTCACTGGTAATGTTGGGGCTGGAGATACTTCGATAACTATTATCAGGGTTTTGCTTAGTTAGTGAAGACCACCACGCTTTCATCTTTCTCATGGCCATTTCCTACACAAACAATTGCATATATACAATTCAACTCTAGCATCATATTTGCACTCTATTTGTTCATATTAATTTGCCCTAGTTTCAATTTTCTATTCACAGAATCGAAAATTACCAAAAAATAAATACAAATAATTCAATTATCACAGAAATCAATAGAGAATCAAATTAAGAAACTAACCTGTTGAATTCGAACTCTGCAAATCGATGTTTTTTCTCAGTTCAATCTCTTTTGGTAGAGTTACTCAATTGAAACCCTAATTTGGACAGCAAATCACGGTTACTAATTGAGTAACTCTATTAACAGAGATTGAAATCGACGAAGAAAATTTGAACTTGGTAAGAGTTTAATCTGCTATGATTCTCGGTCGGAGCCCTAATCGGGGGAAAAAAGAGCAGAAAGAAAAAAGAGAGAGGAGAACAAATCTAGATTTCTTCTGTTGTTTAGATTTATATACATTTTCAAATTTAGTCCCTGGAAAATATAAGTATGTTAAATGAAGCCCCCGTAATAAGTTACATATTACACCTTTCTTCTGTTGTTTATATTTCATCCCTTGGAGGGACAAAAACACTATTTTAATAGTTTCTTCCGGTTGAATTATCTGCTTTGTTTCCTCTTTTTTAACCCGGCTAAATTGAGGCTTATAGTGATTAATTGGGGGCTGTTACTAAATGCCAAAATAAGATATTTTGAAGTAAAATGAGGTACCCCTTAACCAATTATTTTAATTAATGACTAATTTATTTTTGATTAGTTAATGTTAATCGGGTGATTAATTGATGTTTAATCAAATCAAACTAAAAAACAACTAATCTTGATTCATCAACAAAACATGAATTATTATTTTTTTTTTAAACTCAACGCAGAATCGGTTTATAACATAGACCGATTATAAAATTCATAAAAAATTCTGTGATTTTCTTTCGCCAAAATCGGTTTACGTATTTGCCCACGTGAGCCGATTGTAAATCTAAATCGGTATATATTACTCTATATATATAGACAGATTAAAGGAATCGGATTTTGTGTATACATGTATAGACCGACCGTTCCAAGAACCGGATTTTGTGTTTACACGTTTACACCGATTATTCTGAGAATCGGATTTTGTGCATAAATATAAAGACCGGTTGTGGTGTATATACAAAGGAACGATGAATTTCATTGTTATTTAAATAGGTGAAGCATACGGGAATCTCCACTATGGATATGGAGATATGTACACGTGGTTAGTAACAAGATCATAGATATTTTATGACTTTTCATATCTTTTGACTAGTTTTTCCTTTCTTCCATTATAAACGGAATCTCATGTGAAGAGGTTTTTTTTTTATCCGTCTCCCTCTCCCTCTCCCTCTCCCTCTGAACCAGAATTTTTACCTTTGGCTTATAACAAAATCATGTATGTGAATGGGATTCATGTTAATGGGAAGATTCAGAGGTACAACAGTTGGAAGAGTGATTACTAGGGGGGTTTTGTAGCATGAAGTTAGGGTTTATTTGTTGGGTGAAATTGATTTTTCAATATGGATTGAAATTGGATTTCAATGGAAATTCCTGAGAGATCAGTGAATCATCTAACTTGGGTGAGTGGTATTGTATTATAAACTCTTGATCTATTGATTGAGAAATTAAATTGAAGAGGTGTTGGGGCTGGGTAGAAATCGGTATTTGTTCATGACGATGTAATCCGATTGTGGGTAGAAAAATTGACAGAAAAAAATTAACCCAGAATCGGGAGGTTATGTTGCGACATATTTACCGATTCTGGTTTTTTTTGTTCTTTGTTTTTGAAACCCAAATCCAGAATAGGTTTATATATTGCAACGTATCCCCCGAGTTTTCACGTTCGTCATTTTTGAAGAAATTTCTTAAGTTCTACCTAATCTCATATTGGATTGGAGCTTGTTCGAGTGTGAATTTGGTATACTGAGATTGGATTTTAGCCATCACATCTAATTTGGGGGCTTTTTTGATTGATTGATTTATTATTTTTTTGCAGTCCTTGATGATGTGATTTGGAGTTTTTGTGAAGATGACAGTGATCATGGAGATGGCGGAGGCAGATATTAATTTCACAGTGAAGGAGGCAGTGATGATGAAGGAGGCAGTGATGATTATAAGAGTTAAATTAGGTTTAAGTATTTTAGAGTAAGGGTTATTTGGAAGTTTCACCTAATTAGATTTTTAGGCATAAGCCTCAATTAATCACTATAGGCCCCAATTTAGACGGGTTTTTTAAACTCCCCAAAATAATGAGTCTTTGCATGGGCCTCAACAAGATAGTCAGCAGCAGCCTTACAATCACCCTTAATATGATTATGTAACAATTAGGACAAATCCCTTAATATGATTAAGTATGTAACAATTAGGACAAATCTTGTGAGGTTGCTTCTCACAGAAAAACTTAATCCATCTTGTGGAACCTGCATTAGTAATTGCCATCACCCCCTTCTCATTGGATAGTTAATATCAACTTGGACACATACTTTGACAAAATCTCCTGCAACTGGGATGGCATTTCAGGATCAATTGCAATAACCTCACCCATAATTTTTCCAATTTTAGTAACAGCCTTAACAGGGAGAATCCTCTTTAGCTGAATCCAGAAACATTGAATACACCAATTCAAATCCTGATAAATAACCTCAGAATTATAAAATGATAAAGAAACTTTGAAAATCACAGTAATTAAAACATTATAGAGCATTAAAAGTAAAAAAGAACAAGGATTTGCATCAAAAGCATATTGAAATCATAAACAATGAACAAGTTATTGAATCTCTCCGAGATTTTGCAGAGAGATTTGGATCTCTCTGAAATTTTGCAGACGGATCAAAATCTCTCCGTGATTTTGCAGAGAGATTTGAATCTCTCCGAGATTTTGCAGACGGATCAAAATCTCTCCGTAATTTTGCAGAGAGATTTTGCAGACGGCTCAATGTCTCTCCGTGATTTTGCAGATAGATTTTGTAGACGGATCAAAATCTCTCAGAAGATTTTCTTAACGGATCCGAATCTTTCTGGTCAGCTGGGACTCGTCCTGGAGAGAGAGAGAGAAAAGGCTTTGTACGCCCAACTAATGCCTCTGCAAGACTTTGGCTCACTTGTCTTTGACCAGCGTATCTTGCAGAGATGTGCTAGGAATCAACTGTGTGTCCATATGATGGGCCAACAAGACCCGTGTATCCCGAAAGGATGTTCTAGGAGTCTGTCGAAAGGTCCCGGAGGCAGAATAACCAGCGTATCTCGCGGGGATGTCTTAGGAGTTATTCGGAAACCTCGGGAAGTCGAGTCAGAGCCTAGAGTAGACATGACCAGTGTATCTCATGACGATGTACTAGGAATCAGTCCTTAATCTCAAATAGGGTGAGTCGTGATTACAGGAGATATGCAAATCTCTACTCTGGGTCATAAGTCCGCCGGGGACGTATTTACGCATCTACAGAGCCTACATGACCAGCAGCATCTCGTTGAGGATGTCTACTAGGAATCATGGCATCACAATCAGCTGCGTCTCGCGAAGAAATGCTGGAATTGTGGCCGTTCTGGTTCATTAGTCTGCCGGGGACGTTTTACGCTCTACAGAACCTACGTGACCAACAGTATCTCGTCGAGGATGTGCGCTAGGAATCACGGCACCACGACTAGCAGTGTCTCGCGGGGACGTATACTAGAAATCGTGGCTAAGGATGCCTTGAGGGCCAAGGGCATAATCTCTTTCGTGAGAGTTGAATTCTGCTTATAGGGTTGAAATGACATTTTTGCCCCTTATCCAAATTTCGCCATCTACAGTACCAAGTCATCAAATATAGGTATGGATCGGTTCCACCATGACTCCCAACAATAGCTAGGATCGGTTCTACCATGTATCCCACAATAGGTAAGGATCGGTTCTACCAAGGTTCTCAACATAAGTGAAGATCGGTTCTACCATAACTCTCAACATAAGTCAAGATCGGTTCTACCAAAGTTATTACCTAGGTTCGAATTGGTCATCTAATTGATTTTCAATGAAAATCGGACCAAAACACTTATTGATTTCCTTTCGATTACGAAACAAGTTTCGTATATGTACTTCGTTTAAACATATGTAATATAATCGAACATATTTTCCTATGATGAAATCATTATACCCAATACGCAATCAAGTAACGAGTTACATAGATTATGTCATATTTATGAAGTTCAAAAGATAAACCATATACTTTGTAATCAAATACAACCTCGCATGTTATGTTTTTATCCTTGACACTTTGATCATGCTAAAATGACCAAGTCTGATGCCAGAGAATTAAATATAACCTCGCATGTTATGTTTTCAATCTTAAACGTCAAGTCAGTGTCACAATACCTCAAGTGGACGGATGATATCTTCGTTGTAGTCGATACGTCTTCACGATCTTCAGAGTAATACTGTATGTCTCAACATCCCTAGACTTTCAAGTCCAACCTAAACGAAGTTGGTCTCCAGTACATTTAATCAAGCGACTCTAATTGAGTTTTGATACTAAAATATGACAACCAAACTTGACATACCAACACTTGGTGGGTTCAGCCGAGCAATGCTCTAACATTAGGAGTTAGAGTATTGGTAAGTATTGGACTTGATGGTCGTCCAATTTTTTTTTTTTTGATGTTTATCAGAATTATCATAAATCTGAAACCCTAATTTTGGAGAACTCAGATCCAGGAGATTGAGAGTTTTCCAATATGGGTGGAGAAATATCAACCAACCAACGGGTATGAGGACCGGCCATTGGTGATGGAGATACCGGTTGAGCGGTGTATGGAGAATTGTCCAACTTGTGGAAAAGGATTCACCAAAATATGGAGAAATATCCAAGAAATGGAGAATTATCCAAAATAATCAAGGAGTGTGGGATCGTCCGGCCATGATGGCCAAGTGGACCGTCCAGGTCCTGTCATGGTGGTGCATGGGCCACCATGTTGGACGTGCGTCCATTCCTGAGAATTTAGGTGTCTTTGTTAGACACTTGTGCAATATTTTGGATTTTTATAAGAGTTTGATCTTGACTAAAACTCTCTTCTTTTTTTTTTTTTTTTTTTGCATGAATGAGCAAGTATGACTTTGGTCACACGTCCAATATTTTATAATATTAAAATAATAATATTTTAATACTTGTTAGCGGAAAAAGACCTAATAGTCGTGGGACTAGGATTTTTTTTGAGAATTGAGCAATATTTGAAGAAATATGGAAAACTAAGAGTTTGCATGAATGTGGGAAATAAAGAGATGTGGATAATAATAATAAAATAAAATAAGTGGATAGGCATGGGACCAGCCACAGCCGTGGTATAGCCGTGGCTGGTGGTTTTGTCCCGTGCGACTCTTTTTTTTTTTTTTTTTTTTTTTTTTCCTTTTATTTATGTTTCCTATTTTGCATAGATCTTCATATATACCCATTCGTCCATATTTTTGGTTGTTTGTTCGTGCATTATTACTAAGTACACTCGGTGGTGTCCCATATACCTGAAAAGTAAATATCTAAACAACTTATTGGATTTCTATTTGTGTTTATAGCAACTTCGATAGGTAATAATAACCCCTCGGCTATTAGAATTTAGATTGAGTTTAGAGCATAATGAATGGGTGACTAAGAATGAATGCAACTGTTAGAGCACTGCTCGGTCGAACTCGCAGGCGTTGCTATCTCAAGCTTATTTGTCTAGTTTAGTTGATCAAAACTATATACTTGATTTCTAGTCTACTTATAGCTATGTCTCGGATTAGGATAGAAGTGTGTAGTTGAGATTTAGACTTCACGACGTTCACCAATTGAAGAAGAAGATCTATTGAAGAGCTTGGAGGAACTTCGTCGACAAAAGGTATGTGGAGACTAAAACTTATCTATCACTCAGAAGTCTATTATATTTTATCTTCTAATGAGACTAAGTCGTATAGTTATATAGACTTTGTGTTATACATATTTGAAATTTCGAGCTGAGTTTGTCTCGTTTATATATTTCTCGAAATACAAGTTTAAAGCTTAGAATGCTTCATCATCTACTTGACGAGTTTAGTGGTAAACAATTTATTTGTTGGAAACTAATATTAAGTCAAGATGATCATGTGAAAATTACCTTGAACATCTTACATGATTTGTGTGAGACAATCATTTGATGTTAACTTGGGAAGTTTCGTATTGATCAATTAATCACTTGAAAATTACTTGAAGCTAGTGGTATGTGTAAGATTACCATTGTTGTCTTCTAAGGATGGTTCAGTGATTGAATGGGAGTTTTAGAACTACTAACAATGTATGGATGTAGCACAATATTCGTACCTAGTATGCGAATTGTGAAATACTAGTTCAGGTCCGGAACTATTATTTGCGATCTGTGTTTGCAAACGGGTTTACCTGTGATAAGTCCGGAACTGTGGTTTGCGAACAGTGTTTGCGAACGGCAAGACTAGGCAAGTCCGGAACTGTGGTTCGCGTACTCAGTTTGCGAACTAAGTGGTTAGGTTCTAAAATCGGTAAGTATGAAAACTCATACTCATGAACTCAGGTTCGTTTGCGAACTCAGTTTGCGAAATAAAGTCCCTGGAACTTTAATGAATTAAGGTATGCGAACTTGCTTTGCAAACCGTGACATTATGTTCATGAATTGGTTCTTGTATAAGTACTTTATACAATTACAAACCAAACCGAATATGCTTCAAATTGTTCATGGATATTTCTTTGAGATAGTGAAAGTTTGAACAACTCTCTTAAAGCACATTTTGATTCATTTGATTATCTATCATGATTGATTGATTATCATATTTGATTTAGAAGTGTGAAAAGACGAGGGTACCAAAAAATACCTCAATCTAAAACTTTTCCACCTATAAGTCCTTTCTCCGAAAGTGATTGTCTATGAACTGAGTCGAGAAAATACAACTAATCGGTTCACGCTTCGTGTGATCGTCTATGGATATGAGATCGAGACAATACGACAACAAGATAACTTGTGTGATTGACTATGGATTCAAGATCGACACAATACAACAACGAAGTATGTTTACTTGATAATAGGTTCGGACTTAACCAAACACAATAGGATTGCTATCAAGTAAATAGGAAATAACGTTTGTGTATTTTACTTCTAATTATAATAAAACAATTATAATTGCAGAAATAGAAAAGTAAAAGACACATCAAGATTTTGTTAACGAGGAAACCGCAAATGCAGAAAAACCCTGGGACCTAGTCCAGAATTAAATACTCTCAGAATTAAGCCGTTATACAAAATCTAAACCAACTTCGTATAGTTGAGACCAAGCAACTAAACCTATAGTTCACCTAGGTCCCTCAGTATCCCTGCGCCTCCAACTTGTAATAAGTCACGCACTTGGAACAATTCCTTTGGTTCGTATTCCAAACAGTAAAGGAACAACAATTATGTTCGGTAACAACTCTTTTCAAACAACGTGATATGAGTTTGACAAAAGGCTCTTCCGTTTATCCCAGTAAACTCCTTTGTCAGGTTCTTAGATCTATCTCTTAAACAACTACCAAAGTAATTGTTTTAGACTATGCAATCAATACTTTGAATCACAAAGAATTGTATTGATGCCGATCTACTCAACTAATCAATCAAGGTTATCATAAAGATAAACCGATTATAGTTGGATCCCCAGCTGATCAAGTTTGCACACCAAAGATTATGAACTCAAATAAGAAATCTTCTTAGATCTTCAATAAACACATACACACAAACAACTTGAATCTCTTGTGATCAATCACACACAGAACGGAGTCTGTTAACAATGGATTATCACAAGACGGCTTTAGATCTACAAACATTTCTAAAGATCCCCGTCGACACTTCAATCTAGTTTGAGTGAATCTTATATTAGAAGAGAAGATTCTCAAGCATAAACAAACTAGGTGCAATCAAAGTTCAACAACCGTTAGTTAATCAAATCAATCGAAAACTAATAATAAACTGCAATTATCTAGTTTCCCACCAACGGTACTCGTAGAGCTTCCCAATCCCAAAGAAATCTTTAAAACGAGCGGTCGTAAGAGATTTCGCCTAATTAGGGTACTTTCCCCTCCGAATAGACGTCTCATATCTGTCTGAAGGCCTCTGCCAAGATGAACCTATCCTAATGGACTGAGATACCGGTCTGACTAATATCAACACAACTGGCATATACAAGGGGACCAGTGGTCAATAATCCTAATTTTAGATCAACTCCTCTGGCATATACAAGGGAACCAGCGGTCGATTTATTGAACACACATTATTTAATTATTTATTTAGAACTAACAACATGATTAGATCTTGTGGATCCAAGCGCATGCTTCTTGTCAGCAGATTACATGGTAATTCCCGTGGATCCTGCATTCCACGCTTGTTTAGGCGACGGAGACAGGGAGAACACACACATATTTCTATCCAAGTGTTAAAATTTATTCCGATTGGTCTGGTCCTTTTTTTTTTTTAGTATCTCAATCACTCTATTACACCCTAGCAGTGGTAACAACTTGAATCGTGAGCCCCACCTAATCACTTAGAGAAACATATTTTTAAAAGAAAAGAAAATAAAAACAGAAGTGAAAAGGACTCAACGAGATATGGCGAAACTATCATGTTATTTCTAACACCTGAGCTCTGTGCTTTTACGAATAGACTCTTATAGATGTTTCCATCTACTCAGATTGGTTCCTCAACTCCTAAAACCAAAATGCTTCCATCCACTTAGATTAGTTAGTGCCATCCTTAATATGCATAAATTTCTAGGCTCTGGAGTTTATTTATTGCAACTAAAAAGTTTTTCCCATACCCCCAAACTTAAATCTAACATTGTCCTCAATGTTCTAAAGATGAAATTAAAAGCATGAACAAGGAGAAACTGTTACCATTTGAAGAAAAAGAGTTAAGGAAAGATATTACCGTGTTGCATGAGAATGGGTTACCTCCCAAGAAGTGCTAAGTTTAAAGTATTCAGCCAGACATTGGAAAGGATTAGCACCTCGAATCGTATAACAGTAGTCGGAATAACTGTGGGTCTTCAAAACCAAATTGAGCTGACCATAGGAAACAACAATAAGCCAAGAAAGTGAACAAGTATCGCATGACCTTACCTAGTTTCCTGATAACTATCGCTAACTGTGGTTCAGGTTCAGGTTCTATGAAAGGATCTAGATAAATTATTTTCATTGGCTGTATTTCCTCATAGGTGGGATCTGAATCATTAGGTCCTAAAGTCTGGAAAAACTCAAATAGGAACTTAGAAGCACACAATAATAACCTAAATAACTGAGGATCCTCTAAGTCAATCATATTTGACTTACATAGTTTACCACAATGAAAGTAGTGGTCATTCTTAAGTAAATGTGTCGATTCTATTAACCTAAAGTACTTAGGCTTAGTCTTAGAACTTGATAAGTGACACATTTGAAATATAAACGTTCCCACAGTTGGAAGAAAACTATTTGGTGGGAAAACAAATTCAATTTTTGTATCATAGCCTGGGCAAACCACATCAACCATAGGATGGGTTTCTAACGACTGAACTTCTTCTTGGACATCATTAGGTTCGAGAAAACGAGTATGAAGGTAATCTTGTAAAATGGTCGAGGCACAAATATCAAGTCCTAAGTGAGGGGACTTTCTGAGAGTTAAAGGTAAGGCACTAGGAAAGTGATAATCACCCCCAAACTTAGAGTTTTCAGTGTCTCTAGATAGACTAGTCACAATCTCCCTAATTTCTAGGTCATCAGATTCTTGGAAATGGTCAATTGATTCTTCTAAGTTATTATCAGGTAGTGCATCTTTACTCATCTCTACGGGTCTATCTTCTTCTTCTAAGACTATTGTTTCTAAGTCGCTAGACTCTAAAACGGCATTTTCAGAATAAACTCGTTCCTCTAAACCACTATCGGCTTCGTAATCAAAAGGAAAAACTACATCGTCTAAAATGGTGGTATCCCTAATCAAATCCTCATCCTTTTGAATAGGTGAATAATCATAAAAATTATTTGGATTTGAACTAGAAATAATATCATCATTAGAAAGCTCAATTGGATTAATAGTTTCCTGATCACTATGCCTACATATTTCAGATTCTTCGTCAGTACTATCCTCATCATCATCATCATAATATAATTTTTTAAATTCAAGAATTCTTAATCTTTGTTCCAAACTAAGCGGTCTGTGTTTATAATACTTCTCGTAGATCATTAGATGTGATTCCTCGCTTACCGTTGGAACATCCCAATGTCGTTTCCCTTGCATATATTTACCAAGAGTTATTTTAGATGACGTCTCCTGATAATGAGAATTTCTACGCATATACTCTCGTAACGTCATCTCAGGCGGCGTCTCCTGATAATGATAATTTCTACGCATATACTCTCGTAACATCATCTCAGGTGGCGTCTCCTGAAAAGGATTCATCACCCCGAAAATACAAACTACAGAGGAATTCTACACAATCACAAACAAGGCTGACTCGACCAAATCAAACCTATTGAATCTAGCAAACAAAAAGCATGATGGCTCCCTTATATTGTTTCTAGACCAGCTTCTATTCCTCCAAAAGGCAACTAGGTATCGTTTTAGCAAACCTCTCTAAATCGATCCGAATAAAGTGAGTCGAAGAGAAGTAGGGGAAGCTCAGAGGAGCTTTGATACCCCCACCTCTTTGACAACGTTTCCCGTTAGGGCGGCTCTAGTCGACTCACAGTAATCTTCTTGAACTTTTGAGTTAAGCTAATAAGATACCCAATACTTCCCTTTGAATGACTTTCCTACAAGCTCGTTACCCTATTGGTCTCGTTCTAATCAGTATTTTAATCTTGGGTTCGCGTAGGTTATGTGTTCCTAAGGCGGGCAAGAAGAGAACGGTGATGAAATCCGAACCCTTATCTTGTATGGCCTGGCCTTGCCCTTTACTAGGAAATTAAAGTCCGTATTCAAAACCTCAACATATATGCAACTTAAGGAAGACAGTAAACCCGCTGACAGGGGATTCGCGGGTGTTTAGAAGCTTACCTCCCGTACCAGACGGGCGATGAAACGGTTGTAGTCGACTCGGGCCACGACTCCTATGTCATGTACGAACCCGAGGGGCCGAGACGATATCGTAATCGTCGTCCTTCCCTGCAAACAGTTTATATTTTAAATTTTACCCTTCCGTAGGGTTTAAAAATAATAATTAAAGTCCAATGTTTAATGTTCCAAAAATAAAAAAAAATACAAAAATAAAAGAGTTCAAAAATAAAAATAAAAATTTACAAAAATAAAGTCCTATTTACAATCTCTAGAAATAAAATCTAAAAATAAAAATAAAATCTAATTAAAAATAAAATAATAAAAAAATCTAAAAATAAAAATAAAATAAAATAAGTCCCTTGTCTTCTTTCCGTTCTTCGCTTTAAGCTTTAGCTCCAAGTCTTTATGAAATCACCAAACTCTTTGACAACTTCTTTTTATTTTCGATCCAAACTCCAAAACCTGTAGCACACAGACAAATACCCAAAGAAACGTAAAAAAGAACAAAGAAAAATAAATCTAAAAACTCTAAATCTAAAAACAAATCCGCGTCGGCGGCGCCAAAAATTGATGTAATTTGAAGTTGTAGTAAAAATGAGGTTGTCGTTCACTCGGATTTGTAGAGATTAAAGTTTTAAAAAATACTAAATAAATATATACAAAAATATTAAACAATGGGCGAGAGGTACTGGAACTAAGGATTCGGCCAATCTTCCTAACATAAGGTTCAATTATTTATTCTCAACAATTTTAGCTCAAGAAATATAAACATGGACTCTATTTTTGCCAAGGTAGATTCTCAAAACATTGATTGTAAATGTTAAGCATGGGACATCAAATCACCTAAGCTAAGCATGACCCATCTAATCAAATGACAACCAATTTAATCAAATCATATTTCAATTAATATTAGTGCAAAAGTCATAAAATAAATTTACCTATGTATGAAGTTCGGCCTCCTCCGTCGTCCCAGTGTTGGGGTTTAACTCATCATGTCGAAAACACACTCAAAATATGTATTCATGGCTCAAAAAGTGTTTACAAGAAGAGAAAATAATGAAACAGGAAATCTGCAACAGCACAGGTGCGTTACAGACCGACTGTTTCAACTCTCAACTGTTATGGTGAAGATAATCGTTACAAATCTGAAGATAAATGTTGCAGAAGAGGTTGAAGAAACTGTTACAATAAAGATAAATGTTGCAAACCAGTTGAAGAAACTGATACAACGAAGATAAATGTTGCAAACCAGTTGAAGAAACTGTTACAACCAGTTGAAGAAACCGTCGTTGTTTCCCTGTTCTTCACGAGCAGCAGCAGCAGCAACAACAACAGAGTTTTCAAAACTCTTGATTCACGCCTCCTGAGCTCTCCTATCGACCCCAAACTCTCGACACCCCTTCTATGTGATCCTAGGAACCTATTTATACATCATTTCGACATTGAATCTCCTCCATTAACTACAAATAATCTTCTTTTACTCGGGTATATTTTTTTCCATTTTTTTCATTGATTTTGATTTTCACGCATCTGCAGCTGTATTTCTTTCCTTATATACCTTCTTCACGCTCTATAATATCGATTAAATCTTCCAAGCACGTGCAGTACACGTTTAAATTTCTCACAACTCATGCAAGCTCATGTTTTTCCTCCAACTCCCTGTTTGGATTAAACCAAGTTATCCAGCCAAATTTGATCGATAAAATCACCCATACTAGCTTTCTATAGTCATATCACGTCTACCCACTAAGTTTCAGGGATTGAATCTCACTAAATCACGTCCAAACATCCGATCGAAATTCTGCTGTTAATGAAAATATTTTCCCGCCAAAATTCATTTTTTGAATTTGAGAAGAACATGTCCTCCCCCTAATCCTGCACGGGTGTCCCTTTAGCACTTGTCTTATGGGATGCAAATAGTAATTTTTGGGCGTAGATAGTAATTTTTCCGGGGTTCCTCCGACACATTTTTGGGGTGCTTCCGGTGCATTTCTGGGGTGCCTTTAGTACTCTATCCTGGGGTGTAAAACACCACTTTTCAAGCCAATTTCGCCGCAAGAGCTTATTTCTCTAAAAATACCTACAAAGACATCAAATAACAAAATAAATACAAAATCGAGCACTAACAATATATACAATTGAGACATATTAGACACAATAATGCGTCTATCAATAATCACAATAGCATTCATACGATTATGTCGATGTCTTATATACGAAGTTCAAAGATAGACGTTATACTTCGTATTGTAATTCCTTAATACTATGTCTAACTAGAGTATAATCATTCACAGCTTCGCAGTTATGTTTTCAAAATGCACGACTTGAAAGATACGTTAGGAATGAAACAGTTCAAGTCAAATATTACTAACCTCAAGAGGAAGGATGATGTCGTCGATGTAGCTCTTTAATTCTTCACATTCTTCAAGTCTTCACGTAATACTTGTAAGTCTCATATCCTAGTAACTTTCTAGCTAACCTATACGAAGTTTACTCTAGTAAATAATCAAGCGACTCTTTAAATGAGTTTTGATTCACTAAAATATGACAAACAAACTTGACATACCAACGCTTGGTGGGTTCAACTTAGCTATGCTCTAACAATCCCCCCTTTTGTCAATTTTAGTGACAAAACTCTTACATCATATGGATAAACACATTACAAGAATTCATTACACATACGCTTGATTCCAAGTTTCAACAGCACAATAACCTGTATACATTCAATCCATAAATGCCGCTGTTGACATTATAATAACAAATCTAATACTCCCCCTAAAGGTAAGATATGTAGATTTTCAATCCGCACGTCTTTGTTATTCCCTTTGTAGTTAAGATAACCACAAGTATCAATATGATATGGCCTTACGCCTATAAGATGACAAGAAATTTTACATTTCGATGATGAAAGAATGAATAATAAACGACAAAGAAGTAAAATTTGATAAAATGGTTGCCAGTGTACAAGGGCCAAAGTGGAATGTACCAATTACCCAAGAGTATTGGATGAACATGCCTCTATGTGGTCATCTCTTGGCGGAAACGTGGAGTTGCGTTGTTCATCTATTTGGTCAGGGAACATATTTTATGTACGCACCGAAATACACCATTTAGGATGAATCGCTTGAGGGTCGAAGAATTGTTTTATTCAACTGTAACAACATACATTATATCGGTTTTAGGATACATGAAGATCGTCCATTACCACCAGTGTGTAGGTTTCACGATGACTCAGAGCTCACCAAGAAATGGCTGAAAAAATACGAGCTCAATATGAAGCAGTGAGAAAAGTTGGTCGAGCCGAATCAAATCAAAGGTCTCCAAGTGTTGGAATAACTATTTTCCTTTTGTTAAGAACATGAACTATCAGATGCTTATATTTTGTCACTTTCGTATATTGTATGTTGCAAATTGAACCAAGATTAATGAATGAAAGTGATTTGTCTTTTTTGGTTACGTTAAATTCATGAAATTTGTAACACAGTCGGTCTATATATACGTTATTAAAGTCCGATTCTAAAGCTAGTATGCTGCAACTTTTCCAGAATCGGTTTGTATGGCGTGCATTAAAATCGGATTATGAATTCAAAGAGGAATCTATTTACACTGGTGTTACTATAAACCGATTATGAACAAAACTTTACTGGGAATTCATTCAAAACTGGTATATGTGGAGGAAGATGTAATCCAATTTTGGATGAAATAAGTTACAGAAAAACAGACAACTTTTAAATCATCAATCGGACTACATCTACTCTAACAAGCCCCGATTCTGGTCCATTTCCACTTTACATAAACTCTTAAAATTCAAACTTAGTACATTGCGACGATAAACTAGCACGCTACTAGACTACCACATTGATCTTGTAACTACAAAAAATAAAATTTATTTATTTTTTAGTGCGAGATTCAACTATCAATGCGGCTTCGAAATGATAGAACGACTTTCATCTCCACTTGGTATAAGCATCATGTGCCGCAAACTCGTTGCCTCTATGCCTAGCAAGAAACTCGTTATACTTGTAGCACAATTTCTTAACGTGAATCGTCCTTGAACAGACGTAATCGGGTCGATAATCATGGTGTGGTTTCTTGTACTTACCGTCCATCTTTGGAACGAAAGGACCCAATGCAACTTGGATCCAAAATATACTCTCATGTTGGTGTTCCACGGGAAAATCCTTGACTATGTAATAATTTTTAACCCATTCGGTCTATTCCTCAACATCCTTCAATCTATGCCTTAGTTAGAATTGGTCTTCACCTCGTTTCTTATTCTTAAGTACGTCTTCTTCTTCCATCGCAACACTTGACGGTGATGTGGTAGTTCGTTTGCGTCTCTTAAGTATGTCTTCAAATGAATTGGTTGTTGACGATGATGGAGTAATTCGTTTGCATCTTCCAAGTATGTGATCGAATGAATTGGTAGATGATGATGATGAATTTGACATCTTCAGATGAAAAAATGAACAATGGAGAAAGATTTCTTTGAAAAATGTAGTGTATGGTAGAGAATAGGTTATCCTCTTTACATACACAAGGGACCAACGACTATAATTTCAACAACAACAAAAAATCATTTGCGGCAATAATGGGATTATATAGAGACACGTATAGTCCGGTTGTGAATTTGGAATAATTGGAAAAAGCTACCTTTTCATAATCGGTTTATATGTGAGGCACATAAAGACCGATTCTTGATTTCTTTATAAATCCAAACTTGAACTCAGAATCGGTTTATGTATGCATTTGCGTAAACCAATTGTGGTTGATGTTCATCACATCAACCTGTAGAATCAGTTTATGTAGGTGTACCATATCGACCGATTCTAGGTAACATCAACCAGAATCGGTTTACGCAAATGCACGTATAAACCGATTACGGGTTGATTTTCAGAAAGTTTAATGAAAAAAATTCAGAAATTCATGGTTAAATAATTGTTGAGTTTTTCAAAGGAACGAATTAAATGGATTTAACTCAATTACTTGAATTGTTTGTCGACAAATATTCCGTCAAACCCCAAAAAAATGAAGTGATTCAGATTTAGTTTTTGATTTTGATGAAAACTGGAAAAAAAAAAAAAAAAGAAGGTTTGATTAAAGATTTTTGTATTTGTTATATATGTATATATATATAATTTATGATTTTATATTTATTTTAGAATTATTAAGATTTTTTAGGGTAATTTAGTATTTTACCATCTTTTAGACACCCCATATCCCCTTCTCTAGGTTGGTTGAAGAAAAGTATAGGCCCCAAATAAACACACTAGGCCCAAACTAGGAATGTTAATTAAAACTCGATCATTTAATAAATTCTCTTAAATAATATTTTTAGCCGGTACCGAGTCGGGACAACATTCCAAATTAATGATTCGCTTAAATTACAAAATAATATATTTTCTATTACCTATGCAGACCCCATGTAAAATATAAATTAATAACTCATTATATATTTAGTCAATACATCAATGATTTATGGAGATTTTGTGCAAAATGATTCAATTATCTTCTGTTTTTTGTTAAAATCAATATCACATTGAATTTCATCTCTAATTTTTTTTTATCATCGTAAGAATGTCTGGTGTTATCTTCTCATAGCTCAGCGAAAAATTATTCAATGTGATTGTCATTTTAACAACCTCGTTTCGTAGGATTTTCATCATTTTTTAACCCAATCTTTATCAGTTCCCATAACGCTCTGAATTATTTCTTCACCAATTAATAACTGTGTAACTTCATTTTCTTCCTGATAATCCAAAACATCTTGAAATTCATTAAAGTACGATAATTCAACTTTTCAATCAAATTGCAAGTCTTGAGTGATTTCATCGTCTAAAATTTTCTAAACATGTGTTATCCCTTGATCAAAATTCACAATGAAACAAATTGGGAGATTGAAAGTTGCTTCGAAGAATTTAATATTTTATAGTATTGTGAAAATAATTATTTGGTAATAAATCTATCTATAAATTAATAATTATTAATCTATCGGTAAATTAGTATCTCGCTTAATTAATGAATTCTGGTGGTCCCAACGACATTAATTTATAGAGTTTCGACTGTTGTTGTTTTTCTTTCGATTACTGATAAACCATGCTTTGGTGGATGATCAAATAAGTCAAATGATCAAAATGATACGGAGAAAAAAGACATAATAGAGTCTTATCTAAAGGAAAATTCTACCGACCCCATTTCGATATCTAAACAAATATGTAACATTCAATCTAAAAGATAGAGAATCAAATTTTCGATGGTAATTTATCAAATATTGTTGCATCATCATTCATACTAAATCATATTAAAACAAGACATGATGTTGTTGAAATTAATAAACCTAAATTGATTTGATTGAAGGATTTTTTAGGTTTTTGATTTTGAGGTTTTAGTTGTTTGGAAATTGACTTCAACTTGGTACATATGTATGTAATGAGCAAATTTAAAGGGCTCTCCATCAAAATTGTTAATACTTTCATTAATTTTTAATCAAGTATTACGTGTTACAAGTGATTTTAGGAAGAAAAAAACCCACTTGATATTGATATTATCAGTTTTAGGGAGACTAGGTCGGAGAGAAGATGATGAACGTGGGTTTTAATTACCTACATTAATTAAGTTAACAACATTTGGAGAGGGTTGTACTTAACTCAAGTGTGGGTTGTATTTAATCAATCCTTTTTATTTTTATTTTGAGAAGTAAACTTGTATTAAATAACATTATTCCAACAACAGAAAGTTACGTGCTAATTGGGAGGGGTTATACCATATCGATAAGCATGCTGGGGCGAAGCATACTTGCTGAGGAACTTTAATAGCAATATGTAACTAAAATCATGGAACTTCTTCGATTTGAAGAAAAATATTCTACTATTAATGTATAATAATCGTTTCTCAATAATAAATAATTTCTTTCACGAATTCATATACTTAATTCAAGTAGTGCAAATGAGTGTCCATAACTGGAAGACCAAAGCACATAACAATGTGGTAGCAGAACGACATTTATATTCACGAAACTAGGACAATATGTGTCTCAGAAGGTAAGCTTAAATAATTACTGAATTTGTCAGACGTTATTTTTATTTTTAAATTTGCGATACATAAACATCGATACCAAATATAAGTGTTTGACAATAACTACTCAGATTTTGATGGTGGTAAGAAAAGATTCGATTCTCATACTTGTAAAAATTGATTTTAGACCTAATTTTTGTAAAACTAAAAAATTGTGTACTATATTGAATGAAATGATATCAAGTTATAAAGAGTACCGAGGCTAAGATTCCCCCAATTACCAATATTTAAGTGGTTCAATTTTAATAATTATCATGTAATTTTTCACGATCAAAGTGATTCTACAATATTTCCAAAATTAGATTTTCGAAATATCAATTGTTAATCGCAAGCATGAAGCATTGAAGGTCCTCGACTAAGCATGCACCATCAAGAGAAAACACAACTACTTAATAAGAATCATTTAATCCATTTTAATTCCATGCAAATAATCATAGATAATTGCAGAAATTAATCTTAATGAATATTACCACATAATCATTGGAAAATTGGCTTCCTCCGTCACCTCAGCAATGGAGTTTAGCTCTACATGGTGAAAACACTCTCAAAATAGGTTTTCATAGCTCAAATGGTGTTTACAAAGAAAGGAAAAAACATAACGAAAATAGCGATTTTGCAACGCTTTATGGGCATTACAGAGTCGTTGTTACAAAGGAAGCATTGCAAATTTAAATTATAGGTCCCAAACTGACTGTTACCATTACTGTTGATAAACAACAGTTCTCTACGACAGTCCTTGGGCATCAATTGTTCTTCATGTTCTATACTACAGCAGCAGCAGAAACTTTTTTGCAATTTTATTCTTTGATTCTACACCTCTGTTGGCTCCCAAATTATCTTCTACGACATCCCAACACCTACATATACCCAACAACACCTCAAAATCACACGTTATAACTTCAGAAGTTCTTCCTTCTTCTCTGTAGTTTCACGGGAAATAATTTCCTTTTTCCTCTCTTGCACGTGTCTGTTTGGGTTGACATACCCTAAACATGTTGAATTCACGTCCCAGAAGAAGTTGAGCACGCTGTAGACTCGTGCAAACCTTTTGAAGATAAAGAAAATCCCGAGAACATCTCACGGGAATATATCCACCCTGTTTTGCTTCAATTGAATATTCCATCCAATTCTGATCCAATCAAACACCCTTATCATGGCCCAGTCAAGTCATCCCAAGAGTCTCACTAAAACTCTTCTAAATCTCGAACCCTAATTGTGTCCGGAAAAAACCCATTTTTCTGCCAATTTCTAGTTTCAAATGGTGAAGATGGTGGAGTCCCCTTATCCAGAACGGGGTATGTTTAGCTATTGGGGTGCAAATAGTAATTTGGGTGTTCCCTTAGTGAAATTCCTTGGTGCCTTTATCAAATTATTTGGGTGCCTTTAGCACCTTTTTCAAGGTGCCTTTAGTCATTTTCCGGGGGTAGGGGATGGGGGAGGGGGAAGGGTGCAAATACATCTTTTCGAGCCATTTTCTCCACAAAAGTTTATTTCTCCAAAAACACCTACAAACACATAAAATACCATAATAAGTGCAAAATTGAGCACTATCAATATAGAAAATTGAGAATAATACGGATACAAAAATGTGTCTATCAGTAACTCTCCTATAGCTAAGATCGATCACAAACTTAGATAGTAGCTGGAGCTTTTAAACAATAACTATCGCATAGCAGGACGAATCCCAAAGTTAGCTTTGATTAGAGGTATTGGTCAAAAACATTCATCACACATGTTAGTCGATTCCTGCACAAATTACGAGCAAACTGAACCGATATTTGCGCAGGCTTAAGAATAATAGGGACCCATTTCTATGGGAAGTAGAACCCTATCTCACAAAGGTGGGCGTAAACAAAACTTGGCTTTGAGTAGAGGAGTAGTTAAAAAACATATATCGTGTGGTCTTGGTCAAATCTTACGTAAATTTATGGACAAGCTAAATGAGTATGCGCACATGCTAAAAAATAGCAAGAATTTCAGGGAAGTGGTACGCCACTTTCAAGGTAATGAGAGTTCGTAATTAAAAAAGTTACATATCCAAATTTAAATTACTAAGTGATTGTCGTAATAAGGAGGGATGTTATCATAGGAAACAAACAGAGCCTTACCAAACTTTAAAAGGGCTATGGCGAAACACAAAAAGTGGGGCTCTAGAAATATATTCTTCTTTGTTTTTTAGAAAAAAATTAACATAGGTGAAACATATATATCTTACAAAAACAAATGGTTTTTGAACCATCTGACGACTGTAAATGAGCCTTTATAAGCCATCATCGGCTCTCACTGCTCTTAAAACACATGAAAGTTGAGGAGATAAATCGCGGTTAATATTTCCCTATGTTACGTCCTAATCAGACGACTCTGTATCTATTTACACATATTTATGGGTTTTCTTCGACTCACTTCTCCTTCAATTTCGTACGTTACGAACAACAAAATCCTCATTAGTAGCACCATAATATCTGCTATTCAAATCCTATTGATTACAACTTCCAAAAATAGAGTTCTTGTTAAACCTATTGTCCATCAACAATTCATATACGTTGCGAAAGAAACGAAAGATCCCTGGTAATAGCTCGGTTGAACCCACCAAGCGTTGGTATGTCAAGTTTGGTTGTCATATTTTAGTGAATCAAAACTCATTTAAAGAGTCGCTTGATTATATACTAGAGTCAACTTCGTATAGGTTAGCTTGAAAGTATTAGGATATGAGACTTACAAGTATTACATGAAGACTTAAAGAATGTGAAGAAGTATGGAGCTACAACGACAACATAATCCTTCCTCTTGAGGTTAGTAATATTTGACTTGAACTGTTTCATTCCCTAACGTATCTTTTGAAGTCGTGCATATTGAAAACATAACTGCGAAGCTGAGTATGATATTCTAGTTAGACATAGTATTAAGGAATACAATACGAGGT
>JAJJMB010008334.1:219832-446241 GCA_023531105.1 Papaver atlanticum
TTGAACATGTGCAGTAACTCTTATCATTAATTGTTCAAAGATATTCCTTAATAGCTAAAGGAAAAATCCAAGGATCGAAATAAATTGAGAATCTTTTATTTAAGGTTTCTTAGTTTTTATATGCTATTTATTTTCCAGCAAATAAATGCATATCTTTAGAAAATAATAATTAGTAATGTGCATTTAATGATTATAGATTTTTCTATTGGATTTCGGTCAATATTTGGACAAAGAATTTCCAGGAATTATGAAAACCGATTTTGTGTTTATTGCATATCTTTGAGAATATTCGGTTTTGGAAATTCCTTGGTGTCCAAACTTCCTTGTCTATAAATATTGAAGTTTGCATTTTGAGCAAACTAATCCTCAGAGCCAGCAAAACTACCTAGTTGTGTTGTTACTGGTGGAGCCGCCTATTCGAAGAGGAAAGTAACCTAATTAGGCGAAATCTCTTACGACCGCTCAGTTTAAAGACTTCTTTTGGATTGAGAAGCTCTATTAGTACCGTTGGTGGGAAACTAGATAATTGCGGTTTATTATTAGTTTTCGATTGATTTGATTGACTAACGGTTGTTGAACTTTGATTGTACCTAGTTTGTTTATGCTTTAGAATCTTCTCTTCTGATATAAGATTCACTCAAACTAGATCAAAGTTTCGACGGGGATCTTTAGACTGTTTGTAGTTCTAAAGACGTCTTGTGATAATCCAACGTTAATAGACTCCGTTCTATGTGTGATTGATCACAAGAGATTCAAGTTGATTGTGTGCAGGTGCTGATTGAAGATTAAAGAAGATTTGAAGACAAGAAGACAAGAAGACTTTTTGGGTTCATAATCTTTGGTGTGCACAATACTTGTTTTGGCTGGAAAGGGATCCAACTATAATCGGTTTATCTTTATGATAGATTGGATTGATTAGTTGAGTAGATCGGCATCAATACACTTCTTTGTGATTAATAGTATTGATTGCATAATCTAACAATTACTTCAATAGTTGTTGAGAGATTGATCTAAGGACCCGATAAAGGAGTTTATTAGTTAAACGGAAGAGCCTTTGTCAAACTCATATCACGTTGGTTGAAAAGAGTTGTTACCAAACAGATTTTTTGTTCCTTTACTGTTTGGAATACGAACCAAAGGAATTGTTCCAAGCATGTGACTTATTACAAGTTGGAGGCGTAGGAATACTGAGGGAACTAGGTGAACTATAGGTTTAGTTTCTTGGTATCAACTATACGAAGTTGGTTTCATTTTGTATAGCGGCTTAATTCTGAGAGTATTCAATTCTGGACTAGGTCCCGAGGTTTTTCTGCATTTGCGGTTTCCTCGTTAACAAAATCTTGCTGTGTCTTTTACTTTTCTATTTCTGCAATTATAATTGTTTTATTATAATTAGAAGTAAAATACACAAACGTTAATTCCTATTTTACTTGATAGACAATCCCTAGAGTTTGGTTAAGTCCGAACCTATTATCAAGTAAACATACTTCGTTGTTGTATTGTCTTGATCTTGTATCCATAAACGATCACACGAAGTGTGAACCGATTAGTTGTATTGTCTCGACTCAGTCCATAGACAATCATTTTCGGAAAAGGACTTATAGGTGGAAAAGTTTTAGATTGAGGTATATTTTGATACCCTCGTCTTTTCATCGGTAACTCACTAATTTCTTATAATCCTGAGATGTTCCACTAGAGAAACCTCAAAAGATGTTATCTTCCCAAGGTTCTCAGTTTGTTTCTAAACCATACTCTGTAAGTTTGATTTTTGATATTTTTTATTTGTTAATTTTCTTAAAGGCTTCTTTGATTTAGCCGTTTAGCTGGATTCTATAATCTTTGCAGATATTATTTTTCTAAAAATGTTTCATTGATTTAGTTGTTGCAGATATATTTTTTGATATAATGTTAGCAGATTTTTGTTGGTAAATATTCAGAAACGAGCTAGTATCCATCTTCGTTGGATAATGTCAGTAAAAAATTCACTCGATTTGATTTGTTTTGGAATGTTTTAGGTTGGGGCTTGATTTGTAGATCAATCAGAAGGCTTAAGAATTAAACCTTTCACCAAAAAGACAATGTTGATTTAATATGTGGATCGAATAGTAAGAGATAATGAATATAATGTAGTTATCTTTTCCAATAGGCAATTACCATTTTTCTAATTTGGTACTCATGTAAATAATGTAAGGAAATCAGCTTCAAATTCTATTAACATTGTTCGAAGGATAAATGAGCTTTAGTTTGAATAACTCTTTGTTATTCATTGTATTAACTGCAATGGTTCCTTTGATCGGTTGAATGCTCATACTATGGCAAAAGAACAACTGGAAGCTTGAAAAACCTATAGGAGATGTTGTTCAAGCTAAAAGGTAGTCTCTTCTTACACAAGATGGTGTCTAAACCAAATACTGGTGATAAGGTGATGTCTCACAGTAAATTAAAGATGATCAATGTCTATGTCAAACTCATATGGTATAATCCCGGAGGTTCTAAAATTGTTAGTTATGTGTTCTTTGCTATTCTAAATTGAATTCTTTATGAAATTAATCAAACCCAGTACTGCAATGGTTCTGCAGGTGATATTGATATTTAAGTTTTTAAAGGAGGGGAGTTTGGATTATTTGCAGTCATTATTTTAGTGAGTGACAATACTCATTATTATCTGTATATTACGTCGTAAAGTAACTTTCTAGTGGGATTTTTTTTATGGCAAGCCAATTGTGGCTCGCTCTGTTTTATGAAATGTTGTGCAGGTAAACCGTAAATTTTGCAAGTATTGGTCTCCTGACTCATTCTAATTTTTGGCATCACAAACTGTGCATGTCTCACAAGTAGAGGAATGTGTTCCCGTGATGAAATACTTTATACTAAAAAATGCCATAGGTAACAAAACTCAGTCGTGCATCTGTTACACACACGCTATTTCCCATATCAGTGAACTCAAAGCTAGAAATCCTCATCCCATATATGCAACTAAATGATACCAATTTGTGTACTTATTTGTTAGTCAGAATTTTTAAATTGAATTTGAATAATAGCCAGCTTAAATTCCACTTAGCAAAATGGCTATATGATATTAGGGCTTCGATCTGGGAGCGAACTATGTTACGTATTTTATTCTCATATTGTTTTGGTCGTCGTTGGTTAAATTTTATTTTGTTTCCTACGCTCATTTGGTTTTTGTCATTGAAGTTTGTTAACAAAACTTGGCTTACATCGAAGCAAGAAGATTTTGTACCATGGGTTGTTTTTCATTAAATATTATTGTAGTTATTATATATCATGGTGATGCAAATGTCAATAAGATTCTTGAGTTTTATCCAAATGAGGGGAAAAATTGCGCTATATTTTCCTTTTATGCATTTATTCTTGCAGAAGTTACGCTATACAATGAAATCATGTTACTCAAAAGTAAGTGTGAAATTTGTAAACGTGACTTCCATAACAATTTAGTTTTTGACCAGCTATAACATTTCCAAAAATGTTATTATATCTATTTGTTGTACGCCTATCTCTAAGAGGATCCGCCACGCTGCAAATCTTGCCAGATTTAGTCCTTGATGCACGTTTTAAGATTCAGTTGGGGTTATTTTGGTTCTGAAGGGTCTAAGGTTCCAAGTACCTATATAGTGTAGTAGATTTGGGTGCAGCAAAATCTCTAAATATGAATGTGATAACACAGTTGGGTTATACTCAATAGAAAATTCAATATTTAGATCCGGATTGAATTACAAAATGGATGGACTAGAAAATGATTAATGACCTAAGGGAAGGATCATTCACTGCATGTCCAGGGAAGGGATTTCCTGGTGGTAGCTTTGGTTTCTGAGAAGAAGTATTTTCTTTTATCCGATCGGGAAGGACAAAAGATAAGGCTAAGAAATGCACGAAAGTGAGACCTTTTGTCACATGTGAAACTTAGTATTGATGGTAACTTACTACCTTAGATTTTTCATTACTCGTAGTGTTGCGACCGTATTAGCTTCTTGAACAAATGGTTTTTACAGCCTTCAGATCATCAGATGATACTTTCAAACAGACATATTTTGGCAATAAAAAAATGATGACAAAAATAGGTCAACTTTATGCGACAATTACATTATCCTTGAAACCATTGCGAGGTGCATTTTCAATCTTCATATACTGGGTAATTTCTGCTAGCTTTTAAATAGTTATGTAGCACCTAATTATTTGTATTGCAGGAACTTACCTCTCTAATTGTATCAATATTCATATAATAATTGTAGGGTTCAAGACAACACAAGGTATGCAACCATATTTGTAATTATGCTTGATTAGTGGGGTTTATTTGACAACCACATATGTCAACAGCCGTGCAATCAATAGCGTCGTAGTAAACTAGAGTACCTTTATGTTATGCTACGTATATTAGGATAAATTGGTTTCGGTAAACAAGATTTTATTTTGTGGATGTATAATGCAAACACTTTACGGTTATATACTTTTTTGTATAAAGACTTGGTTTTTTTCGAGAGACAAATTTCCTTTTGACATAACATGTTCCATTTCGACAAGCAAGCGTACTAGACACATTGGTACCACTAAAAAACTTTATCTCAGAAGGGTCAGGCAGAAATTTCCACGTTGTATCCTTCGTATTTACACAGACCAACAATTGAGGTTAGACTCTGAAGGAGAACGACCAAAGGATTTGAACCAGGCCAGCAAGGGATGGGACACACCAACTAAGGTAATGGGTACTCTGAAACACATAGCAAGGCAATGGAAGTATATCCTGCAATGGTAAGATAAGATATGATAAATGGGGAACCCACAAATACGACATGTCTCCCCCATCACCACCACCACCCCTATCAAATACAAAACATATTATGTTTTGGGTGGCAATCACAATAATTTTATTTATTTTTTGTAAAAAATAGGATTTATTTTTTACCTATTCGCCTCCACCACCACCTCCGCCGCCATCATCATCATCATCATCAGCTTCAACAGTCGTTACTCCTGTTCCTTGATCAGGACCACCGTCTGCTTCCTCTTCATCTTCAGTAACATTAGGGGAAAGGAGGATTGGAGTCAGTGTCTACAAAAAACGTTAGGTTATATATATATATATATATATATATATATATGGTAGTTGATCGACTGCCAATATGTGGTCTTTGTCAGTCACTATGAACAGATAAAAGTAGCTCTGCAAACCCTAAATCAAGACCATGATTATCTCCCCCTTTCCTGTTTGTTGCAATGTGCGCTGGAATAAATAAATAAATAAATAAATCTTAAGTTTTGTGTGAAACTACAAAATTTGGTATTGTTAAAAAAAAAAAGGTTTATGGTCAGTTTGCAGACCAACATCAATAATGCTGACCTATTAAGCTATTACTGTAAACATTACTGAATGTGGTTAAAATACAGGGCGCTACAAGTACATATGTAACTAGTAAACCTTTATAAAAATGAATATAAAGTGAATGTAACATTAATTATAATACAAAAATACAATTCCAACTTTATAGTTCAGTTACAGAAAAACTAAAATTATAAATAAAAATAAAAGGGAAAATTACATAAATTATGTTAAAAAATCTAAAAGAATTTAGAGAAAATGAAAAATATTTAAAAAATGAACAAAAAAAAAAGGAATAATATGGAAATAAAGTGATTAATTAAAAAGGTAATGTTTCGCAGTAGCGGCCCGAGTTATATTCTATTGGATTACGCAAATATGAACAACTACGTAAAAATGATGTTTCTTGTATCAATTTGTTTTTTTTTAAGGAATTTTGTTTTTGTACAAGCTAGTATTTCATAAATTAGTAACAAATAAATAGATATCATTTGATGCTAGTATCTAAAAACTTGAGAAACGTATTTTATGATATAAGTTAAACACATTAATCACAATAATATATAGTATAACTCATGTATATATGTATTCTTAATAGAGTTCTTGGTAGATATATTAACATAGAGCCAATTTTTAGGAGGATATCTGAGTGATATATGATTGAAAACATGTAAAACTTTGTATTCACAAAAACATGAAATTATTTAGTGTTATTTACTTTGGGAACTCCTTTTACACCAAAGGAGAAGGCGTTCTTATGAAGTCACGTAAGGTTCAAAGATTTTTGCTCATTTGAAAAACATTATGTGCATAATTGTCAATGTTATATCATATACTATAATCATATAAGCTTGAAATGTTTTAATTTGATGGGTTAATTCTAGTGGAGATAGAATATTTTATTTTTTAAAATGTATTGTGGCTAAAACTGTTAAAATTGACTAAGTGATGAGAATTATGTATTACATGGTGTAATAATTAGTATAAATAAAAATTACTTTGCTAAAGAAATATCGTTGAACTGATTCGAGTAAGTCCTAAATTCTGTAAAAACTGCCATAACACCACCAGCAGTCTCAAGACCTAAAATCAAAGAAGTAACATCAAGAAGTAAAATATCTTGCACCTTTTCATTCCCTTCACCATTTAGGATTGTAGCTTGTACGTCAACAACATAAGCAACAACTTCATTAGGGTTAATACTTTTGCAAAGCTCTTTCCTATTAAAGAAATCGTGCAAAAGTTATTGCACTTTCAGAATTCGCGTCGAGCCACCGACTAACACTACTTCATGAACTTGACTCTTATTAATCTTTTCATCCATCAAACATTTCTTAAGTGGTTCTGTGCATTTTCTGAACATATCCAAATTCAGTTCCTCAAACCTTGCACTAGTACTAGTCGTATAAAAATTAATCCCTATGAACAATGAGTCGTTCTCTAACGTTGTTTGATGAGTCAATGATAAAGTCCTCGTTCTCTCTCGCAAGATGTAGACAACCTCCGAAGCGCCCGAGCATTCCCGGTAATATCTTTCTTATTAGCTCAGGCCTAACCCTTGGCTCCCTGTTTGAATTACTTGGAGTGCCTTGGAGACCATCAAGGTGTCACCAACAATGGTTCCATCATCCAAATGCCACGCATGGAGATCAAGGCTACAGTTTTATTTTATTTTCTTCACAAGAGGATGTAAAGTAAGTGCCAATTGAAAGGGACCAAGAGGGTCTCCATGCTGAATTTCACGGGCATAAGCAAGAATCGAGTCTCTGTAGTAAAGCCTAACAGAATTCAACCCACCTAGAAATAAAGGGGAATTTTTGTCTCACCTTTTGAATCATCGCATATCTATCTAAGAGATAAAATGCATTTTTAAAATCAACCAACAACATGGACATGGTGCTTAGGTTACCTTTCACCTCCAAAAGACGATTGACTAAATGAACAATACCCTCGCTCCATAAGGAACCCCGACATCAAACTAGAAATTGCTTATGTAAGTGTCCAACAAATGTATATGCAACTTTATAAACAAGTCTTCGCCAAATAGTATTATTGTTAGAGCACCCCGCGTTTTCAAATATTATTATTATTATTATATTTTCCTCCTCTGTGGTGTAATTTGTAAGGATTTTCCTCTATATGCCCATAAAGCACTATTGATACCTCTTCCTCCATCATTTATCCTCAGAATTCATCTTTATATCCCATCAAAAATATTAACTTTGCATGCCCTTATCCATTTTCTTGTAGAAATTTTACCCCACCTCTAATTGTCTTCTTTTTTTATTTTATTTTCTTTTTCATGTCCTAAGATCAATAAGGTTTCAATTTTCATTTAATATGAATTAATAAAAACGAACAATTCGTTGAATTTTTGTTATTTAATTTGAATAAACGACCTAAATTAATTATTAGAACATCTCGTAGTAAAAATCCAAAATAAAGATGGCTCCATTGTCTTGGGGAACATTGGAGCTTGCTTCTTCTATAGCTTTGTCATCAATACGACCTGAGAACTGTGATACAACCGATCTGATTCTCATCGGAAAAAAAGAAAAAATATTAAATGAAGAATTGGAAATTTAGATTGGTAATCCAGTGAAATAATCAGTATTATCAAAATCAGACCCATAGGTGGAGAGATTAGTAAAAATAATCAGGAAACGTGTAGAGCATGTATATGAGAGGCTTATGGATATTCTAATAGGGAGAATGCACGTTACTATGAAATTGATATTTTAACTATTAGTCATAAACCAAATGTAGTTATAATTTTTGGTGATCTCAGGTGTGATATGTTAATTGTGCTTATTTAGTGTTTAAGGGTTGTTCAAACTTTATACTGATATGATAGAAAAGAAAGGGGATTTAGGGAAGTAAATGTGATGATACTAATGATGAAATTATGATTAGATGGGGTGATCTTGATTTCATATTCAGTTCATTTACAAATTGTCTTTTTCTCTATATACCTCTAGAAACACTAGTGATACTCTTGTCAGTCGAAAATACAATTAAAGTTCAGTTAGTGGATTTTGAAGAAAAAAAATGAAAATTTTGATATATTGACGAAGTACAAGAGTTGCCTTGGCCTAATTACCGAGATCCACTAGTTATTAAGATGCGCAAATAGATTCCCAACTGAAGATTATTATTTTTTTGCGAGAGTTTTATTAGTTTGGTGTTTCTTTTATCTTACATATTATAGTTTCGATTTCTTCGCATTTAGATAATGTTTATGTTGTTTATTTATTTTTCAGCTACTAGGTTTTAGAGTTCTATTTAAAGATTTCATAAGAAAAGCTAAAACTCAAAGTAGTTTTTATGTTCAATTTCCGTTTTTATCCATAAGAGTGCATCAGTTTGGCGTTAGAAACTAACCACATCCATGGCTCAAGGAAGAGGAGGACGTACGACTAATGGTCATGTTAGCCCTCACGAGAAGAGGTGATGGAGCCTGAGAGGATTTTGGAACTAGAATGACAGGTTGAAGTTCTGATAAGTGCTTAATTTACATGTTTATAGTGTCAATACGTACTTTTTTTAGCTATAATTCTTTCATATTATTTGTTATTATGATTATTTTTTAGTTTATATGTCATATTAGGTTAATCACAAAAATGATCTACAAAGTGCTTAAATGAGCAAGGAAGTGAAGTGTTATTGATAAAGAAGGGACAAGTACCAAATTTAACTCATTCAAATCCAGGAGTTCTTATGATCATATTGTAGATGATTTAAATACGAAGTGAATGCAAAAATAATGAGGTCATTTCGAGTTCGGACGAAGAAGTTACGGGCAAAACAGTCGAGATGAAGAAAGCGAAACACACAACACAACAATTGGGAGATAATGGGGAGCCCGAGACTTCCGATTATAGGTGATTTTGGCATCAGTAGTAGTCCATTTTGGAGGTATTACAATCGGAAGACGTTGGGTATCGATCCTACCGATTTTGGGCACTTTTGGACACAAAAAACTTGAGTTTTTGGGACATTACAATCGGGAGAAACATGAAGGACGAGACTACCGATTATGGCAAGCCAAGAGAGACTTCTTGGACGCATTTTGGACTTCAAGAAGGAGGAAACTCCATCTTAATGGGTTTCTTAACCCTAGAAGAAAGGATACTTGAAGGCCAAGCATTAAAGACTATAAAAGAAGACAAGGCCTAAACAATGATATACCACCTACCTTTAAAGCTCATACCATATCTAAACCTAGGGTTTACCCCTTTAGGGGGAACCCATTCTTCTTGTAATTATGAGTAGTTAATCCTTTATTGGTTAAGGATGAATTCAATGTTCTGGCGTAGGTCTTTATTGATTATATAAATCTATTTGGAGTTTTAATCATATTATCGTTTGTTTTTATAATTAGGGTTTATGATTGATTTCTAGATTATTCAAGTATACAAATGAATTATTCTATTGATCATTCTATTGCTAGTAGAGAGTTGAAGCGATCCATAATGTGGTGCATCTCCTACACAAGTAGAGAGCGTGAGACCTTGCAGAGGGATTATATGGAGCAATCTTGTGTGAAGACAACACTAGTAAGTGGACCTTACGCTAAGATTCTAACTGCTAGGATCAACCTAAGTTCACATATCTTAAAGTCTCCAATTGGGTTACACACTGAGTGCGCTACTACTTGGTGGTTCAGTTGGATAGAACTTGATATGCGAGCGCTTCGGGATCATGTTACACACTGGAATTTGGGGATAACACTGCTCTAACTGCTTTCCTACGGTTGGTGATGAATGATTCTGACGAAAGATGGATAAATATATTAATTCTGTTAACACTTGGTAATGGCGAAGGATTCCTTGATCATCTCTTTCTTTTCTTGTTTGTTTCTTTTTACTTTAATGCATAAGATAATCTCCCTTTGTTTTTTACTTTATTTTGCTGATTCAAATAACATATCAATTACACAGCTCTCTGTGGGTACGATTCTTACTACCGCTGCATTACTAGTTAATTAGTGGGAAATATCTTGATTAATTTGTTGCACCTACGACATGCATCAAATTTCGGCACTGCTGCTGGAGAGAAGTTGCTAATTGATTTTTTATTTGTTTAGCTTGTTTTTATTTGTTTTTAGATTTTTGTTTATATTTTATGTTTTGTTCTTGTGAGTCGTCATGTTTCCTTATGGAAATAACATGTAGAACACAAGATCAATCACAGAATAGTGGTAATCAATATGGTTTGAAATTTCATTCTTATGACAACTACCAACCATACCATGGGTACAATCAAAACCAATTATTTGGCTATGAACAATATCCTACGAAACCTTATGGTTATTTTATACATATCAACAACCTGATCACGGGTACGAAAGCGAACAACTACAAGGATGGGAGGATACTTGCTTCCAATAATTCTTTCAGTTTGGAAAATCTAATGCACCAATTTATGGATAATTTGGATCGAGATAACAAAACAATGAAAAAATTTCATCAAATGATGGACGACATCAACAAATAGATTGAAGAATCACACCAAGAAATTCAAAGGAATATGGAGAAATAAAAAAAATAAAAATAGCTCAATTCAGCGGAAACAAGGAATGAAAAAGAAGTTTGGTCTCAAAACCAAAACAATTCTGAAATTCCTAAGGATAATAACGAATATTTTGAAGATGAGCAACCTTTTGAAATTTCTTGTAGCACTGATAAAGTTGTTCCAACTCCGTATCTTAATAGTGATCATTGACTTATTCAAAAGGAGGAGCCTTGGTATAACCAAACCATGGTTATGAATGGTGTAACATATTCAAAAGTATATCAACTTTAAGAAGAATATAGGGATTACAATGTTTTTAGGTCGGTTGATTTGCAAGAAGTAGACCCAATTATTTCTTCGTCGGAGACTCATACTGAAGACCCTAGGATTTGCACCAATAAGCTAAACTTTTTTGGGGAAGATTCTGATTCCGATGATGAGATTGTTGAAGAGATGAAGATTGAGAATGAAACAAAATTGATTGAAGTCGTGGAAGACCCAATTGAGCTTGCTAAGGATTATAATGATGCTGAGACTAATAAAGAATGTCATTCAAATAGTTTGATACATGACCATAATTTGAAGTTAATTAATAATGATGAGCATCCCATACAAGGTTTTTCTAATCCTTTGCATCATTCTATGTCTATTGATCATTTTCCTCTAATCGAAGTAGCTTCTCAAAGAGTTGTTAACCCAGCTTTTAGGAAAATACCTCACTTAACATTGGAGTTGTGTCCTTCCAAAGTTTTAATGGATTATTTTTCTTATAAATATCTACCATTTGATATGTTTGATTCTAGCATTGTGCAGGTTCTCCGAGAGGAACCCGAAGAAGTTCCCTTATTTTATGTTCTATATCCACTTCCGAGTGTAGAAAAGACTAAGTGCGGGAGAAACTTAATAAAGTTATAGCTTCAATATTTATATTTTGTGCTAACAATTGTTTGAAGTTGTTACTACTATTGCAGATTGTTGTGTGGGTGGACTACCATATTTTCAGATTGTTGGTGTATGGAGAATAACAAGAAGGTCAACCTGATAACGTTAAATTAAGCGCTGAATGGGAGGCAAGCCATTGATTTTGTGTTCTATCTTTTGCTTTTAATTTTTCTTCTTTTGCATATCATATTAGGATTTCTCACCTTGATACTTTGGACGGGTCAATTATATTGAATACAATATAGATTTTAAGTGTGGGTGAGTGGTTTCATATTTGCATACATAATTTTTTACTTTTTGAGTAGAACTTTTCAAAAAAATTGTAAATATTTGCATAAAACCTCAAACTTATAGAGATTTTAGAGTCGTATACTTCTAGCTATGTTTACATACAGAATTCTCATCGAAATAATGGAACTTAGAATTGCTAGAAAATACTACAAATATGTGTTATTAATCTTTGGGAGAAGTCATTACTGTTTGTGGCTTAACTTAACCATGCCAATGGAAAATTAGGTGTAGGAAGATATTTAGTATTAAAGTTTCTGATCAATCATTAATAGAGACTACCCATATTTACATCAAGCGGGGCACCAACCTTCAACTCTTTGTAGATGACTAAAATTTTCCCTTTAAAGTGTGTGTCACCGCACGCTACTTCCGGGTAGAATGGTGAGCTACCCAACTTCGCACCAATTTCAACACTATTTTTGATCTCTTGGGTGCTTTTGTCAATCATTAGGATGCTTTTAGTTTGATTTGCAGTTAGCACCATTCTCCCTTTCGACAATATGTCCATTGATACACATTATCATCATCAACAAGGGAGTGACATCAAAATCTAAGAAGAAAGTTGAAGACGTTTAAGGTTTACAATAAACAGTACATGAAAGAGTTAAATTCTATATATAAAGTGAAATAACATACAATGAGCATAATTTTATCCAAGTTGAAGACTTATGTACAAGAGCGAAGAAAATCAAAGGATCGGGAAATGGTACAAACAAACCAATAATTAAGAAAGCATCACACCTTGTCCCCTCTTCTTTGAAGATGAAGGATATCCAAGAGGGCCAAATCCCTGGGCTACCGAGAGATAGGGGAGCATTGTAATTTGGATACAAAGACTCCTATGCCAAAGAAATCTATGAAAGTGAGATAATAATCATATCCTTTTGTTTTGGGGTAAAAAATGATTTTGCTGTTTTTGGTAAATTTGTGTATGTTGATGAGAAACGAATTCAAACCCTAAACAAATGTACTGCACAGGAGTACTTTTAGATTCGAGAGATCAATCTGTAAGACTCTAGCCTAAACCAAGAAATGATCGTTCCATATTCAATTCGGTCACAAAGTGAAGGAGAAGGGTTGATCTTAGGGAGGGAAGCGAAGAAAGTGTTTGAGATCAAAATGTTGAATTCTGAAGGTGTGGCTGTTTTATGACTTGTATCAGAATGTGGAACTAGCTTGCAGAACGTAAGCTTATCAGTTCTTGGTGTTTTCTGGATACTTGTGTTGATCACACTTGTTTTTCGAAAATAGGTTGAAAAACCTATTTATACAAGTTATTGAGCGCACCCCTGATCTCGTAGGAAGTGGAGGCAGTTAGGTAGTGGAGAAGTGGGGTTGTGCAAAAGTGGGGTTGTGCAAAAGGTGGTGACCATCGCGTTTCCATTATGTGGGAAGACCGGTCACCCTTTCACCCACTACTCCCTCATTGCTGTTAACCGTCCGTCCTTTCTTGACACTTTCTCGTAATGGGCGCGTTGCACGCCGCACACTGTAAACCGCCAGACCAATACCCCAGTGAGCATCCCCCAATTTGTGACATGTTTGATGTCTCGAGTAAATGGGTCAAGTCGTGAGACTTGTCGCTAAAAACAGCACATAGTGTTTTTAGGTCAAATAACAAAATTATTTGTGGAATCAATAAAACATCATTTATAATCGATGTATATGAAGCATCGCTTATAAACAAGCAGCTGAAAATAATCGATGTACATGAAGCATCATTGTTTCCGAGCTCGTCTAAATTAGTCGCGGAGCTTAATGTCTTAAAAGGAGCGTTACCGCCCTCTTTTAGGGAGTCGGTAGGAGCTAAGCATGCATCTCAGGGAGTGGCCGGTCAGGCCCTATAGGAGAGTGGCGACTGGTAGCCATTCTAAAATCCTATCGGTCGATCCAGGTTAGATCTGGACCGCTTAAATCGGCTAGCCAAGTTGAGTGGATGAGACGATTTTGCGGCAGTTAATGACTGTTGTTGAATAATACAAGTAGCACGAATGGCTACTTTTGAGTAATCGTTTGGGAACCCTATGAACGAGCCATGACTTGGCCGATCGTTCCCTGTGAAGGAGGGATGGCCGGTGATCGCGGCATCACCATGTCGGTCTCCTGAAAATAAATCTAGACCATCCGACTAGGCTAGCGAAGTTGGATGGACAAGATGATTTGCGGCAGTTGCTTACTGCCGTTGATTCAAATTAGGGTTTAGAAGTCGTGTTGCCAACCCTATTTTGGCTAATCGATTGAAAGCACTGGGCGCTAGTTTGAGCAGGCCGATTGGCCAGACACAAAGGCGAGCTGTCGATGAGCATGCTGACATCTATTGGGCCGCCTAAAATTTGATCTAAGCCATTCAATTTGGCTGGCGAAGATGGACGGTTGTGATCAATTTGCGACAGTAGCACGCTGCCGCAACGCAACTTTAGGGTTTCCAAAACAGTGCGTTCACCCTAGTTTGAGCAAACGATTTGATGCACTCTTGGCTTGCCGTGGGCAGGTCGATCGACCAGGGATAGAGCTGGGTCGTCGGTGAACACGCCAGCACCTCTTTGATCATTTGAAGGAAGATCTAGATCGTCCAACTAGGCTAGCTAAGTTGGGCGGATGTGATGACTTTGAGACCGTAATGGTCGGTCTTAGCTCGTTCGAGTTTTATTTCAACAGCGCGATCACCCTGGTTCTCGCTAACGATCAGGGGTGTTGCGGGTGAATTAAATGGATTTCGATCGACAGAGATGTTAGTGCCGGTGGACTTTATGGAGGTCGCCTAGTTATGCTGGGAAGAGGCTAAGCTTGTTGAATTATCTTGCCAAATCGTGTGGCCGTGATTGCTCCTTAAGACTGTCATGGACAGTCCAGGTTTTCCCTAAGGAATTTAAGCGCGTCGATTGTGCTTACTTTTAATTAAAAGCGCGTTGACACGAAAATCTCTTTATCAGAGAGTGGTGCAGCATGTGTGAGTGTTTTCATGCAGATCTCAATATTGACACTTCGGGAGATTCGTGCTACTTCGCTGTGAGTGAACATTAATCGTCATTTCATGCCAATATTGAGAGTTCAGCTGGGGAACATAGCATAAAAAAATACTAGGCGGGCAATGCATTAGTGAATAATGCTGGTGGAAAATAAATTTCATAGAATATTTGGGATTGTTGCTATGCACCATTCTGAGTGAATTTTAGATATATATACAAATATATTGAATTGCTCAATACATCTGTGAGCGAAGAGGTTTATGTACTCATCACTTTCAAATGGCTTCTGTTCCTTTGCAGGATGACAACGCATTAAAAACAGGGTTTCACAATTTTGACCCTGAACCAAACACCACCATCAACACCTTTTTTATTAACGTATTGTCTTTTTGTTCATAATAGTATTAAGGATTATTCTAATTATTTTTTAATGTGTCGTGTGTTTAATAGTATCATTCTGATGCGGTTTATCTACTCAAACCCATAGCCGCACCAACAAAAATGAAGGATTAGCCTTTATATGGTGAATGTGAAAGGTTCAAGGAAATTATTAGAAACTCAGGGTTATCTATTGCTCCCAATAATTCTATCTTGGACCATGACCGAGTGGCGATATAACAGTTTTGTGGATAATGTATCATGAGACCGACACCTTGCATATGACGTTTGGGGAGATGACGGTTAGCCCGGATCATGTTGTCCAGATTCTTAGTCTAACTGGCCATGGCACAGTTGTGAAGTATAAATACAAAAATCAGTTAAGTTGGGAATAACTTTATGACCTTACTCGTAAGTGTTTTGATTAAGATGATGCGACATCAAAAATTAAGTTCGGGAGGTGCGCTGCTTATATAACTAAACAGTTCAACATTGGTAACTTGATGAACATGTTCAAAGGCACCTTGGAGAAAGAAAAGTAAGGAACGGTAACTGATACTGAAGTGGACTACATGGCCACTGCATATCTCCTCTATGTATTTGGATGTGTTATTTTCCCCAATGCTAGTGGCAACCGGGTCGACGCCAACCTTCCTCAACTACTGCATCCTTTCAATAAAGTTTATGACTATTATTGGGGCATGGCATGCCATGTATTCTTGTGAAATGTTGATCAAAGTGTCGAGGCTCAGAAATAACCAAATTTCCCGGAACGTGAGTCTATTCCAAGTATTCTATTAACTATATTAATCCATTAACCGTTATTTATTTTTATCTAATTGAAGAATCAATTTTCTAATACTTGGTTTGATATTTATATAGACATGGATCTATGACCACTACCCTAGCCTGAAATTAGCCATAGAGAAACCAGAGTGGCAGAAAGGTACACCGAGAAAGAAAAAAAGTACATCTTCAATGACAACCGTTCTAGGAAAAAGGAGAACCAGTTGATTCAATTGAGGGGAAAATTGGACTCGATCAACGCCTCAGAGGTATATTTTGATCCATATAAGGAAAACCGAGCTAGTGGACATATAACAGGTCAGTCCGAGTTGTCCCTTTTGTTAGAGCACTGCTCGGTCGAACTCTCAACTGTTGCTATCTCAAGCTTGTTTGTCAAGTTTAGTTTTCAAAACTATAAGTCTTGATTTCTAGTATACTTATAGTTGTGTCTCAGATTAGGATAGAATGTGTAGTTGAGCTTTAGATTTCACGGCGTTCATCGATTGCAGAAGAAGAACTACTAAGGGGATCTTGTGGAACTTCATCAACAAAAGGTATGTGGAGACTTGAACTCATCTATCACTCAGAAGTCTATTTCTAGTCTATCTCCTATTGAGACAAAAGTCGTATAGCTATATAGACATTACTTTATACACATTTGATATTTCGAGCTAAGTTTAACTCGCTTACATATTTCTCAAAATATGTGTTGGTAAGCTTTCGCATTAACCAAGTTCATCTTTTATTCTTGACAAAATTCAAAAGATGATCATGGGAAAATCGCCTGGTAACATCTTATATGATTTGTGTGAGAGACAGTCATTTGATGTAGACTCGGAATGTTTCGTGTTGATCATTTGATCACTTGAAAATTGCTTTGAAGCTAATAGTTTTTGTGAGACAGCTATTCTCGTCTTCTAAGAATGTTTCAATGATTAAAATGGGAGTTTAGAACAATTAACCATTGATTGGATATATCACAGTATGCGTACTTGTATGCTAACTATTGCAAGTGTATTCCAAGTCCGGCAATTTAGTATGCATACCTGTATGCGTACTGATTCAACCGTTGAAGTCTTGGAACTATAGTATGCATACCCGTATGCGTTCTGATTTCAACTGAGTTCAGTCATGAACGACAGTATGCGTATCAGTTTGCATACTGGCGAACAAGACCAAGTCCGGGAACTTAGGTATGCGTACCCGTTTGCATACTTGAGTGGGTTAAGTTCTAAAATCGGTTAAATATAATAAGGAATGCAATCTTTGAAAACCGTGGATATAATGTTCATGAATTCATTTGAGTGAATCAAAACCGATTTTGCTTCAATTGTGTCTTGTATACTTCTATGAGCATATAAACAATTGAACAACTTTATAACTAGTTTCATTTGAGTCATTTGAACTAGTTGTGATTAAGATGAACAAGGTTGATATGAAAGTGTTCATATGGCTAACTTCGGTTAACTAAGTGTACAGGTTTAGGTACGGTTACCCATATCTAAATGAAGGTACATTTCATTTGTGTGTAACAAGCTAAGTTCAATCTAACGGTTGAAGGATATTAGCTTGAATCTAATCAGGTTTTCATCTAAAAGTGAATATTGAATGCTTTGTTACCAAGGTAACATTGATTGCAAACCCTGATTTGAAGACTATATAAACGAGAACTCTAGCAACTGGGAAACCTAATCTTGACACCTCCTGTGTGATACTAGTTGCGACTAGAGTCGATTCTCCTTTAACCTAGGTTTTTCTAAAACCATTATAGATTAACGACTTAAAGACTTCATTCGGATTCTGAAGCTAGACCCAACTATTTTCTCTGTAGTTGCGTGTTCTGATCTTATTTTGCTCTATCGTATTGAGTACCATCTTCTCAAAGATTTGCTTGAGATTTAATCTCCGATATGTAAGATATAAAAAGTAATCACAAAGCTCTTCGTCTCATTCTTTGTGATTCCACAATATCTTGTTCCGCTACCATACGGTTAAGTTATTGTGAGGTGATTGATATTACTAGGATGTTCTTCGGGAATATAAGACCGGTGTATCAATTGGTTCCTATTCACCTTGATTTATCAAAAGACGGAACAAAAACTCGTAGGTATTTCTGTGGGAGACAGATTTATCTATTCAATAGACTTTTCTGTGTGAGACAGATTTGTTTATCAAGTCTTCGACTTTGGGTCGTAGCAACTCTTAGTTGTGGGTGAGATCAGCTAAGGGAAGCAAGTGTGTAGAGTCCTGCTGGGATTCAGAGGCGTAAGAAATGCGACTATACCTTAATTAGTGTGAGATTGGTTAGGGCTCAACTACATTCCAGTCTGAAGTTAACTTGTAGTAGACTAGTCTTTAGCGGCTTAATACAGTGTGGTGTTCAAATCTGGACTAGGTCCCGGGGTTTTTCAGAATTTGCGGTTTCCTCGTTAACAAAATTTCTGGTGTCTGTGTTATTTCTTTTCCGTATTATATTTTCTATATAACTGAAATATCACAGGTCGTGCGTAGTTCAATCAATTAGATAATCCAACCTTTGGTTGTTGATATAAATTAATTGACACTTGAACATTGGTATTTGGTACCGTTCAAGTTGTTTCTCATAATAATCAGGCTCTCGGATTTCTATCTGTTTGATTTGCTGATTTTATTGAGAAACAAAGATATAACTCTTGGATGTATTTTCCTTGATTGAGTCTGACTGTCTAGTTGATTCTCTTGGAAATATATTGGAGTTAGTCCATAAAGATTGCCGAAACAAAATATTGGGTGTGGTTGTTAGAACCCCGCTTTTTCAATTGGTATCAGAGTAGGCAAAGACGTTTAATACCTCATAAGTCTATGTTTTTAGCAATCTTACTCTATGGAAAGTAGTGTTATCTCTGACAAACGCATCACCAGAGACAAATGTTCTATTTCTTTGAAATTTATTAAAGAGAAAGACTTGTCGATCTCACATATATACGAATAATTTGTTCCTACGAAACAGACAAGTATTGATATGTGTTTCCCTGATTATCTTATACATCAAATATTGACAAAAAGTATGAGATAGCAAAACTTGAAAGTTCAACCGAGCAGTGCTCTAACAAAAACCAGTTAAAAAAACATAACCTCTCAGAAATGAGTCGATCCGTAGAGAAACTAGAGCATATTCACCACAAATGGACATCGCAACAAAAAATAAACTCAGTAAAATTATTGAAGAAGTATTGTCAAGCAAAAATTCTAGGGATGACAGACAACAAACCTTAACCATCAAAAGATTGACAGATTCGTTGTATGCTAGTGAGAGAGTCATTTTGCGCTCCTTTAAACTTCATCTGACAACAATTTAAAAAAAAATTATGGGAAGAATGGTATTCCAATGGAGTACATCGAACATTTTCAAGATTCTCTGAGTTTATGGGGATATAGTCACGAGTTACCTAAGAGAACCTCTCCAGTAACTTCAATAAGTGCATCAAACTGATAATGAAATTAAGGTTTTACATGACGAAGCACTCATTAGTAATCTATATCACCAATTTTCAGAGCATGCAAAATCGAAGTTGGAAAAATTGATCAAAGTACACACAAAGGGGGAAGAAAATAATTTTGCATCAGCTTCTGGTATAATCATTCTCCCCCTCGATACGTATATCTTCTTGTGAATACTTCTTTTGGCTCTGGAGTTTTAGGTATCTGTCCTGGATGTAACAACATCATAACGTTCATTAATTCTCTATCTTCATCTGACTCATCATCCAGTTCGCACAACATCTGAGCACACATTCCTTGTTGTGATTTGAATCGATTCATATGGATTTACATCTCTCAGTCAGAAGAATCCATTGATTATGAAATTATAAATAAGTAAACTGAGGATAAATGTTGAAGAAATAGGTAAAAAGTGTAAAATTTATATAAAAATAGGTGTCAGAAAATTAAAATTAGTGGGTGTATAAGACAAAAATAAGAGAAATAACCATTAACAACAGAATCTCGACCGAGAAGTAGAAACTTTATAGCCAATAACATAGCTTTAACCGCTGGTGATGGACTCCACCACTCGATAGAGAATCAATCTCTAAATGATTCCCCGTAATGAGGCGTCGAGTTTGACATACCACCTGATATGACAAAATTGTTAAAAAAAAAAAAAAAAAAAAAAATGTCATGCCCCATCTGAACCGGCCTTATTCATTAACATGAGTGAATACAAGTCATAACACGATCTTTTGCTTACATACAATAAACTTCCTTTTGGCTGGACGAGCGTAGTGTGTGTTTAATTAAACATAAATTCCTAACAGACCATTCATTTGAGCGATTTATTAACCGCTCGCTCACAAAAGTGGGCCTCAAAACACTAACCCGCTACAAATTCATGGGTGTAGGGTCCACTTATGTGAGTGAGCGATTTTTAGATCACTCAAATGAACGGTCTATTTAGCAAGGCTGTTAATTAAATTATCAAAAAAACTTAGTGGATCGTCGATTTGAACAACTCTAAAATAACCACTCACAAAAACAAAAAAAAAAAATCTACCGAGTCTTATAGCATTCACTTTGGAACCATCGCGCTCCTAAAAGGGTTCATCATTTCCCTATTGGAAATTATTTTGGGGTTTTAATTGTTTTTGGGTTGTTTTTAGGTCGGTTCGTATAGGACCGTTGTTAAATCATCTGGTTGCATTTCACTGGTAACTGTACGGTACGACATGCAAACTAGGATGATAACGTGCTATTAATGTATATATCTTTGTACCACATGAAAACTAGGATGATAACATGCTATTAATGTATGCACCTCAACGGTTCATGAGACTTTCCGATAATAATTGATAATTAATATCTTCCTCGTAATAAAAATAATAAGATATTCAACTTTTCATTCGTTTTATTGTTTTTTATATTTTTTATTATAGATAAAGAGTATTACATTAACTAGTTGGAAGCCTAACAAGCTAAGCTCCAACAACATGCTACTATATTAATTGAACCGGTTGTTGTGCTAGCCTATCAGCGAGCCTCATGGGTAACCTAGCCAAGGGAGCCGAAGCTGATGGTGGGGATGAGATTGTGTCACAAGGGGTGGCAAGCTAACTCTAGCTTCCATGTTAATTCCTGCAATATTACGTCATTGGGGGCTCGAACCTGGGACCTCCTGGAGCGCATGAAACTTTGGGAAACGGGGATGACCAGCTGAGCTAGGTGCCCGTTTTTTATATATTTTCCAATGATATAATAATTGGTAACCATTATTTTAAATAATGATATTTAATAATAATAATAATGTCCTCACCTAATTTTGCATTTTTTTCTTAATTGTTTCAGTGATCAAACCTAAAAATCCCGATTATAAAGTAAGGGTTAATTTTAGATCAGACATGTGGTGCCCCATACTTTTCTAGCCTGTATCTTGATTTGAAAAACTATATTCGATGACTTTATGGGTCGCGATTCCTAGTTGGATGGCAATAACCGGTAATAATTTTTCTACGTGTAATTCCATTCGAATCCAAGAATTTAAAAAGGTTTTGTCCAGTCAATTTTTGGCGCATCTACAACTGCACTTTTCCGTCTCCAGTTGGGTTACCAACAAACTCTGACTCTATTTGTTTGATCAACTTAGGGGTGTCCAACTTTGTATCGCCAAAAATGATTGTGAAATGACGAGGGTACCCAAATACACCATGCTTTTTTGTTTTAACCTATAAGTCTGATACCAAGTGTTATCGTCTATGGACAAAATAGAGACAATACAACAACTTGATATTCACTTGAGAATAGTTACGGTACAAGACCGATTGACTATAGGATCAATGTCAAGTGATTAGGATTTAACGTACGAGTGTAATTTACTTTATTATAATAAACAATTACAATGTGGAATTAAAGTAAATGACACAGCAAGATTTTGTTAACGGGGAAACCGCAAATGCAGAAAAACCCCAGGACCTAGTCCAGTTTTGAATACTCCAGAATTAAGCCGATATACAAAGAACAAAGTCAACTTCGTATAATTGAGACCAAATAATCTACCCTTAGTTACTTAGATATTTTTTTATTATTAAAAAATTATTTTTAAAAAAAATTGGTAAAAATTTTTATTACTCCCTCTGTCTTTTTTTATCAGTCCTAATTTCTACTTTGGTCTGTCTTTTTTTATCTTTCCGCTCTGTTTATAGACATATTTTTCCCTTAAACTATCAAATATACCCTTTATTTTTCATAATCATAAAATCATTTTAATATAAACTTAATTCAAAATCTTGTTAAAGGGCCCATGCCCATGGATGTGCGGTCCAAAACAGATGTCTTTTGGTTTCCCCTTTAGTCTTTTGGTTTTTCCATCTCCATGTATATATATGTATTATATCCATGTAACCAATAGAACTCTGATCAATATTGAATCCTTCTCTTTCTCTTTTCCTATCTTTTATACTACAAAACGTTATCATGCACGAAGCTATACCGCAGAGCTAGATGGGATCGATTGATTTTTTTTCTTCTATATGGATGATTTACATCAACTCATGTCGTCAAGCTAATGTTGAAATCGCTGGAATCAAATCAGATAAGTTGGATCTATTTTCTCCTATTATTTTTTTTATTTATTTTGGCAAATCTCATAATCAACCGATTGATTACATTTTATAATAATATTTGTATGCTTGCTTTGTGATTGATTTTGTGTTAAAATCCGTTGGTTGTAAATCCTCTAAAAAGAGGAAGAAGTAAAAAAAAAAAAAAATCGAATTTTTTTTTTGCTTCTGTTCCGAGGAGAACAATGGAGGAAACAGGGGAAAGCGAATCTGTGTGGAGGAGAAGTACCTGGCCCGGTCCGGTCCACCCGACCCATTCCAACTCAGTCCGGTCCACCCGACCCATATCAACCCGGTCCAACTCGGTCCGCTCCTGTTTAGGTTTGGGTTTGGGCTATGCGCGACTAAAGTTGTTCCGGTTCTGTCTATGTATGGCGGGAACCAAATTTCAAGGTATGTGACTATAATGTGGGTGTTTACATAGAGTACTTGCTAGGCTTATTTATTTGTTTTTAGAACATGCCCAGTTTTGTTTATTTTTGTCTTAAGATAAGCCCACATCATATAAACGGTCAATTTAAATTATGATTGGTCTTAATGCTATTTTGTTCTCTTGAATATGATATTGGCTATAGTTGAATGGTGTCTTTTGTTCAATTGGTTGTACCAACTCGATTCCAATATATTTATTTGGGGTTTAGAAGTACTTGGACCATTATTGCGTACATGATATTGTCTCCCCAAATTTGAATGTTTTGTGGAATGTAATCCACGTGCTCGACTATTAAAGAATCAATAGTTTCAAAAGAGTTGCAAATAAAATCACATGTATTCCAATTTTTGTGGAAGAGCACACAAAAGATGATATGAGTTAGAAATTTTCAATTTCTCTACTTCATCCATGATACGAGCGAACCAGTATATGTTGAAGTATGACAACAAGAGAACTATCTTTAGTAATATATTCAACCTAAAGTAAGTGATTGACATGTGTAGTGAGATTCTCTTGGCCTATTGAGATAAAGAAATTTCTCAAATTAAGCTAAATGTAGCAAAATTGAAAATGGAAAGAACCCTGAAGTAATGAGGGTTAGACGTAATGACTCATATAAAGCATGTGGAGAGGGACATATATATCATGAGAAAAAGATGTATTTTTTTCCCAGTAGTAATGACACCAAAGTACGTGTATCAATTTAACATGGGATCAGCTAAAATGTAATTCTAGCTCCCATCATAAATGACATAGTTGGAAATGCACTTGGTCATAGGTGTTGGTATATACAATGTAATATGTGTGTATCATAGTAACAACCAATTTTTAGAGGAGGTCATACTTTAGACATCAACTTTAATGACAAGAAGAACTTTTCTTGGCCAATATGGGTTATTTAATTGAACTAGATCAGATGTCTGTGCTTATGGAATGAAAAGTACATCGTTCCCACGAGACATAAATTCTCTAAAGCACTTGAGATATATCTGGATGAAACGTAACATATATCACTCTAAAGTAATTGAGTTGAGTACGACTTTTGTCACGTAATAAGGCCACACCACTTATTAAATCTCTCAAGACTAAATGTCTAAGTTATGTATGTACCAAGGGCTAATCACATCTTGCTAAGTGCAAAGGGTGTTCATGCGTGAACTATTACCTACCTTTTTGGAAACTTACAGTGAGAATGGATTTGATTGCATCTATAAATTATTTCTAATGAATGTGGAAGGAAGCGTATTCTTAGAAAATTAATGTGTCAATCTAGTGAATTGTAAATCACTGGAACTTGAATTACTGAATCCATATTAACCCCAACAATGAACAGATTGGGATTGATTCATAAAGACTTTGACATAACCATAAGATACATTGGTTGTGACATGATGTTCCGTTTCGAAAGTACTAACACGGGCATCATTTCATTTGAGTATACAAGACAATGAACTAATAGAATGCGAAGTTACGGCATCTATCACAATCAGTGATTTCTCAATTTACTAGATTTGCACTACCTCTCCCCATTATGCTTTTAAGTAAGAAAGCATATCACTCATTTTACAAAGTCTTCAGTAAAATAGGATCGAGACCATCCTAAGATGCAAATGGAAAACAATCCATATTACAAAGAAAATAAGGTGATATTTAGAAAAAAAATATCCATGCATAATGCGGACCATTAAAGTTACTTATGGCTCTGGTGGATGTTTTGACATTTTGGACTAGTTATAGTTCCCAAGAATTTTTTTGCGCTTGGAAAACTACTAGCTCATATTATACATGTAAGGGCTCACCACCCCTTGTAAATTCTAGCTAGTGCACATCAAAAGGACTTGATGGTTATTGCATATTTAATAGGATCAATGCAGAGCATCCTATACCTCATGGTCTCGCAAAGGCTATCGTCAAAGGTTAGAGATGATGTCTAAGGAATAGGTTATGCGTACCAACCTACCTTTTATTGCTTTGGATATATCAAATATTACACGCATCTTCACTTATTCGTTTTAGACCCACAATTGTTCAACCATTCTTTGCGTACCAGTTGGTAACTGGATATAAGCCTGACATTTTTTTGTTCTTACGTAATTTTGGTTGCACTATATATGTGCCCTTATGACTCCACATCATACTACGATGGGTCATCAAAATGATCAAGTGACTATGTTGGACAAGAATTTCCAACAATTATCCGTATTTTTAAAACCTTTGGCAGAAGATCTCTTACCGCTAGATTTACGGGTTGTCATTTTTGATGAGACAATCTTCCCGTCATTAGGGGGAGATAAGAAAAAGTATTTTCTAAGGGAACTACATGAATTTTCGTGGTGTGTTCCCACTGTGTCTCATATTGATTCTAGTACTCCACAAATGTAAATGTGAAGTGACAAAGAATAATCGATTTTCAGAATGTACACTGATGTCGCTAAAGTGATGAGATCACACATACCAGCTACAAACCTACCTGCAAGGTTACGAATCCTCAATAAGAGATATACACCATAGACTAAAGTGTTGCAACTACACTTAGTGGAAGTGTGGTTGAGGCCGTGGCTCCATAAAGGAAGATGGAGAGACCACCAGGTTCAATCAATGCTCACCTAGAAAGGAAGTAGATGAGTAAGGCACAACCTATAATTCGTATCATTAATGAAATCATCCCATTTGATTGTATCTGACTATGTCCATGAATCAAAACTGGAGGACGCTCCAAAGTTTAATGATTCCAAAGAACAATGACATCCTAAGTGGATTATGAGAATGCGCACGAGTCAATGGAAAGATCATGCGAGTATATTGATGATTAATTTCATATACACTTGCTTAAGGAAATAGAGCAAGATGAGATCGAACCAAGCTCCTTGTTGATTAATGTCAACGAAGAGCATATTTGGCCAATACAATCCAGGTAGAACTTGGTTCTTTAAAAAATATATAGGTATTTGGTTTGGTAGTGCTAACCAACCAAGTGTAAAGCCTATTGGACATACATGATTAATTTGTCACAAAGCATAATGAGAAGAAAGCATTCTTAAAGTATAAAGATTCTCCTTGTGGCGCGAGGTTTCTCACAAAGCCCTGGAATTGTTCTCTTGTAAAGAACGTTATAGCGTTCCGCTACTTAGTTAGCTTGGTAATTTCAAAAGGACTTGAAATGCAGCATATGTGTGTGGTTGTTACGTATCTCTGAAAGAATTAAGAGATAGCATATATTTACAAAAGTACTTGATAGCCTTTTGTTGCCCAAACCAAGTGACTCTATACCACAGAGTGTGTTTACAGTTAGATAGAACGCTCACTTATAGATTGAAGCAATCAGGCGGATGTGGTATACCCGTCTAAGTGGCTATTTGATTTGGAGGGGATAGACAAGTAAGTTATTTTTACTTGCGTATTCACAAGAAAGTTCCTGATTTGGAATTGTAGTTATCTATGTAGATGGTACAGACATGATGGGTACTCTTGATGTAATAAGAGACCTTAAAAGCTATTTGAAATCCGAATTTGAGATGAAAAATCTGGGGAAAGCTCGACCGAATACTGAGCTTGTGGTATATCATTCCACCAGTTTGCATATGTCTAAAGTTGTCAGGCAATTTAACAAAGACATGCATCCTGATAGCACTCCCATGATTAGTCGAGGTTCAAATGTAAGTAAGTGACGATTTCGTCTAAAGGAAGATGACGAAGATGTGTTGGGAGATGAAATTCCCATATCTAAGTACAATAGACGCATTGTTGTACTTAGTGTAATAATGTACTCGATTAAATTTTACATCCTCAGGGAACTTGTTAGCTTGATATAGCTCAGCGCCAACGCAATGTCATTGGAATAATATAGTGAATGTAATCATGTACTTAAAAGTAACCATTGGCATAAGTTTGTTTTATCCCTGCAAAGACATAAAAAGGAATGCTAACGAAAGTGCAATCCAAAGGTTGTTGATTATGAAAGAACAATAATCTCTTCTCCAACGAAAGTAATCAGGGGGGGATATGGTAGATTATTTTCTAAGTCATTACCGATATTCAGTTTCGAAAAGAACATGACTAAAGGAACTGTCTGAAACAACTCTAAAAGTAATCAGGGGGAGATGCTGACATCAGGAGGAGGATCTAAGGATAAGATGTCGACATATTTTTACTTTGCAATTGAAGTTGTGTTGTACTTTTTTTCCCTTCGATCGAGAATAGTTTTTCCCAAAAGGGTTTTGTTACTCGACAAGGTTTTTAGCGAGATAACATTAAAAACATCAAGTATGTTGAACATTGAATACATAAAGATCGCGTTGATATTACTGAAAATATCTGGATAAAAGAAATGAAACGCGATAGTCTATTAAGCAACGTAACTTCCAGAATTAACAACAGGGTCTTATAAACACTCAAGTCACCAAAGTAAAGTGTGATAAACTCCTTTTGACTGCATTAGACTAATGAAAATTGTATGACATCAGGGGGGGCATCTAATGGTGTGTTTAACTATTTTCCTTCACCGAGGTTGCTTTTTGCCACAGGGTTTTGTTACTCGGCAAGGTTTTTAATGAGACAACAACAAACACCGGGTAGTAATTTCCCAACTAACGCTATATTCTTTCCCACAAGGATTTTCTGCCTTAGGAGTTGTGAAACAACTAATCAACTTCAACGGAGCAAAGTGATCATCTGCAGCGGATCACCTTTACATGCATCTGTCACGTTGTACTCTTTTCCCTTCTTCAAGGTTTTGTCCCACTGGGTTTTCCTTGTCAAGGTTTTAATGAGGCAACTTATTTGAGTCCAACTATGTTCTAAGTTTGCTTAATATTGTACTCTTTTCTTTAGTTCAGGTTTTGTCCCTATGGGTTTTCCTGACGAAGTTTTAACGAGGCAATCAACTTAGACTCGTCGATCTTTGAAGATCGTATTGCATGTGATGAACTACATGTAAAGTACGAGACAACATATGAAGTACTACATGTGAAGAGTTGTACCAAGGTTTTATCCCACTGGGTTTTTCCTTGTCAAAGTTTTAATGGGGAAGTTGATTTCGGCACAAGTTATCAAGGAGATGATGACATTTGAAGACCTACATTCGAAGCACTATATGTGAAGCACTACATCTGAAGTTCCAATGTTGAACCGCACAAGGGGGAGTGTTAAAGGGCCCATGCCCATGGATGTGCGGTCCAAAACAGATATCTTTGGGTTTCCCCTTTAGTCTTTTGGTTTTTCCATCTCCATGTATATATATATGTATTATATCCATGTAACCAATAGAACTCTGATCAATATAGAATCCTTCTCTTTCTCTTTTCCTATCTTTTATACTACAAAAAATCTTAAATATTATCACCATATATATCTATTTAATATATTTGTATTAATCGCCATTTCTTTTTTAAATAAAAACATTTATGAATATATATAAAATTCCTAATAAAACTTCTACTTATTCTTACATAACTTTAGTTTTGGTAATAACATAACATTAAATAGGGGCAGTCAAGGGTTAGTCATGACATTTTATGGGATTTCCTTAATATTTTGACAAAGTCAATTAGGACTGTTAATTAAAGACGGAGGGAGTATTATTTTTTACCAAGTTTTAACCTTTTCTTTATGAAAATTATTTTAAAAAAAAATTGAAAAAAAATTAAAAAAGTAAAAAAAGTAATTAAAAGTAAAATTAAGAGAATTAAAAAAAATAATTATTTAATGATATTTGAAAAGAGTAACTTAGACTTTTTACACTTTTGAGACACCCCTTAACAAGATATTATGGATGGGAATAATTTTTCATATCCCCCGATTGATATAGATATCCCTTAATTGCGCGTTCTTATTTAACCCAGAATATCCCCAAATCTGGTCACAAATTTTAAAGTAAATTTTTTTTTTTGTATTTGTTTGGATTTTTAACCAAATTTGAATATTATATGGTATTTTCATGTTCAGATATGCATCAAAATACATCCATTTACTCCCTTACTCGTGCTGCAGTTGCGAAAATTGTACAATTTTTTTTTGTCTTTGTATGGTAATAAGTTGAGGTTCAAATTTAAAGGAGCCTTAAAAATGAATTGATTAGCACAAAACATTTCTGCTGCACCTCCTAGTGAGTATCAAATCTCATTTCACTTGGTGAAACCTATACAATTCAAAGTACAATTCAGTGTACTTTTATAACATGAACAGATCCTTAAGTTTACAATTCGGATCCAAAACTTCCGGTGTTTTCTTTACAAAAATCCAATTTTTGTTTTTTAATATCATAAGATTCATAACTTTTCCTGTATATAATAGGGTATAACACTATTCTCATTCACAACATATTAGAAGGTTAAAAGAGAGACAGAGAGGGTGAGAGATGGCAGCAGTTAAGACTTATGTCTTGGTTTTGGCATTCTTAGTGATGTTATCTAGTGATCATCTAGTGCATACTGCTGCTGCAGCAAATGATGATCAAAGCTGCGATGATAATTTTAAAGGTTTTGTAAATGAGTGTGCTAGCTATGTAATGAAATGGAAGTGGATACCAAAAAGAGCACCATCTGTTGCATGTTGTGCCGTAGTAAATAAAACTGATGCTGATTGCATCTGTAGCCATGTCACTAAAAAGGTGGAAAGCCAAATCAGCATGGGCAAAGCTGTTTACGTTGCTGAGAAATGTGGTAGACCACTTCCTCGTGGATCCCAATGTGGAAGTAAGTTTTTCTCTACTATTTTTTTTTTGGTGCCACCCCTCCAATTATCTTAGTATTTTGAATTGGATTTCTTCATTTTGTACAGTAGTCAGTAAATATTAGGTAGACTTTTCACTTTTATTGTTGTTGTTGTTGTATGGAAATTAGATCTCACTTCCAATTTTAATGTTCTTCGCTTGCTTGCTTATATGTATGTTAACTTGCAGGTTGTACCATTCCAGCTGCACGAAGGAACGCAGAAAACAGTTTTTACTTGAGGTTGTAATAAATTGCTACGGTTCTCCAACTATTCTTCGAAAATTCATCAACGTCTTTCTCTTTTGTTCAGATTTTATCTTTTGAGGATCAAATCTTAGCAAAATCGCTTGTTTATAATAAATTTTTATGTAGTTGATCTACATGTAAAAAGTTAGTTCGTTGGTTTTAATAATTTTCTTCGATATTAGGATAATTTTTGTCTTCGTTGTTGGGACGATTTTCGACAACACTTTCGTAGTGTTTCTTTCTTTAATCTTTCGTGATTTGTTATTTTGGGTACAAGCTTATCGGACATTCGACGCAGTCAAGATCAAGTTCTTTTTCAATAGAAAAATACATCTAAGGATGCATGTATTAATGCAACTAAGCTTAAGAACCTCACGTTTTTATTTATTTTTTTCTCATCCAATGTTTATGTGTGTACGATCTTGATTCAATTTAAATGTCTGATTTGGATTTATCTGTTTGATCTTGGTTAAGTTATTTTTTATCAAAGAAAAATTATTTTAAGTAGTGATAATGACGAAGATTTGGCTCTTCCAAGCATGGGCTCGTTTTGTCCAAGCCATTAACAAAAATCAACACTAGTGAAAAGGGGTGGAGAAAATGAAAATCATAACCTTTTGAATCTTACGGTTGGAAGATTTTTGATTATGCTAAAAATTAAAGGAGAACCAGTTGTTTTTTCAATAATAATTGTTGCCTATACTAGTAGGGCTTTTTTTAATATATAGAAAATGCCTAAATATATAATTTAGTTGATTTGAAAATCGAATCATTACAGAGTATTATAATACAATCGTCATTATTAAAATTTCTCCCCTTATTCTTGACCAATACTCCTACCATTATAATATTTTCAGCCAAACCAGAGTTCCGAGAGATGAAATCCGCATTAATAGGCTAACTTAGTTTTGCTTGAAATAAGCAAGACTGATATGCATCACACCACAATGCGACAATAGGATCTCAAAAAGGTCGAACTTAAGTTTTTTTACTAAATTATGTACCAAATGCCAAACTTGCTTTGTTTAGTACAAAAAAGAAACTCATCACTACATAAAAAACAACGAAAAAGTTTTTTTTTTTGTAACAGATTCTGAATCCAAAACTAGGGTAATCAAAGGAAACGATAACTGAAATAACAAAGCTCTTCGACATTAAAATCGGTCTGTATCGGCATATGAGTCTTGGTAAACATTGTTGTTACAGTTGATGTAATTGTTGACAATCTTGATCTCGATCTTGATGTTTTTGATGTTGTACTTTTTGCTGTTATAGATTTTGGTCTTGAAAACAAACTAAAATCCTACCCTTATCTTGAATAGCATGAATGCAAGACAAGCACGTATTTATTGATTTGAGATCAAGGATAACCCTGAATAAGTAAACAAAAACAAAGCTAGATCTGAAAATAATGAAGAAAAAAAACTATAAATTTAAACGGAAATTTGAAAACAAAGATAATGATGGTTGAAAAGGAGAGGGTACCAAGTACAACACCAACTTTTTCGTTTGGACCTATAAGACAAAACCTAATACAATTGCAAGTATACCAACTTAATGATCCTTGAACAATATGTATATACGGTTTATCTTTCTTGTACAATCAGTAGTTTAGGTCAAAGATCCGCGAACCTGATTGTGTACAAGAACTCTTGGACGATATTAAAATTCAATATCCAAGATCAACCTAGTATGTACCGAAACGGTACAAGAAGTGGATTCCAACAAGAACAAGTCTTGCAATATACATATCAAGATACAAATTCACAAGAACAAGTCTTATAATATACATATCAAGATACAAATTCACAAGAACAAGTCTTGTAGGTTTTATACTTAGTGGGTATTTAGGTAACACACCCACTAACGTCAAAAACCATGAAAATGTGGTATATAGTTTTTAGGGTAATCTTCTCTGAGAGAAAAAGAAAAGAAAAACCCTAATTTTTTAACCTGTCTCAGTGTTCTATATAGCTGTCCATTTAATAATGACAAGAGAAACTTTTTTTTTTAGAGTCTAAAGATCTCATCTTTTAGGGTTCAATTGTTGTAAGAAAAAGAAGGGAGGAAGCTGCTGTTGGTGGTGATGTTGATATGCAATAGTTATTAAGAATTTTTTTATGTTTTTAGAGTTGTAGAAGTAGATTAGTTCCAAATTAATCTATTTCAAGGAACCAAATCTACTGATATAATTTTGTCAATTTCTTATATACTTAGAAGTAAGGAATTATGTACAAAAAAGAAGCATAATATGTAGAGTTTTCAATAGACTCTTCATACGAGTTGGTTCAACTCGAATTAGCATGAGGCTTGTTGAGGCTTGACTCATGCGATTGAGTCTCTTCGTAGTCAGTTGGGACGTGTTTGAGAGTAAAAGGAGACTTGCATGCCCAATAACATCTCTGCGAGACTTTGACTCACTTGTCTTTGACCAGTGTATCTTGCGGAGATGTGTTAGGAGTCAATTATTTTCGTATAGTGGAGCCGACATGACTAGTGTATCTCGAAAGGATGTTCTAGGAATTTGTCGAAAGGGTCGGGAGGCAGAATAACCAGTGTACCTCGCAAGGACGATTTAGGAAGTATCCAGAAGCCTTAGTAAGTCGAGTCGGGTCCTAGAGTAGACGTGACCAGTGTATCTCACGATAATGTACTACGAAGGAGTCCTTAATCTTAAAAAGAGGAGAGTCGTGCTTATGGGAGACATGAATGTCTTCGCTCTGAGTCATTAAGTCAAACGTGGACATTTTTACGCAATCTACAGAGCCCACATGACCAGCAGTATATCGTCTAGATGTATATTAGGAATCATTACATCACAACCAGCTGTGTCTCACGAACACATGCCGAAATCATAGTTTTTCCGGGTTATAAGTCAGCCATGGACGTTTTTACGCTCTACAGAACCTACGTGACCAGCAATATCTCGTCGAGGATGTGCCGTAGGAGTCATGGCATGCATCATGACCAGCAGTATCTCACGGGGACGTATACTAGAAATTGTAGATATAGGTGCCTTGAGGACCAAGGGCTTAATCTCTCCCATGAGAGTTGAGTTTTGTTATATGGGGATGAGTTTGTATTTTGACGATAAGATCGAACTTGTCTCCAGAGCTCCCTTTTTACGTCCAACTCTCTCTGATTTTGGTCTTTGTTGAACTTTGAAGACAACTACCGGCTCAGAATGAAGATGACTCACCCCATAGTCATGGAATTACCATTTTACATCTGGTCTCGAAGTGACACTTTTTCCCTTCATCCAAATTTCACCATCTACACTTGCATTTGTATGATTAACCAAAATCTTGTGTAAGTATTTCAGTTAGCACATGCATTACAACCTCCGACAGCCAACCAGCCTACATCAACTGCCCTCTCTGTAAATTAACTGCTTTGAATGTCCCTAATATGGCAATAAGGGGAAGGACCAGGAAGTCCACTACGTAGCAAAATGACTTAATTCTGACTGTCTTTTAAAAGTCGTCATTAGTAGGTGAGGGATGCCCCTTTTAGAAATAAAATTGTCTTGACTATCTTCTTCTCTTTTTCCATAAAAGAGGATAATCTCATAGAAATCCCGACTGAATAACTTAATGGTTGATCAGTTGAAACATGAGAAAAGACGAGAAGAGATTTTGTATCTGAGAAAACATATTGTGTGCACACAAGTATAATTTCATATGAGGACATTAAGATTTACCACCAATAATGCGCTCGGGATCATGGGGTGTTTAATGAATATCTGAAACTTCGAAATTTGTCTGAAATCATATCCTAAGTATCAAATATTATACGAAAATGTAAATAATCAGAAAGCGTTCAACATTCAAATTATTTGTTTTATCCGGAATTTCGTGCACAACATATTATACGTGTGAAAATATGTCAACAATTAAAAAAAAATGTTTCCTTTCTTTTTTAAATTTTTCGCCAAAATTCCATCACGTAATATTAATTTTTTGCAAAAACACAAATAAGAATTAGATATCACTACTTCCGTTTCCAAATTGAAAAAGTGAAATTATCTCTCTCTTTTTTAAATGGAAGGAGTATATTGTAACACCCCGAGTTCCGGACCACGGTCAAACCCATATGGAGATCCGAACTCGAAGCGTTACGGGTCGGGAAGAGACTTAAAAATTTATTTTTATGCTAAACATAATTAAATCTTTATATACATGAGTTGATTCATTTGAATTTACTAAACATCTTTAACAACATTTCAGTTAAGATTTACATTTCAAGCAATACAATAAAACAATTCAATCACTAAGTTACTCATTTTTAGCTTTCGTTGCGCCACTCTGATAAATCTGCAAGGATGTCATTTGGGGTGAGATGACACCTCAATAGAATGCACCCCTATTCTCTAAAGATGCGAAAACAAAATCATTTTATCAAGGAATAATATACGATAAGAAATACAGTGCAACTTCAACGAATATATTCAACCAACAACATTACCTCACAAATATTATTTCCACTAAATCATCTAATTCATTTGTCCAACCGTAAATTCAAAGTACCACTATTGTTTCTAACAAATAATTTAATTAAGATTTCAAATAAGACTTCACAATAATACATCAACAAATCATCCAATTTATTTGTTAAATCATGAGCTCACAATACCAATATTATTGTCAACAAATCATCCATTTAGGATTCAACACACAAATTAACATCGTCAATAATGTTTCCAACAATCCATCCTTTTAAGTTACGAAACATGAGTTCATAACACTAATTATGTTTCCAACAAATCATTTAATCTAGATTTCAACACATGATTCACGTATTAATATAGTTACAGAGAAACCATGAGTTCATAACACCAATTATGTTTCCAACAAATAATTTAATCCATATTTCAACACATGATTCACAAATTAATATTGTCACAACAAACCATGAGTCCGCAATACCATTATTATTGTCAACTAATCATCCATTTGGGATTTAACACATCAATTCACAATTCATCCATATAAATTCACACTTGAGTTTAACAATTCATTGAATTATATTTCGCACATGTAACCAACAAACCTTGAGTTCACGGTACGAAAACCTTGGTTCGTACACCCACCTATCGTTTATCGGCACGGACAGCCTCCATCGATGGTCAGGAACAAAAGTTCCTATGGGGATCATACCCATATGCTCTAGGGGATCATTACCCATTTCATTCACAGTACGAAAACCTTGGTTCGTACACCACCTATCGTTTATCGGAACGGACAGCCGCCATCGATGGTCGGGAAACACAAGTTCCCATGGGGATAATTACCCATTTAATTCTCGGGGATCATTACCCGCCGTTAGCATGAAACATGTTCCATATAACGGTAAAACATGAACTCATTTCCTTTTATAAATCATTTTCACAAACAACACAAGCAACCATGGCTTAACAACATGAATTTCTTTCAAGCATTTAAGCAAATACATTAACTACAGAATCTTATATTATAGTTTTCATAGTGATAACTTTATCCGATCGTCTTCAAATTTCATATGAACATTCCTGACACCATCATGTATAACATATCCAAATTTCACATGAAACTAACGGTTCATTAAAATATATTGATTTTAAATATATGCAGATAACATTATTTTATAAAAATATTCACCATAAATTCATATTAGTCTCAAATTAAGCAAACCCAAAGAAAAATGAAAGATAATACATTTATATACAACTTTTGTTCAGACATAAAATCATTTTAACATCACTAAGACTGCCTAGGAACAACAAAACCACAACAAAACGAATCTGTCCAGAATTTCAGATATCATAATCCAAATTACAAGGAACATTCAACGGTGAATTTGTGTAATAAAATTCTCAAATTTTAACAAGAGATACCTAATCATGTTTTCTATCAATATGAGAAGTCTGATCATCAATAAGAGATATATATTTATTCAATTCAATTGCAGAAACTTAACAATTCAAAGGCATACGAAATAAACACCAAAGATAAACACCAAAAGAGAAAGGGTTTCACATTCTACCTTTAATTAGCTACAATCTCCTCTAGATTATCCATAGCCTTCTTCTCTAAAAACTCTAGCTACAACTCTTTTTCCTTTTCATTCTTTTCCAAATCTAAAATTATTTCTTACTACTATTTTTCTTAACTATTTTTATTTATCTTTTCATTTTCCCTTAATTTTATTTATTATTGATTATTCTATTTACACCCTGAATTGTAGCTTTTATAGTTCAATCCACATCCACCCACCTAGGCTAAGGCTAAGGGACAACAAACTAAGCCACAAGGTTAACTAATCTGGGTATAACCCGACCCGAAACAATAGCTAAAAATACAGGGTATTACATATATGGTATCTAGATAAAAATTCGGATACGAACTTGGAAGTGAATAAAACTACATTAATTCAGATTCTAATCGAATTCGGATATTATATGATATTTTCGCTTCACATTTGGATAGGGTGCTATTTGCATCCGAAATCCGTATGCATCCGTTCATACCTTTCCCCTGGTCAGTCGCAACTTGCAAACACAGTGAGATGTTGCGCAAGTCAATCTTTGTATAATAAAAAGTTGACAGGTTCAAGTTTAGAGAAGCTTTAATAGTGAAATTACTATTCTACAAGGCAGTTCTACTGCACCTCCTAGAGAATACCAAATCACGTTTCCCTAAATGATAACCTCTTCTATTCACTGCACCATGCTTATAAACAGAGGAGTTCCTTGCCAGTTTACAGTTCAATCCCCTATATAAGAGGGTATAACACTGTTCTCATTCACGTTATATTAGAAAGGTGAGACGTGGCAGTACTTAAGATTTATGTCTTGGCTTTGGCATTATTAGTAATATTAATTGAAACTCCAATAACATTATCTAGTGATTATCTAGTGTATTCCGCAGCAAATGATGATCAAGGCTGCGTTGATAATTTACAAAGTTTAGTGGCACATTGTACTAACTATGTAATAAAGCTGGTACCAAAAATTGAACCATCTACTGCATGTTGTTCCATCGTAAACAAGATTGATTCCGGTTGTGTTTGTAGCCATGTCACCAAAAGGGTGGAAAGTCTAATCAGTATGGACAAAGCTGTTTTCGTTGCTACTTATTGTGGTAGACCACTTCCTCATGGATCCTAGTGTGGAAGTAAGTCTTTTTCAACTCGCTTTTTTTTTTGTATTATCGAATTAGATCTGGCTTCCATTTTTCTGTTTTTTTCTCTTGCTCGCTTATTATGTAATAATTATACATCTCTACTTTAACTTGCAGGTTATACAGTTTCAGCTGCATGAAAATTGTGAGCAGAGAAGGAAGAAGAAAGTTTTTACTTTGAGTTAGAAATCAATGTAATAAATGACTACGGATAATCACCATAGTCCATATATTTAACGCGATTACAGCGATAGCATTACATAATCACGGTTATTATTTATTTATTTTTACGGCAGAGCTAAGCGCACCCGAGCGTACCTAGCAAACTGGACTATCCCCACTGCTAATCTAACCACCACCCCATCGACAAGACCCAATTTCAGAAAATTGGTGAAAATGGAGGATCCAACCTCCCTAGTGGGGGAATCAATCCCCTACCTTCCGTCGACGAAAGGGGATATGGGTTGTGAAAATTTCCAAAAACAACCTATATTAGGCTTTATCATGATGATACGGAAATAGGTCCCATGACGTATGTTGCATGACACGGACACGGGACACAATTACGACACCGTTACAAGGACATGTCAAATCTCAGGAAAAAAAGGTTATTGGGGACACGTTTTATGTATTACACGTACCATTAAAATAAGATTTTACAACAATCTACCCACGGAATAATTTTTCTTATTTTAAAAATATTTGACTACTAGTTAAATAAAATTAATAATAAATGACCGGTGATCAAGTTTTTCATAAATAATGCTTGGATTTGACTAAAAAGAGAATATATGAGCGTCACACCTACTAACTTATTTTAATTTTTCAAGTGGTAATTATATAATTGACCCTTGTTTTGATGGGCTACACAAATACCCCTATCATGCAATAAAAAGATCCCTCGCCATTTATAAGCCCATCAGGAGTCCATTAACATTAATTTTGTTTCCATATTCACCCCCTCCTTTAATTCTCTTCAAATCTGAAAATAAATTTTATTTTTTTCTTCTCTTTCCTTCTCTTTCAACTCCCAGCGAAGCTTCTGCAACTACCACCACCGGCTCTGTTGCCGCCATCGCCACCACCACGTCCTCCATTATTAACTGCAGATCTAACATTGTATAAGATTTTCGATTTATCCCTGATAGATTAGTAAGGTTTTAAGGAAAAATCATTCTATTTCTTTTAATTTCAGATCTCAAAATCAAATCTGCCACCATCATCTTCATTGCATCCACCATCTGTATCTCCGACGCCATTAATTACCACCACCACCATCAGCATCTCTATCTCCACGTTTTTGTTTATTTTTTTCCCAGTGAAATTCGAGTGAGAGGTTTGAGTGTTTTGAGTGAGATCATCAACAAAAACTATCCATCACCGATTCACAACAATTCGTTTGAACTAAAAAACTTCATATTTAGATTTGATAATTTTGATTTCATTAATTTTCAGATTTGGGAAATTAGTGATATGGTATGAAAATCGATTTTTTAAGATAGATAGATGTGATCTTAATACCAATGGACATGAAGATTAAATGGAAAGGTAAATAATCAATTTAATTTTTAAACTAGTTTAAATTTCTTGTGATTCTGATTCAATAAAATTCAACGAAATTAATAATTTCTATATGATTGTGTTTCAATTGTTTACTGGTAATGATTTAGGTGATTTGTGTTTATTTGGTGTTGTATTGGTGGTATTGGATGTTGTTGTAGTGGTGGTGGTGGTGATTGTGGAAGGTGTAGTTGTAGCGATCTTCAGTTTTTATGGATCAACTACAGTTGTTGATCCCATTTACGGGATCAACTCCTGTTTGTTAACAACATTTCCTTGAATTAGTATAGTCATGCTTGTAGTTTAAATCATGTTTGCTACAGATTTTTTTTGTATGCAGTTAGATTTTTAGGTTGTTGGTGGATCATTTTAATGTTATTTCGTTGATGTTTTGTTTCATGGTCAAAAATCTCTGGACTTCAGTTTTTATGGGATCAACTACTGTTGTTGATTCCATTTATGGGATCAACTCCTGTTGTTGACATCATTTTTATGGGATCAACTACTGACTCATATTGTTGACAAAATTTCCTTGGATTAGTATAGTCATGCTTGTAGTTTAAATCATGTTTGTAGAAAAAAAATAGTTTAATTTCTTGCTTGTTTGTGTTTGTGTATTGTTATTCGACTAATGGTAGTGGTGGTGTTGTTGGATTTTATAGTTTAAAGTTCTTCAAATGTTGAATTTGTGGTGCAATGGTAGCATGACTTACTCCACGTCAGATGATGCGTGTTCGACTCACGCCAAGTTCACTCATTCGTATATGTTTTTTTTTTTGGGGTCAAACTTTGGTTGTTGCAGGCCAAAGATGGTTGTTGCAGAGATTTTTGATTCACTGCTCTAGCACGAAAGGGCTTGATGTGTTGAAGTTGATTCACTACATCTTCTTTTTATGCTTTTTAGTTTGTACTTGTTATGTTTGTAATGACATACATTCTGATTTATTTTTTATTAATGTTCTTGTGTTTCTTAAGGATATGTCAGTTTGCAGGTTCCAGGTTTATTGGTTTTTACAGGAAACAGACTCATATAAATGGTGCCAACTCCAACTTTGATCCCATTTTTTGTGAATCAACTTCCATTGTTGATCCCACTTAATGGGATCAACTTCAATTGTTGATCCCACTTAAAAGGATCAACTTTGGTTGTTGACACTATAATCTGGAAACATTGTTCCTGAGTTCTGAATTTTTGGGTCAACTTCCATTGTTGATCCCACTTCCACTGTTGACACAACTGAACTGGAATATTTTGTAGTTATTTGTTCCGAATTTTGATGGCGGCGACGGTGGTGGCGGCAGCAGCGGTGACAGCATCGACAATGGTAGTGGTGGTGGTGGAATGGTGGTGGCGGCGATGCCGGTGGTGGTGGAATGGTGGTGGTTGTGAAGTAATAGAGAAATTTTTTTGTTAAGGGATAAGGTTTTTAAATATAAAATATTATAAATGAGGGTATTAAGGTAATCTATATTTTAATGGATAAGGTTTTTAAATGATAGGATATATTTATTGTTGTATAAGGGTATATTTGTTGGGTGTCAAAACTAAAGGTATTTAATTAATATACCCCTTTTTCAAACCAAAACAAATTATTTATGGCGTGTCCGATAGTGTCCCATGTTGCTTTGTACGGGATACGGATACTGATGTGACGTGTCCATCGGGTGCCAACAAGTGTGCTGTCTGATCATGTGTCCGACAAGGTTACGTCACCTTTTTAGGCGTGTCCGTGCAACATAGCCCTCAACCTTTACTATCTCAAATCCTGGCATTAAGATCTATACGTGATTAGGAATTAATACGTAATAATCACATCTGATTAGAAGGCTTTTGATGGATTAAAAGTACTATGAAGGATGAATGAACTATGCATATATGCAATTGGAATATACTGTGCCTCTCTAAGTTTTTCATGTACACCAAAACTTCTGTTTTTTTCATTGCAAAGTGCCGGAACTTGGAAGAAGCGTTACAATTACTTGCTCTACATCAATAGATGACTATATTCAGAACAAATAGTAAATCTATGAGCTTTTCAATGCTGACAAGGCTTCCTTCGTCGTGGCTGAGATGACAGCATCCGAGGCATTGGGCAAATAATAGTATTTTCCTGTCCAAATGAAATTGTTAAGCTCAGTGCTGAACAAGATTTTCTCTCGTCACAATTGATATTATTATCTAAGTTTGTGCATGATCCACATACCTTGAGCGACCCTAGCAATTTCCTTTGCAAAACCTGTAGAGACGAACTTATTTTCGGTGTCGATCACAAGAAGAGACATCCCTGTCTTGAAGATCTTTCCAGCAACTTCTAAGATTTCATCCTACAAGAGCACAATAAATGAAATGTCATACAAAAGCAATGAGCGATAACGAATTCAATTTCATGACCGTGGAACAACAAGTAAAAAGCGTTGAAGTTTTTAAGCAAAAGACCACCAAGGAGATTCACCTTTATTTCTTGTGAAGTAGGTCTAGGTGCATCTGAAGCAGCAGCAGCTTCAGGATCATTAGATCGCTTGAGCGTTATGTTAGCTCTTCCATCTGTAATTGCAACGATCATAATACGCCCAACGTCACCACTTTTCTCGGCATTCAATCCAACCCTGACAGCCTAAGAAATAGTAGATAAGATGACAAAGGAATCAAATAGATCAGATGGTAGATAATAAGCGAAATAAAGAAACTCATAAGGTTTTTGTGGGACTCGGCGTACCGTTGTGAGGCCATGAGCTAAAGGAGAACCGCCACCACATGGGAGCCTTTCTAGACGATTTCTTGCCATTGCAATTGACCTAGAAGGAGGCAGAAGAACCTCTGCACAATCTCCACGGAAAGGTATAATAGAAACCTGAATGAAATTTTTAAGTGGACAAGGGTTAAAAAGGTGAATGCTTGTGCCTGAGTATGTCAAAAACAAAGCACTTGCATCTAAAGCACCTTAAAATATAAAGTGCAACTGCCTCACACGTTAATATCTCTAACTGTTCTTATTTTATCTGATTAACAAAACTAATTGTTAAGTTCAAATTTCAAGTAATTAAACCTAGTCATTTCCTTGGAATGTACAAATAGTTTGGCTAGTTTTCTTAACAATGCTTGGAAGTCAGAGACATAAAAGCTAGAAATTGTAACTGTAACTTAGGGAACTGCTTGCGCATGATGGCATTCTCAGAAGACCTTACGGAACTGTACCTCATGAAAATTGTGCTTGGCATCATACCAAAAACTTAAGCACCAAGGACCTCAGACACATTACCCAGGATGGGTTCTTCCAAGGATAAACGGGATACATCATCAGTAGTACCTGTCACTATTCTTTCTTATTTGCAGATCTAAAACTCTAACCACTGGCCCCCACACATGCCTAAATTACAGTGACCTAAGTTTAGGAGCATAACTGTTCTAATGATCATCAATTCATCATACTAGAGCATAATTCTTCTAATGATTATCAACATAGCGCAAATCACATACTTATTTTTGTGTAGAAGACTACCTGATCTCTGCTAGTATAACTCTCTGCCAGTAGCTTAAGTGCTGCACCTTTTGCATTTTGCATTCGATTCAGTGCCATGCTACCACTGGCATCAACGACAAAAATTACCTGCCATGAATTGAAAAGGTTAAGAGAACTTGATAGATTATATTGAGATGCAACAAAATTGAGCTAATGCTCATCTTTCGATGGATAATAGTTCTAATCAACACCCAAAGTGCAAATGTGTGATCCTAGATAAATGTGTTAAACAACCGAATGTCACTAAAACAATAAAGAAGTCGAATAGAAGTTTAACATAACTAGTTCGGGGTTATTTGTTAATCCTCAATGCAAAGCATTTTAAGCATTTACAGAATAAGAAAAGTAAGCTTTGGATTATGTGGTGGGAAAAGTATTGATAACTGAAGTGAAGAGCGTAACATTACCAAAGCCCCCGCTTTCCTTGCCATTCGTTTAGCCCTCATATCACTTTTCTCTACATACACCTTTTTATTTCCACCGTCCTGCGCTCTTCGCAACTTCTGATATGGTGCAGCTGCTCTAAGGGTTGCATCAACAGCTAGTCTTTTTACTGGGCCCTGCTTGAAGATCACAAATCATGTTACAGGAAAAACGAGGTAATCAAAAATGAGGTAACTTCTAGGTACACCATTTTCCAAAAATTCATCATGCCAGAACAAAGCCCCTTTGTGTTTGATACGGCATTCCTTATTATGCAGTTGTCATTACATGAACATTCAAAGAGGTTTTTGTTCTCCCCTCAAGGCAAGGTTATTGGGTCTAGTCTCGAGGAGAAAATATGCACTTCGACATTGATGCCACTTGCAGGTTAGGCATAAGCTTTGAGGCTATAACCTCGATAAGTGATATTTTCAACGCCTTTTTCTGCAGCAATATAATTAATTTGAGCGGCTGAAGCCTTTTTAAAAGATTCTACTGTATATATCATACACCATCAAATCTCAAATCTGCTCAACCCACAACTTCCTAGTAGTGGAACATGTATGGTAATTTATTAGATAACCTTTTACTTGCTTCTATTTCAGAACTCTTGGAGTATAGAATACTTGCACACATGCTATATGACTAAATCTAATCCATATCAGAGAGACAACATAACCTAGAGATAGTGCTTGGTACATCATATCTTGGTTATACCAATCTGATGGATTAGGAATGAAGAATAATGTTCACAAATTTTGTAACAAAAGATTGCAATAAAGAAAAGAACAAGTGTTTAATAGTCACACCTTTGGAAGCATTGGCTTGATGTATCTCCCCCTATCCTCAGAAAATATAACATTCTTAGCTCGTCCAGCTTTTCCTTTCTTTCTTTGTGCTTGCTGTGCAAAGAAAAGGAGCTTTTCATCAACCAAACCACCGTCAGCATCAAAAATAAACTCCTCGGGTATTTGATCTTGCTGTTCATTCTCTTCATTGTCTTCATTGTCTTCATTTTCTTCATCATTTTCCTCCTATAACACAAATATAGTTAAGGTTCGTCATATTTGAGTTGCAACTTCATTTAACAGGAAATTCGATTTATAATTATTGACAGAGTATCGAAGTATTTAGTGCTGCAAATAAAAATTAAAAACAGAGAAGGATGTGATAATTGAAGTTCCTATAAACACGACAAACCTCATTCTCATTCTCTTCCTTCTCCTTCTGGTCCTCGGAACCTTCTTGACTTTGTGGAGGTGGTGGTGGAGGTGGAGGTGGCGGGTTTTGCTGTTCTGGTTGTGGATTTTCATTGATGACTGAACGAGGAAGAATGACCAGCTCTACCTGCAAAAATTCAAAAAACTAAATGCAGTTTATATCTATCAAAGTCATCCATTATCAGCATGCCATCAGTTTTCACTCTCTTGAATTATTTCATAAGCTACAAAACCCATTTTGTTAAACTTTAAATGAATCGATTGCAGACTCTTTTCATGTTAAAATGAGTCCCTAATCAAAAAAAATTAAAAGGTTGCCAAACAGGTATGATTACAGAAGAACAACTATCCCTTTGTTATATTAATTGACAGCTCTCTTAAAGAAAAGTAGTACTCAACAGCTTTCTTGAGGTCATCCACATTGACTCTTTCACGTCCCTCTATAGCAGCCAAACATTTAGCAACACGGGCAGCATATAGCTCAGCTCTGTGCCCCTGTAAAATCCAAGATAAATATTCCACAAAGATTTAGTGACAGTCTACAGAAACTCTAGCAATCCTTTTTCATTAAGTTCTGAATCTGCTTAAATATGTGTGATTGTGTTTCTGTATGTAAAAAACTAGTACAAAGGAATGTTGTTTTACAAATACATAACAGCAAATTCACCAGACATGATAATCGAAGACAAAATATGTTCTTTACTTCTTTCATCAGTTTCTATTTAAATAATTATAATTAAAGTAAAAGTAGTAAAATTTTAACTGAAAAGATCTAACTCATTAGTAAACAAAAAACTGAAAGCTGATGTTCTCGAAAGTAACTAACAGAGTTTCTTAATACTAACCTGGCAAGAACCTCGTACGGCTTCCATAACCAAGTATTTCAATTGATCCCTGCCGACACGGACATCCTTCAAATACTCCCTCGCTAAAATGATCTGCAATGCTAGAAGATATGCAAATATTCAACTGTTAAATACTTCAATAGTCGAGTTTTTGTACATCTTGATCTCTTAAATACACATAAATTTGTAGAAATGAAAAGGAGAATAGTACATCAAATAAGATAATTAGGGGGGGAAATATTGACTCACAATCACGAGATATTTTAAGACTCGGAAACCGTGTGCGCAATTTAGCCTAGTACAAATTATCCAGTAGCTAATTTACGATTTTGTTTTAAAAATAATAAATTAACCAAATAATCCAAGGACGAGCACGATTTTCTGCAACTCACATGCACGTGTTTCAAACAGGGGCAGGGTGTGAAGAAGTGGTGTTACACCCTTGCATATGTTTTGTTGTTTTAAATATAACACGGTAGAAATCCTTACATTAAAAATAGAACCGACTATCTTAAACAATGGAATGAACTTTTAGTCATGAGATTATAAGTTCATAACCCCAGCCCATTCCCATTTTGGGCAGAAGAGATCTACTATAATTCATTGATTCCAGTTAGTAAGAGGGATCTTGAACTAAGCAATAGACCCTAGAAGCTAAAAAGGGGTCCTGAAAAGCGTTGTGATACTCCTAAATGATCAATTAGTGGCTCATATTCTGAAAAGCAGCACCTATTATAAGACACTAGCTTCACTTAAATATATCATTAGCAACCTCTGTTATGCTAATAGAAGTTGGTAGTCAGCACATTTGCCTCGACGGCTGCAGATGTACATTTGCATTCTTCCACAGTTGACAGTAACAAAAGAAACTTCCGCAAATAGTTTCATTAATGCAATTAGGCTGTCAGCAATTTATAGCTCAATACAGGCTTCCTATTTCACGTACCACAACAGATAGTGCCACCTCAATTAATCAATTAAAAATATGAGTCAACGGGGCCATTCATATTACAAATATATATGTAATGCAAACCGTATGAATGCAAGCTTCCAAGGGATCCACAAATAGGTAGTGCAGGTATAAAAACCAGTGTCTAAGAAACAACAATTAGCTTACTGCAAAGTTACCTGCGTTCTTGCCAAATCTGTTTCTTCTTCCACCAGCTTAAAGACTTCAGTGGTACTCTCCTGAAATTTTGTGGCAATACCAACAGCTGATACACGGTCGTCAAAGCTCATCGGCAGATCTGCACTGTAAAACAACTCTGTGGTCTTAGTTTTTTTTTTTTGTTATGAACTCGGTATCTATAAATCACCTCCTCATTTTCAAAAATGGAAACCAGTTTATTATCAGTGCGGGCTTTATATAGAGATACTAAAAAGATCTACATCAATTTCTCAAAGATCTTCTTTTCTTTACCTTAAATTGATTGCAATACGATCCAACAAGTGTTCGCGCACCGAGCCTTCTTCTGGGTTATATGTGGAGATTAGAAGTGGCTTGCATGGGTGGCGAAAGCTGATTCCCTCTCTTTCAACAATGTTAACTCCATCAGTAAGAACATTAAGAAGCAGATTACTGATCCCCTCATCCAACAGGTTTATCTCATCAACATATAAGACACCTCTATGAGCTTCAGCAAGAAGTCCCGGTTGGAACACAGTTGTGCCTGTCTTTACAGACTCTTCAACATCAACTGATCCTATAAGTCTATCTTCTGTTACTCCTAATGGTATCTGCACAAAATAGTAGTAAGGTCCAATTCATAGAACCATAGAAGTGGCATCACTAGAGAGTTTTTACATGTGCAACAGGATAATACCTGAATAAAAGGAGCTCGAACAACCTCAGTCTTAACATTTCCAGCAGCATCATATTGCGCTTTTTCAGCTAGTCCATCTTCCCACCTTCCAGAATTAAACATCAAAAGCATAAATATTTGGAAGAAAAAAAAAGTGTATATGTGTATAATAGTGAAATAAAAAATGTGGGACATCAGAAGCATGTATACGCGTCTTTTGGTTCCTTAGGCTTCACCGTAGTCTAACTCCCTATATGTTCGTTCACTTTATTACACTTCTGTTCTCCCTCACTGTTGATTTTGTGGTTACTCAGTTGATCATAAAGGAAAGATGGTTCCTCTTGTTCCTATCTTCCAACTAGTCAATTTATCATAAAGATTTGAAGCTCTTGAGGACATTTCTAGGAATTTGCAAACTGCTATGAACGTTACAGTATAAAACATGCAAAAGATCAACTAGTAAACATTGTAATATCAGATTCAGAAAGATTTTAAAATAAGGTACATTCCGATCTTAGTAATAAATTCCACTTTCCTGATCAATGAAGATTGTCATTTTTAACTATATACGTTGTCGTTCCTTTAAATAGTGAGGCTTGTGAAGGATAATTCACAGCTTTTTCTAGTTACTTTTGCAACATCCTTTAGCTGTATATCTTCAATGTATGCTAACCACAATAACTCGCACACAACCCACAACTCCACTCTTAAGTTTACAGTTCATAAAACCGAAAACTGTTTATTCAAATATTTCGAGCTTATTCTGAGGCAGGACATGCATAGTACAAAAAAAATCAAGACAGTAATCTATAACCTTACTCTTCAGGGCACGCTGGATCAGCATTTGATGTTGAACCCGCTACTACTTCAATTGGAGGAAGAATCGCATGCAAGCCACGAGCCATCACTGTCTTTGCTGTTCCTCGCTTACCAGAAATGGCAATGCCTCCAATTTCACGGTCAACGGCCCCAAGCAGCAAAGCAGTTTTGATGGCATCCTGTGACAAAATGATTTAAAAAGAAGAAGTATGAGAATGACACCAACTGCAAGCTTTGTACTGACTAGCCAACACTTGAATTGTCACTAATCAGTATATTTTTGCAGTAGTTCAACTCCGAAAAAAATACAAAAAGCAGTGAAATTTGTGCCCAAACTATGTTTCTGGTCACTGCGAAAGATTAGATTTATGTAATACCGACCAAGAATGTAACCAGGAAATACCTAATCCATCTCAGAAGTTACCCTTCATTTAAAAAGAGATACTTTTGTCTCTGGGGAAACACAATAAACGAAACCCATGGAAGTATGAAATGACACAGTTCACAATTAACTAGAACAGTTCTTACATTTCAAAATCGCTTATACTGAAACCCATTTAAGTATGTTCGTCAAAAAGAAATAAAGAGTGAGAAATTTCCACCTGCCCAACAACAGCAGCTAATGGAAAGTATTGTCTCCCATAAGAACTTCTATCTGGTTTATCCGGAGCAACTACAGCTCCATTGGTGGATTCGATGGTCGCAGTGGCTAAAGGACGTAAAAGGGTTCGATTTCTCAAGCGAATATTATAATTGCTGGGTCTGGAAGGAATAGAGAGAAATGGGTGTAGTTTGAAGGAAGAGAAGATGGAAGATTGCAGATTAGAGAGGGAAGAAGGAGAAGGAGAATAGTTTGGAGGTGCGGAAGCCATAGTCATTGGAGAGACTAGAGTGAACTGATAACTGTTCCCTTATCCCTTGAGTGGATTTTAATTTTCTAGTATTAAAAAGGAAAGGGTTCGGATAACAGTACAGTCACATTTTACCCAGATAGGATTTCACAAGATCAGTTGATATTTCCTATCCTTGTTTTTGGACAAAGTAAGAGTTGTTAGGGGCACCCCTTCCCAAAAAGGTGCAAGTACCATTAGTACTACTGTATATGCACAAAACTTCGATTGTTTTTGGCTTCTCTTAAATGAGCCCACACTTTTATTAACTATAGCCCAAAAAGTTTAAGTTAAAATGAAAAAACAAAAGTTAAAACAAAAAAACAAACAAGTCTTAATTTTTTTCCTAACAATTAAACTTAAGCCTTCTTACTCAAAATCAAAATAAACCTTAACTTTTCTTTCTTAATCATACTTAAAATTAATTATGATTTTTCTTTTAGTATTGTCACATATTGAACAATTATTTATAAACCCTAATTCTTACTTTTTTTCCCAAAACAAAATAAACTTTAATTCTTATTTTCTCTAAAATAATTTTTTCTTCATCATGATTACATCAAAATTGATGGTGTATATTCTAATTGCTCCCTTAAAAGAATTCCACAACAACGTCAATCGAAATGGAATTAACTAAGGTTTAATTCTTTTTCTAGGAACATTCTCTTAGAATTCCATAAACATAATCTATAAAAACAAAAAATCTATAAGATAATGTTTTTTTTCTTCTCAATCATGATTATGCTAACTAAAATTGATTGAGGTTGTTGATTATTCTTAAACAAAAATTAATTATGTCAAATATCTTACATAAATTTGATTAGATAATTAACTTTTTTTTTATGTTGATTTAGGGATTTAATGACTATCTTATTATTATGGTTTATATATAATAATTATATATAATTTCATGGGCTATGTATAAAGGTTTGTTTGGATAGCTTAAGCACTTATTTTAAATGGGTTATGGTTAATAAATGTATGGGCTACATTTAAGAGAAGAGATGGAGAAAATTTGTTAAGAAATTAATGAAGAAGAAGCTGACGCGCTGGGGCGAAACTGAGTTAACTCAGTATTCCAAATTCTTAAAAAAAAAAAATCCTGATTTCTTCAGTTTATCATGATTTTTAATTTGTTATCTTGAAAAAAAATTGTTTCTCTTCTCTTATTTGATATATTTATTTTTAAATTTTGAAATAACAAAACTCATGGTTTGCTAATCTTTTGCAGATCTCATGTTGTTTTCTGTGTATTATCCAGTTGTGAATACCAGTCGTGGTTTCAAGATATTGATCTACATCTTGATTTATCGCAGTCGTGCTTGTTTTCCGATAATAGTGTTGTATCACCATAACTGTGCATTCAAAATAGTTTGAGTTTCGTATTGCATATTTCTTTTTCCTCATCAGTTCCATTGGTTTCTTCTCATAATGCTGTTATGATTATGTTTCAGCACCATGTTTGATCTTCAACACTTCAATCAAAAATAGTGGGTTAACTGGGTCCAATCGTTGGCTCAAATCCAACGCAATCACAGCATTACTTTTAGGAAACTTTCCCTCCCACTAAGGATTCAGAATTTGGTCAAATTTGATATTCCGAGATTAGAGATCTACAGCCATCAAACCCTTTATTCTGGGAAACAAAATTATTTTGTATATCTTTAAACCTTTTTATAATCCCCTAAGATATCCTACCGTTACTCCAAATCCTAACAAACCCCATTTATAGAAACTACAAAGTACGTCTCAAAGTTGTATAAAAAGAAAAACATACATATGGATACTCTAGCTTTGAAGATGCAGTTTAAAAATATTGAAGCTAGTTCTTCATGAACTATCAGGAGAGTAATCACAGCTGCTAAGGTGGTGAAAGATGCAGTAGAGGAATTTTCTTACAACTTACTTGGTAAGATTATTTCGAAAGATCCGTTGAACCATAAAGAAGTCAAGAAAGAGGTTAATCTCAGATGGACAAGCTACCTAAGATACCAAATGATATTTAAAGGAACCAATCTGTTTTGTTTTAGATTTGAAATGAAAAATGCTTATGATAGTGTCATCTCAAATGGTCCAAGATCTATAAATGGATATATGCTTTGTCTCCAACAATATAAAACAAATATATAACTTGGAGATCATAAGTTTCTAAGTCAAACCTGGTGTGTTAGACTGAAGAATCTCAAACAGATTGTCCTAAATGGGAAGTTGCTAAATGATATTTGTAAAGACATGAGGAAGAGGGTGTTCTATAAGGGATAAAGAAAACAGCTAGAGGGCATGTGACTAATACTGTTTATGTGGAAGTAAATCTCAATGATCCATTACGAAGAGGAGGATAGCTGGATGCTCCATCAGGTGGAAAAGTTTGGCTCAGATATCACTTTGATATGCAACCGTATGAAATATGTAAGGTGTGTTTTGTTGTGGATCATGTAGATGCAAACTGTACAAGACTTGCCCAGGAGCATAAAGTGGAAGAAATGGATGAGAAGACTTTTGCTGACTATAGTCAAGCTAAGAAAGGGAAGGCTTTTTTGGCTGGCTATATCCTAGAAACGGATGAGGATAACAATACATAAATGATATCTACATCGGGTAAAACAGGGAAAATGAACTGTTTACAGATTGAGAATCAAAAGGAAGAGAATGGGAGAAAGAGCAAGAGATCTAGAGAAGAAGTAATTCAAAATTACCCTAATTCAAATAATCCATCATCTCTCAATACCCATAGTAACTAGTTTATCATGATGATGATATATATATATTGAGGAAGCTGGATCTGATGGTAACAGAAGTTTGATAGAGCTTCATATAGAATACCAGCATAATTTTAGGGATGAGAAAGCAATTGATAGTTATGCTATGAACACTTGAATCGCATATAATCAACATGGAGAGCCTGCAAATTTTCGGGTATTTTTCGAAACCCTGAAATTTTTCCCTAATTTTAATCCTAAATTCAAAATTCTTATCTCGTTAACAATTCGCAAAAATTTGTCTCATGTTATTAGATTTCATTTGCAATTTACATTTCCTAAGGTTGATCTAGGTGTCTATCATTTTAAAATCTTCTGGAATTATAAAAATCTTTGTTTTTCCTTTTTGTCTAGTGTTTTCCATCTTGACAATATGAGAATTATTTCTTGGAATTTTCAAGGGTATGGTACTAAAAAGACAAAAACTCATCTCAAAACACTAGTTAGAACAATGACCCTGCTATAATTTTCCTAGCTGCAACTAAGTTTTATTATAAGAAGATGAACAAACCTTATTAGACCTTTGAATTATCCAAATACTTATATGGCTAATCATGTAGGTCTATCTGGGGGGCTTTGTATAATGTGAAAAGATGGCTTAGAGTTTAAGATTATTAATTCTGCTTATAATGTGATAAACTGTGAACTTAAGATTGATGCTAGAGCTAAAATTTACCTTTTTTGTGTTTATGGTGCTTTAGTTAATGGTAATAAAGATGCTCGGTGGGATTTTATCACTCAAACTAGGTAGACTGCCATAGGACCTTGGATATTAGTAGGGATCTGAACTTTATTCTTGATAGTTCTAAAAAAGAAGGTGGTGTCCTGATAGGCGTGGAAAACACCTTATTTATTATCTATTGTTTATGCTTTCTTTGCTATTTTTCTTGTAAATTATGTATTTTACCTTGGTTTTTGAGTTATTAGGTACTTTAGAATCATGCGGAAGAAAATAAAAAGAAATCATTCAATTTGAGCCGAAAAGGGCAAAAAGAGGCCATTTCACAGGACGATAATATTGGGAGCCGAGCCAAGGTTAAGGGGCAACTCTCTTTTGTACAGACATCCCAACCAAGGTTAAGGGATAGACAGTTTGTTAAAGCACCAAAGAAGATACTCAGGGAACCCATCTGGGGTGGCTATATCTGGGGTGTCTTAATCTGTCCCTTTCTGAAAGACCTAGAGATTAGGTCGAAAAGAACCTGTTTCTCTTATTTCATTCCTTTTTCTTCCATTTATCTATTGATGTTGTCTCCGAGAGAAAAATCAAGAAATTCAGGGATTTAGAAGGTGGTGATAAGAACGAAAGTGCAACACATTTTCACCCATAAATACATTAGTTGGGACTCATTTTATCACTAATAATCTTGTTTTAAGTCTTTTCAAGGAAATAAGCTCTTGTGGAAAATGTTGCTCGAAAAGTTGATTTTGGCACCTGGAGGACACGTATTATTCGGACTCCCAATTTTGGATAAGGGGCAACCAATTACTAAGGGGCACACTATCTGTTATTCGCACCCCAGTTCTGGATAGGGGCGCCTTTTCTTCATCGTTTGAAAAGCAGCTTTTGGCGGGAAGAATCAAGTTTAACTGCGCATGTTTTTGGAAGAAGATTTGGACGATATTCTTTGGGTTTCTTCCATTGAGTTGGATAGATATAGGCCTGTTAAGGATATCCAGGGTTGGTAATGATTTTTGTTCCAATTAAAAAGGAAGGTTAAGTGGAGTTTTAGTAAAACAGAGATGGAGATATTCATGGGATGCTGTTGGAATTATTTTTGGAAGCAACATGTATTTGTGGTAAGATATATCCTCTCGGATTCTTACTTATCCCATCAGAGAGTCCAAAGCCAACGGTAATGACAAGTCATGCCTAAACAGGGAAGGTGAGGTGATTGATTACGCGTTAAAGAGAAGATTTTGTCATATCTCGACAATACAGGGAAAGAGGAAGTCTTGGGTCTTTGGGTTAAAAACAGAAAGTACGTGGAGTATAAAATCTTTCCTGCGAGATATATGCTATATTTGGTAGGGTTTCTAACCGAACAAAAGGAAAATTAAATAAACAAAAATCCCGAGTCTTTAATTGAAAGAAAACAGAGTTATTGTGGAAGATATTCTCGGGAATAGAAGATGCATGTGGATTAAACGAGCTTGACTCAATCTTCTACGTACAATCAACCTGTTGGAGTGTTCTGCTTGTGAGAATAACGCGTGAAGAAGATTGGAAAGGTAAATATTCTTGCGTATCTCTGTTAAAGGAAAGAGGATTATTGTGGAGTTATTATTGATTATTCTCAGTGATATATTGGGGCTGGTGAGTATATAAAGGGGATACGGGAGTCTGAGAGGAGGATGGAGAGTTAGGGGTGATTACAGAGCATATGATAGAGAATTGCAGGGTGATTCGTACACCAGCAGAGAAGTGAAGAGGAAGAACAGACGACACTTGTAGTCTGTCGTTTATAAACTATCATCTATACTCACTCACCGCGGCTGTTCTTCTGCGACAGTACTGAGCTTTAGTTATTAGTAACAGTCATCACTGCAGTATCTAATTTGAATTCGTGACACCTGCTTTGTAACAGTGTATCTGTAACTTTTATTTCTGTTACAAATTCACTTCTTTATTAGTTTCCAATACTTGTAAACACCATTGAGCAATGAATAAATATTTGGAGCGTGTCTACAATATGAGGAGTTAAACCCCTACACTGGGTCGACGGAGGAATCCGGATTTCATACATGGGTAAATTTATTTTATTCTTTTAATGACTTTTGCACTTATTTTAAATTGATTTATGATTTGAAATAATTAGTTATTATTTTATTTGATGAGTCATGCTTGCTTAAATGTTTGATGTCCCATGCTTACGATTTATAACTAATATTTTGAGAATTTACTTTGGCAAAATCAGAGTCCATGTTATTTTATTTATTGAGTGATAATTGTTGAGAATAAATAATTGAACCTTATGTTATGAATTCGGTGGAATCCTAGTCCCAGTAACTCTCGCTTTTATTTATTATTTTCTTTAAATCTTTAAATTTAATCTTCACAAGTCTTAGAGTTCGAATCTTATTTACTACAACAACAACTTTGAAATCCCATTAGGTGGTTTAATGGAAGATTGAGTTGGTGAAGGTGGAATAGAGATTGAAGAACATGGACATGTTACTCAGTGAAACGAGAAATTTTGGGGTTAGCTAAGTGAACCTGTTAACCTACGGTTGGTGATAATTTGTGACTAATAACAATTGGATGAAAACATAACTTGAATCATTGTTTTGTAACGAAGAACCAATCCTTGATCTAATTTCTCTTATTGATTTCCCTCTATCTTTTAATTGCTTTGTTTATTTTGTTTTGTTTTTTCAAATCTAAAATCAAACCCCCCTTTTGTGACATTATAAGACAACTAAAACCTCTTGCTCCTCGTGGGAGAGAACTTCACTACCACCATATTACTTGTTAATTAGGTGGAAAAATATTCACTAATTTGTTGTGGTTACGATACGCATCAAATTTTGGCGCCACTGTAGGGGAGCAGCTTTAGTTGTTTTTTCTTTTCGTTTTATTTTTGTTTTTAAATTTTATTTTATTTTCTAACATTGTTTTCTAGGGTTTTTATTTCAGGTACCAATCTTGGTGTTCATATGAATTGTTAGCATTCATCTTCACGAACGAGAAGATGTTTGACTATTCTTATGATAGTGAATTTAAACCTACTCTTTTTTATCATGTTCTTTCTCAATTTATGTCAAGAGAGGAGATATCGGTTCTTGTAGGAGATGATAGAAAACGCGTTAATGTCAGAAAACTTTATAAGCAATACAATGAGCTAGAAGAAGCCGGTTCATCAGAAGAGACTCTTGAAGAACTTAACAAGGTAATAAAATTGGAATTTGAACGCCGTTTCGATATGGAAGATTATGAAGAAGATTCAAACGATACGGAACCTTTGAAAATCCCTTGTAACAATGAGGAAGTTTTTCCAACTCCAGATCATAATAACGATCCTTCGCTGATGAGTGCCAAATATTGCATATTTTTACATCCTTTTATTGCCATTTAACTCATCTTTTGTGCTCTAACTCTCTATTTTATCCCAAATACGGAGTTTTCCTTGTTTTCAAGAATAAATATTTTTACTAATTAACTTTGTGTTTTTAGGTAGTAAATAAAGCTTGGATGAATTGAGAAGCCAAAAGAGCAGGGAATTTAGTGATCGGAAGCAGAAAACAAGAAACATACTAGAAGGCCGTGAAACGTGAAGGAACATCACGCAAAGAGCAGCGGCAATCCGCTTGCAACTCACCCGCAAGCCGCTTGCAAGATGAACCGACCAATGGGTTTGGTAGAGATCTCAAAACCTAAACCCAAGATCCAAACCCGTTTCCATACCTGAGCCGTCAGATCTGATACAGCTGCTTATCATCTAACGACAACTCTTTCAACAGAACATCAAACCCGATACACCCGTTCAACACCCAACAACTATTCAATCCAACAGCATCCACATCCATTGCATCAAAGCTTGATGCAACCGCTCAACACTCTAATCTCCTATCTCACCTTCCCTAATCGAGCAGAAACCAAACGCGTCTCCTCCTCATTCATTTCTCCTCTTCTCCCATCCACAAAACCTCCATCGGCTTCATCAATCGATTAACACCACCATTATTAAACGCCATTAAGCCTCTAATTCCATCTCTCTCAACCTTGTCTCCTTATCAAGAACAGTAAACCTAGAAGCTAGGTTTGAGAGAGATAGAGTTAGGGTTACCTTTTACAGCTGGGGGAACATCAATTCAATGAAGTTGCATAGAAATTGAAGAGGGAAAATGCATTTTGGTGAGTGGGTATTCTTTAATTGACGAATAAAAGATGAATTGAGTATTTTTTGTGTATAAATAGGGTTTTTTCCTTGTAACAAATCATCCAAGTTAGCTAGATCAATTGTATTTTATAATATCATTGTGTTTGCATCATGTTTATCATGTTCTAAATACATTTGCTAGGGTCTAGATGAAGCCCTAGTTTGCTACTTGCTATTCATGTTAATGGCAGTAACCTTGTTGTGCTTAAATGTTCATAATGAAATTCGGTCTTAGGACTTCAACACTTTACTTTCACAGTGTATGTCATGCATCCATTGTAGTTAGAACAATCCTATGTTGTAGAACTACAACTCATGCATAATCTCATATATTGATCTTTTGATTAGGTGTGCCTTGAAAAGACAGTTAATGCTTAGGAGAAATACCTAAGTTGTGATTGGATAATTCATACAATAATCACCTTAGATATACAAAAGACTTGTATCTCCCCTGTTATCGATTATAAGGACAAGGTTAGTATCATTAGAAGAATAACTAGTGTAAGTTAGTGGTGGACTCAACTGCCCTAGTACCCTCCTTATCAATTGTTCTACTTACATCTTGTTTTGTATCCTTCTTTACTATTTTTGTTACTATCAAACATCTTTGTCGTATCGACACCCACCAAACAATCTTTTGTGTTACTATTTTCTATGAATCAGTTGAAGTAAGCACTTAGCTTCGATTTACACTCACCTTGTCCCTGAGGATCGACCTGTATTTGCACCATACATAATAAGGCTGAAAAAGCGGGGGTCTAACAACCACACCCAATATTTCAATTAGCAATCTGTATGGACAAACTATAATATACTTTCAAGAGAATCAACTAGACAGTCAGACTCAATCTTAAGAAAAGTATATCAAAGAGTTATATCTCAATTTCTCAATTCAATCCGCAATCAAACAAACAGGAATTCATGAGCCCGATTGAATATAAGAAATAACTTGAACCGTACCAAAGACCAATGTTCAAGTGTTAATCAATTTATATCAACAACCAAAGGTTGGATTATCTAATTGATTGATCTTACGCACAACCTGTGATATTTCAATTATATAAACAAATATAATGCGGAAAAAAAATAACACAGACACCAGAAATTTTGTTAACGAGGAAACCGCAAATGCAGAAAAACCCCGGGACCTAGTCCAGATTTGAACACCACACTGTATTAAGCCGCTATAGACACTAGCCTACTCCAAGTTAACTTCGGACTGGAATGTAGTTGAGCCCTAACCAATCTCACACTGATCAAGGTACAGTCCCGTTCCTTACGCCTCTAGAACCACACCGGATTCTGCGCACTTGATTCCCTTAGCTGATCTCACCCACAACTAAGAGTTTCTACGACCCAGAGTTGAAGTCTTAATAAACCAATTATCTGTCTCACACAGAAAAGTCTATTGTATAGATAAATCTGTCTCCCACAGATAAACCTATGAGTTTTGTTCCGTATTTTGATAAATCAAGGTGAACAGGAACAAAATTATATACCGAACTTATATTCCCGAAGAACAGCCTAGAAATATCAATCACCTCACAACAATCTTAATCGTATGGTAGCGAAACAAGATATTGTGGAATCACAAACGATGAGACGAAGATGTTTGTGACTACTTTTTATCTTGCCTATCAGAGATTAAATCTCGAGCAAATCTTAGAGAAGATAGTACTCAATCATGATATAAAACAACAAGATCAAAACACGCAACTACAGAGAAAATAGTTGGGTCTTGCTTCACAATTCCAGTGAAGTCTCCAAGTCGTTAACCTACAAGGTTTCGTGAAAAACCTAAAGTTAAATGATAATCGACTCTAGTCGCAACTAGTATCACACAGGAGGTGTGGGGATTAGGTTTCCCAGTTGCTAGAGTTCTCCTTTATATAGTTTTCAAATCAGGGTTTGATAGCTTTGAAACAAAGAAATCAATATTCACCGTTAGATGAAACCTGATCTAAGAGCCAAGCTAAGTTTGCTTGAAACCAAAGCAATATCTCTCCACCGTTAGATGGTCTTAGCTTTTTACACACAGATGAAATGTACCTTCATTTAGATATGAGTAACCGTACCTAAACGTGTACACCTTGTTGATTCAACAATAGTTAACCGAAGTTAGCCATATGAATACTTTCTTATCAACCATATTCATCTTATCAACAACTAGTTCAAATGACTCAAATGAAACTAGTTATAGAGTTGTTCAATTGTTTATATTCTCATAGAAGTCAAATGAAACTACCATCACACATCCAAAACAACAGTTGAATTAGTACGCGTACGGGTACGCATACAAAAGTTCACAAACTTCAACTGAGTTCGCTAGTACGGGTACGCATACCAAGGCTCCCGGACTTCACCTGACCTTCCCAGTACACATACAGGTGTGCATACTATACCGGTTTTGGATCAACATATATGCAAGTACGCATACTATGTCTATAATCCAATTATGGTTAAGTGTTCAAAACTTTATTTCAATCATTGAAACATTCTTAGAGGATGACAATAGTTGTTTTCACTAAATATGAGCATCAAAGCGATTTTCAAGTTATTGAAATAATCAATACGAAACATTCCGAGTCTACATCAAATGATTGTATCACACAAATCATGTAAGATGTTACTTGGCGATTTTCACATGATCATCTTTTGACTTGCGTCAAGAATATACGATGAACTTGGTTAAAGCAAAAGATTACCAACACATATTTCGAGAAATATGTTAGCGAGTTAAACTCAGCTCGAAATATCAAATGTGTATAATCGAATACTATATAGTAATACGACTTCTGTCTCAAGAAGGAGATAGAGTAGAAATAGACTTTATGAGTGATGGATGAGTTTCAGTCTCCACATACCTTTTGTCGATGAAGTTCCACAAGCTCTCCTTAGTAGTTTTTCGTCTTCAATTGATGAACGTCGTGAAGTCTAAAGCTCAACTACACAATCTATCCTAGCCCGAGACATTACTATAAGTAGACTATAATCAAGACTTAATAGTTTTGATCACTAAACTTGACAAACAAGCTTGAGATAGCAACGCTTGCAAGTTCGGCCGAGCAGTGCTCTAACAAAGGCACTGTGCACTTGCAGTTGTTATTGTAGGCTTGTTTGAAGACCTACCAAGTTTTTGGCGCCGCTGTCGGGGACTCGGTAGCGGTGTAGTTGCTTCTTTGGTTAACTTTACTGGTTTTTAATATAACCCTGTATATATGTGTTTAGATTTTTCTGTTTTCATGTTGTTAGTATAGTCTGTAGCTGTGTGTCGTTATAGTATAACCTATCTGTGTTACCCATCTGTCATATAATCTGCATTCTTTTGTTAGGATCACTCTTAGTTTTAATTCATCACTTCATCGAGTTGAGTTCTGTCAATTCCTGTCACTTGCATCTTATCCTATTTTTCATCTGTAACATATCTCCACACATCTTAGCCATGTAGTCTTAGCTATAACTTTATAAGTATCATTGTCCTGTATATATACTTATTTAGGTTTTATTTTTTCTGTTATAACTTTGCTGCACCCTACAATTTTCATATGTTGTATTATACTTTTTAGTAGTGTGAAAAGTTGTGAAGCCATTATTCCTTTTACTGTGTTAGCATAAAATAGATACAGGTCAGAGAACCTATAGCTGTAACTTGGCTTTGTGACACTTTAGCTATAGTTTTTCTTTTTAATTTTCAGTTTGCATCTCATAATAGCCTGCATCTGTAGATTTCCAGTTCACTTAATTTGCTTCAGTAGTTGAACATATTCTATCATAACTTAGACTTTGTAGCTTTTCATATACATCTTATCTGTAGTTTAAGCATCTTGTGTAAGTGGTTCTGTTAGTTCATTAATATTCAAAATTCATTGAGTTACTCTGTAATATAGTGTCTCCTGATAGTCGCAGAATTTAGCTGTATTTTGCATTCCATTTCAATTCATGGTTACCATCTCCCTGTAAATCTCCATTCCAGCACATTTGCATTTCATCTCTTTTTGATTTTGCTAATCGCATTATGTCAGTCATAGACAACCAAAGTGGAATCTTCTAAAATCATTGTCAAACTGTAGATCATTCACAGTCAATTACAACCGGTCTTGATAACTCCTTATCTGTGTTGTTATTGTACAACTTCTTGTACATATAATCTCTTTGAGCAACCAGATGCTTGTGATACTACATTGTGGATCAAGGAAAAGGAGAAGAGGGAGCAGCAGAGCACGTTGGATTATCGTGCCTAAACCCGGTTTATACCGGTGGTATCGTTTTTGAAACCTTTTAACTGTTATGACTATGTGAATGCTATAACATATTTTCCTGCTAAAACTAGTTTTGCTTTACATAGCCTTGTCAAAATCCCTGCAACACATTTTTGTGCATAAGCATGTGGTGATGGAGTAACTTATTTGCTAGCTGAAATTTGTTAGTTCAGCGAGCATATCTCAGTCACTGAAAATCTTTGTATCTGTCTGCACATATGTGTGAATTTGTTACCACTTCCATGAACGTTGCCTCCCTAATTTGCGTACTGATTTGTGTATTGCTGCTTGTCTGATTTGTACGTGCATATCGCTTCTGTGTGCGTAGTCTAATTTCGAGTATTAGCTTTTGATTCTCGTGGCATTGTTTCCCTGAATTGTGATTTCTTGGTTGTCTGGGGTGTTATAACATGTTGACTGGCATGCATGCTAGGCTATGATCGTGTCTTTTAGAGACCAAACTAATCGACTAGTTAGAATCAATCAAGAGGACATTATTGAAATACCCATTTCTGAAGAGGATAACCCTAACCAATCTGAGACAATGGGTGAAGAAATAAACCAACCCCGTAGTCTCAAGGACTACATGTACCCAACAAGGGCAAGCCAGCCCTCATGCATTGTCTTACCAGCCAATGCTGGTCAATTTGAGCTAAAAGCTAGTACAATTCATATGTTGCCTGGGTTTAGAGGGGTCGATGATGAAAACCCTTACCACCATGTAAGAGAATATGAGGAAATTTGTGGGACTCTGCATTTCAACCAAATGCCGGAAGAGTCCCTCAAACTGAGACTATTTCCTTTCTCTTTAAAATAAAAGGCCAAGTATGTACGCCCTACAACCACAGTCCATTGCAACCTGGGATACTTTTATGAAAGAGTTTTACTAAAAGTTCTTCCCAAACCATAAGACTGCGACAATTCGTCAAAGTCTGAATAGTTTTGTGCAATTAGAGGGTGAAACTTTAGCCAAGTATTTGGAAAGGTTCAATGAATTATTGCTCCAATGCCCTCACCATGGTTTTGAAAAATGGAGACTTGTACAAATTTTGTATGAAGGTTTTGAGTCAATGTGCAATGACGCATTTACTGACAAAAGTGCTGATGAGTCTTAGACTTTCTTAATCGAAGTCGCTGAAAAGACTCAGCAGTGGGAGTCCATCCGTGAACCTAAAAAGACTGCCCCTATAGCTAATGTCCATAGAATTGAGTCTGACTTTGAGGGAAATGCAAAGATTGCATCTTTGTCTAGGAGAGTAGAAGCGCTAGAGCTGTAGAAGAATGCGAAACCTACTGCACCTAATCTTTGTGACCAAATTGAAACGGCCACTTGTGCCGCATGCCACTATTCAGACCACCTAGTGGATAGTTGTCCAGACCTACAAGCATTTCATGAGTCTAGACTTGAACAGGCCAATGCTTTGTACCATAAGCAAGAGAATAACCCCTATTCTCAGACCTACAACCCAGGGTGGAGGAATCACCCTAATTTCTCATGGTTTAAAGGGCCCGTACAAGGGGGTACAACGAGTAATAACCAAGGATACTCATATCCTAGAAACCCCCAAGTGCAACCACACTCTCAGTACCCTGTAGAGAAAAAGCCTAGCTTTAAAGACAGTGTCGGTCTGTTGACCCAAAATCTTTCACAAATTCAAAAGACCACAGACCAGCATTTCACAAGTCTAGAACTTAAAATGGGTCAAATCTGTGATGCACTAAATAAGAGAGAAAAAGGTAAACTCCCTAGTCAACCTCAACAAATTCAAAAGAGTGCATTTCAGGCAAGTACCTCAACTTGTAACGAGACTCCACGTGATCATGTGAATGCTGTCACCACTCTTCGTAGTGGTAAAGTTGTTGAAAACAATGTAGGTGTACCACAGTCAAGTGAGTCTAAATCAGACTCACCATTGCATACAACTCCACAGAAAACACCCGTTGAAGAAAAGGAATCAGAGCATGATAGTGACTCTAAGAATTCTACTGATGTTAATATCCCCGCACCATCTGATGTGCATGTTGTCCCATTTCCCCAAAGGTTGGTGCAGCAGAAGAAAGGTACCCAATGCAATGAGATGTTAGAAATGTTTAAACAAGTTAATATAAACATCCCTTTTCTCGAAGCAATCAAGCAGATACCTGCATATGCTAAATTCTTGAAGGATCTGTGAACACAAAAGTGAAAGCTTCATGTGTATAAGCGTACCTTTCTCACTGAGCAGGTGAGTTCAATTTTTCAAAACAAAACGTCACCTAAGTTCAAAGACCCAGGTAGCCCAACTATCTCATGCACCATAGGTGACCATACAATCAATAGGGCTTTGCTAGACTTAGGTGAAAGTGTGAACCTTTTGCCATATTCTGTGTATGAGCAATTAGGTCTTGTGGAGCTGAAACCCACTCATGTTACGCTACAATTAGAGGACATATCTGTAAAAATCCCTCGTGTATTGTCGAAGATGTGTTAATCAAGGTTGAATTTTTTTATTTTCCTGTGGACTTCATTATGTTAGATACTCAACCTGTACAAAACCCAGATTGTCACATTCATGTTATCTTAGGACTTCCTTTCTTGGCAACGTCCAGTGCTATCATAAATTGTTGTAATGGAGTGTTGAATTTGTCATTTGGTAACATGACTGTTGTTAGAGCATAGCTCGGTTGAACCCACCAAGCATTGGTATGTAAAGTTTGGTTGTCATATTTTAGTGAATCAAAACTTATTTAAAGAGTCGCTTGATTATTTACTAGAGTCAACTTCATATAGGTTAGCTAGAAAGTTACTAGGATATGAGACTTACAAGTATTACGTGAAGACTTGAAGAATGTGAAGAAGTAAAGAACTACAACGACGACATCATACTTTCACTTGAGGTTAGTAATATTTGACTTGAACTGTTTCATTCCTAACGTATCTTTCAAGTCGTGCATATTGAAAACATAACTGCGAAGCTGTGAATGATTATACTCTAGTTAGACATAGTATTAAGGAATTACAATACGAAGTATAACGTCTATCTTTTGAACTTCGTATATAAGACATCGACATAATCGTATGAATGCTATTGTGATTATGCATGGGTATGGGTGAAGATTTCGTCCTAGGAAATAATGTTTTACATTCGTTTAAAGGAAGTACATCCATAAACTTGTTTTGTGAATCGAAAGGGAAATCGCTAGCTTATTGGTATTGTTATTCATTGCAAATCTTTGGATTACCAATATGTGTGTTTAGTATAACCGCTCACAACTTGTTTATGTATCTTGGTAAAACTATTCACAATGCCTGACTTTTGTACTGGTATGACTTTTATTAGTGAAACCGATCTTAAGTAATCACCTGAGATGGTATGATCAATATGTTGTAATTGGTATGACCAACTCTAGACATTGGGGAACCGATCCTAGTAAGAGGTGCAACCGATCACAAGAGGGAATCGATCCTTGTAAGAGGTGCAACAATTTTTTAGTAATTGGGGAACCGATCCTATGACTTGTGCAACCGAATACAAGTTAGATACCATAAATATGTGGTAACCGATCCTAGTACCTAGTCAACCAACTTTTGGTAACTAGCGTGACTAATCTTAGTACCCACATGGAGGTAGAACCGAAACTTGTTTTGGTAGAACGGTGAAACCCATTATTGGTGATTTGATAGGATAATCAATTACATAGTTCTTGGAAGTCAGATGAACCAATTCTAAACTTGTTTAGAAGTTTGGCAAATCGGTTCCTAGATTGTAAATATGAAAAAGGATTTACAAAGTAAAGATGTCGACATACTTTGAACATGTGCAGTAACTCTTACCTTTTATTGTTCAAAGATATTCCTTAATAGCTAAAGGAGAATCCCGGATCGAAATAAATTGAGAATCTTTTAATTAAGGTTTTTAGTTTTTGTATGCTTTTAATTTCCAGCAATTAAATGCATATCTTTAGAAAATAAAAATTAGTAATGTGCATTTACTAATTGGAGATTTTCTACTGAAATTTCGGTCAATATTTGGACAGAGCATTTCCAGGAATTATGAAAACAGATTTGGCGTTTATTGCATATCTTTGAGAATATTCGGTTTTGGAAATTCCTTGGTGTCCAAACTTCCTTGGTCTATAAATATTGAAGTTTGCATTTCAAGAAAACTAATTCTCAGAGCCAGCTAAACTACCTAGTTGTGTTGTTACTGGTGGAGCCGTCTATTCGGAGAGGAAAGTACCCTAATTAGGCGAAATCTCTTATGACCGCTCGTTTTAAAGACTTCTCTGGGATTGGGAAGCTCTACGAGTACCGTTGGTGGGAAACTAGATAATTGCGGTTTATTATTAGTTTTCGATTGATTTGATTGACTAACGGTTGTTGAACTTTGATTGCACCTAGTTTGTTTATGCTTGAGAATCTTCTCTTCTGATATAAGATTCACTCAAACTAGATCGAAGTGTCGACGAGGATCTTTAGACTGTTTGTAGATCTAAAGACGTCTTGTGATAATTCATTGTTAACAGACTCCGTTCTGTGTGTGATTGATCACAAGAGATTCAAGTTGTTTGTGTGCAGGTGTTTATTGAAGATTTAAGAAGATTTGAAGACAAAGAAGATTTCTTATTTGAGTTTATAATCTTTGGTCTGCCCAAAACTTGATCGGATGGGGATCCGACTATAATCGGTTTATATTTATTATAACCTTGATTGATTAGTTGAGTAGATTGGCATCAATACAATTCTTTGTGATTAAGAGTATTGATTGCATAAGTCTAGACAATTACTTTGATAGTTGTTGAGAGACAGATCTAAGAACCTGACAAAGGAATTTATTGGGATAAACGGAAGAGCCTTTTTTCAAACTCATATCACGTTGTTTGACAAGAGTTGTTACCGAACAGATTTGTTATTCCTTTACTGTTTGGAATACGAACCAAAGGAATTGTTCCAAGTGCGTGACTTATTACAAGTTGGAGGCGTAGGGATACTGAGGGAACTAGGTGAACTATAGGTTTAGTTGCTTGGTCTCAACTATACAAAGTTGGTTTAGATTTTGTATAGCGGCTTAATTATGAGAGTATTCAATTCTGGACTAGGTCCCGGGGTTTTTATGCATTTGCAATTTCCTCGTTAACAAAATCTTGCTGTGTCTTTTGCTTTTCTATTTCCGCAATTATAATTGTTTTATTATAATTAGAAGTAAAATACACAAACGTTAATTCCTATTTACTTGATATCAATCCTATTGTGTTTGGTTAAGTCCGAACCTATTATCAAGTAAACATACTTCGTTGTTGTATTGTCTCGATCTTGTATCCATAGTCAATCATGCAAGTTATCTTGTTGTCGTATTGTCTCGATCTCGTATCTATAGACGAACACACGAAGTGTGAACCGATTAGTTGTATTGTCTCGACTCAGTCCATAGACAATCACTTTCGGAGAAAGGACTTATAGGTGGAAAAGTTTTAGATTGAGGTATATTTAGGTACCCTCGTCTTTTCAATTGGTATCAGAGCAGGCAAACACGAAAAGATCTAAGAATTTGTGTTTGGTGCGATCCAACATATAAGATGTGAGTCAAAATAAGAAAAGCAAAGCTAAACTTATGAAGAACTCAGTTAAGTATGTCAAGATAATGAGAATAAGATCTCAGAAAAGGTCAATGGAAATTGGTCTCGTTAGTCTTTTCGAAAATAAAAGAGAAAGTCTTTGACTAATAACTTGATTGCGAATCAGGTTCCTGATCAGAAAAGAATGAATCCGAAACTCAAACATGTTTTGTATCCGACTCCAATCTCTAGTGAAAAATCGTCTGTTTACAATTCTGAAAAGAGATTAGATTCACTAGTCTGCCCAAGTTCTGAATTTCGTAAAGTGTTAGAAAGATTTTTCAAACATGTTGAAAACTATTCAGAAAAAGGAAAAACCATTTACAGTCTAGATGATGTCCTAGAACTTATTGTTCAATTGAATGTAAGAATTTGTGAAGGAAAGCGAGAAACACTCAGTCTTCAAGGTAATCTGGCAGATTATTTGGAACAAAAATTGGCTCTATGCAACGAAGTTCATCAACAGACTACAGAGTGTGTAATTCTTAAACAATCGTTGGAGCATTCACAAATAAGGAATAAGATCCTTATTGAAGATCTTCTTACAGAAACATGTCGAAAGGTATATCTAGACAAGTGTTTAGAAATACATTTCCAACAAGGAATGGATACCTTAAGAGGACATATAGATTGTCTTGAACAAAAGACATCATCAATTTTTCGAATGGAAGATCCAGACCACACGGGTTCAAGTTCAAGGAACATACCATCCTGGGCACAAGATGAAATCAAGGATATAGCATCTCGCAATATTCCTAATGAAGAGGATGGATTCAAAACCCAGACAAGGGAACATGATAATGTCCCTAAAAGTAAGAAGGAAGAAATTCCTCAAAAGGTATTTGGTGAGGAAGATCCTCACCCCAACGCTTAATTACGTTGGAATGTTCATCCTTACAATGCCTAATCTACTGATGTAAGGAAGCACACATATCTGGGCTATCTGTATCCTGTCAATAATCTCATATTCAACATAGAGAGTTTACACAATCTACCTGAAGATGTTTAAATCTGTCTCCATGTGTAGAAAAGATGTCTTACAAACAACTTGTGTAAACAGGATAAGTTTCCCTATCTAAAGCAATTTTAGATACGTGATCTAAAAAGTTGATTATTTCTAAAGAATCTTTGAGAATTGTCGAACACATTAGATGCGAAAATCTTTTCAAATATGGTCAGAAATACTTATTTAAGGCCGACTCCTGTGTATGGAATGTGTTAAATGTTTCTCGAATATATGAACTCATATTATTTGAGAACCTTTGGTAACAGGATGTATCCTCAAACCAGATCTCAAGCAAAACTTCTAAAAGTCTTAAGTGGAATGACTTCCAATAAAGCTATTCATCTTGATGATACCTTCAAGAAATCTGGCTGTGAAGATAAAGAAAATGAAAAGGAAGATATGACTCATCTCCTTGTCAAAAATAGTTTGGATGCTAAGATTGATATTAATAATCTTCGACAAGTCCTCCTCAGTACTATCGAAACACATCATAGACAGGCAGCACTACTAAGAACTGTTATAACCAAAGAAAGCTGATTAAACTTGGAATCGGTAATAGGGAGTATGCTCGGAATATTAATCGAAAGGTTAATGCTTTAGCCTGTAAACATAATCAAGGTACTGTGTGCAGAATCCGAGAAATCAGTCGAGATGTTGTTGATGAAGATCCTGAAAAATTTGAGGAAATTGAAGATGATCTTTGAAAAATCTGTTGAAAAACAGACATTAGTTTTTGATTATTTCAATAAAGTCTATTATGAATAAAACTATCTATTTATTTATGAATAAAATTATTAATTTATAAATTTTCTTGTGATAGTTTTCGATTACATAGCCTGTGCTTGAATGCTTTATATTATTGCTATGTATGTTATGGGATGTTTGATTTCGGTTTTCATGATTTTAATATTCGATCTCATATGGTGTGAACCCTTATGGTTTGGGTAACTTTTTGGTTTAGCAGGATTAAGTTCTAGCCCATGTTGATAGGCTTTATCAAAGGATCATAAGGGGTTCTGATTGAAACAAATATGTGAAAAAGTCACAATATGTTAAATCATTTGGTTTAGCATAAAAGCATATGTTTATCGGGGTTTCAACTTTTGAATTGCATTAGTTAAAACCGGTTTTCAACCTTTCTATGGTAAAGGTTGGTCCTTGTTGTTGTTCTTTTGTCTTGAGAGAGGATGACAACACAAGGGGGAGAGTTCTATGTGAACTTGCACTTAATGATATATCTTTCTGGGGAGAAGAGGATGTGGAACTTGAGGTAACGAATTTGTTAGTTAATCGTTTTCCTGTTTAAGAAAAGCCTGATTTTATTGCATATATTTATTGCTTTTGCTTAACAAAATTTCGGTACAACTGATGCTTACTCCATTATTTGTGTATGGATGTGTGTGTGATTCAATTGTTTCCGGTTAAGAAAAACAATTGTTATCTTGCTTTATGGTTTGGTATCAATTGTTTAGGCTTACAAAATTACGGTGTAATTGCAGTACTATAATGTCTATGTTTGTTTCAATTGCTTCCGGTTGAGGTAAATAATTATGCAAGTTGATTTATTTGGTTTGTATGAATTGTTTGTGGCTTAACAAAAAGGGTTTTTGGGATCAATTGTTTAGTCCAATTCGATTCCGGATAAGAGAAACTAAGTTAATTCTGATCTTAGTTAGACTTATCAAAGTGGAGGTTTCGATTATTCAAGTCTAATCGAATGCCTTAACAAGAAATGCTAGTTAACTAACCTAGTACTTGTCTTGTTTAAAATTAAAAGGTCTAAGTTATTATTTGAATAATTAGAACCTGATGAGAAAAATAGAGTTAATTCTGATCTTTATTTTGGTCTTATCGAACAAGCGATTGTATTTGTACAATCGGTTTAGCAAAAGAACTAAGGTGCTTAGTCAATTTTTGATTTGCTAAACTATTAGGTAAAATTGTTTCCTTGGTAACATATCAAAACAAAATTACTTTGTAGTTTCGGTTTTGATATTGGATGTCTAAAATGGTGTGTGGAACCCTCGTGCTTAACTCTTATAGGTTTTGCAAGTCTTTTAAGAATCGTAAGATCCTTAAAGTTTGTCTTTTATTTGGTCGTACCTTTGTAATTTTGTGACAAAAAGGGGGAGAAATATATGGAGTAAACAAGTGATTTGGTATCACTAAGGAAAGGACAATGGTGCTTAAACGTTTTATCTAACGAAAGAGTAAAGCATAGACTAAGGGGGAGTAACATATCATATTGATACTTGTGGTTATCTTAACTACAAAGGGAATAACAAAGACGTGCGGATTGAAAATCTACCTATCTTACCTTTAGGGGGAGTATTAGCTTTGTTATTATAATGTCAACAGCGGCATTTATGGATTGAATGTATACATGTTATTGTGCTGTTGAAACTTGGAATCAAACGTATGTGTAATGAATTCTTGTAATTTGTTATCCATATGATGTAAGAGGTTTGTCACTAAAATTGACAAAGGGGGAGATTGTTAGAGCATAGCTCGGATGAGCCCACCAAGCGTTGGTATGTCAAGTTTGGTTGTCATATTTTAGTGAATCAAAACTCATTTAAAGAGTCGCTTGATTATTTACTAGAGTCAACTTCGTATAGGTTAGCTAGAAAGTTACCAGGATATGAGACTGTTTTGGGATAAAAACTGATTCTGCTGTTTTTTTGTAAATTTGGGTGTGTTGATTAGAAACGAATTCAAACACTAAAGAAATGTACTGCACATGAGTACTTTTGGATTCGAGAGATCAATCTGTAAGACTCTGGCCTAAACCAAGAAATGGCCGTTCCAGATTCAATTCGGTCACAAAGTGAAAGAGAAGGGTTGATCTTAGGGAGGGAAGTGAAGAAGGTGTTTGAGATCAGAATGTTGAATTATGAAGGTGTGGTTGTTTTATGACTTGTATCAGAATGTGGAACTGGCTTGCAGAACGTAAGCTATTAGTTCTTGGTGTTTTCTGGATACTTGTGTTAATAACACTTGTTTTGAAAATAGGTTGAAAAACCTATTTGCACAAGTCATTGAGCGCACCCCTGATCTCGTAGGAAGTGGAGGCAATTAAGTAGTGGAGAAGTGGGGTTGTGCAAAAGGTAGTGACCATCATGTTTCCATTATGTGGGAAGACCGGTCACCCTTTCACCCACTACTCCCTCATTGTTGTTAACCGTCCATCCTTTCCTGACACTTTCTCGTAATGGGCGCATTGCACGCCGTAAACCAACAGACCAATACCCCAGTGAACATCCCCCGGTTTGTGACACGTTTGATGTCTCGAGTATTTTGTAGGAAAATATGTACAGCAGGCTGCTGAATGAGTCAAGTCATGAGACTCGCTGTTTAAAGTAGCATATAGTGCTTTAAGGTCAAATAATAAAATTATTTGTGAGATAAATATTCATAAAGGATCGTTTATAATTGATGCAAGTGAAACATCGCTTCCAAACAAACTGCTGAAAAACAATAGATGTGCAAGAAGCATCGTTGTTTTAGAGTTCGTCCAAATTAGTCCCGAGTTGAATGTCTTAAAAAAACACGTGACCGACCACCTTTGGGCGATCGTTTGGGAACCCTATAAGAAAGCCATAACTTGGCCGATCATTCCATGTGGAGGAGGGATGGCCGGTGATTACAGCGATACCCTGTTGGCCTCCTGAAAATTAATCTAGACCATCCGACCAGGCTAGCGAAGTTGGATGGATGAGATGATTTGCGGCAGTTGCATACTGCCATTGGATTATGCAAACAGCGCGAACAGCTTCTTTTGGGTGATCGTTCGGAGGCCACATGGGCAAGCCGTGGCTTAGCCGATCGCTCCTCATGGAAGAGGGGTGGCCGGTGATCATAGCGGCAACCTGTTGTCCATCTAGAATCCGATCTAAGTCGTTCGACTAAGCTAGCAAAGATGGACGGACGCGATTTATTTGCGGCAGCTGCATAACGTCGTTTATTCAATTTAGGGTTTTTTTAAAACACGCGCGATCACTCTACTTTGGGTAATCGTTTCGATGCGCTTATGGATTTCCGTGTGAAGTTCGACCAGCTAGGGATGAAGGTGAGTTGCCGGTGAACACACTGGCGCCTCTTTGATCGTCCAAAACACGATCTAAGCCGTCCGACTTGGCTGGATAAGTTGGACGGATGCGGTAGTTTCTAGACCATTATGTTCGATCTTAGCTCGTTCGAGCTTTCTTTCAACAGTGCGATCACCCTGATTCTGGCTAACGTTCAGGGTTGTTGCGCGTGAAATAAAGGAATTTCGATCGACTGGGATACTAGTGGGACCGCCGGTGGACATTATGGAGGTTGCCTAGTTCCACTAGGAAGAGGCTAAGCTTGTTGAATTGTGTGGCCAAATCGTGTGGCCGCGATTGCTCCTTAAGACTGACATGGACAGTCTAGATTTTCCTTAAGGAATTTAAGCGCTTCAATCGTGCTAAGCTTTAATTAAAAAGCGTGTTGACACGAAAATCTCTTTATCAGAGAGTGGTGCAGCCTGTGCAAGTGTTTTCATGCGGGTCTCAATACTGACACTTCGGGAGATTCGTGCTACTCCGCTGCGAGTGAACATTAATCGTCATGTGATGCCAATATTGAGAGTTCTGCTGGGGAACATAGCATAGGAAAATACTAGGCGGGCAATGCATTAGTGAATAATGCTGGTGGAAAATAAAATTCATAGAATATTTGGGATTGCACCATTCTGAGTGAATTATATATATTTATATATATACAAATATATTGAATTGTTCAATATATCTATCTATGAGCGAAGAGGTTTATGCACTCATCACTTTTAAATGGCCTTTATTCCTTTGCAGGATGACAGCGCATTAAATACAGGCTCCGACATTAGTGAGTAATGCAACTAGGAGCTTACATACTCATTAGGCCTTATACTAGTGAACAATTCATCTAGGAGCTTGAGTTTCAATATAATACGAAGAGAGACATAGGCACTCATCAGATTCTTATATATTCTTCAAATTCCTTGCAGAATATAGATATATCAAGGTCTACTACTTCCGATGCTGGGTCAGGTAGGCAGATTTTTACAGTTTTTGCCCTATACTAAAAACCACCATCAACATTAAGTCCCCTGCTTATCACGTAACAATGACATTGTTGCGGGGTAAGCACTAGATGGTGACATACGAAATTAAAATTGAAAAGACGAAGAAGGTAGATATTACCAGGAAAATTCTAATCGGCCTTCAGCAGCGGGATCACGCGGCCAGTGGCCTTCGTAGTAGCGTGTTGCTAGCTCAGTTATGGGTATGGAGAAAGAAGGAATACTTCCTCTGTTCGAACTCTAGAAACTCCGTTCGTATGAAAAGGGGTATCGACCCTCTTCTGTTTTTTGTTGCTCGTACGGCTCCGTGCTTTCGCCTGCAGCAGCCGGCTCCTCTTCGTCACTTTCAGCAGCTCCATCACAAGTGTGCCAATCGTCAGCGGCAAGGTAAGTTCATCTTGTATTCGTATTTTAGCTGTGAGTGTAATATCCATGAGTAGTTGATCAAACTTGGATATTTAGCTCGGTGTGAATGACGTTCCTTGTTAGCAGTGGCAGAGCAAGCATCAATGACAACAAAGCAATCTCCAATAGTTATAATCAGCAGCAAGGCGAGCCAGGAGAACTCAAGGTAGGTTCTCTTTTCTCTTTTGCGCATGTAGCCAACAATACCATCGATCTTCTCCAGAATGTGTAATAAGGTTCTGTCTCCATAAGAATGAGTATCTAACCTCTCCAGTGGATTTCAAAATTTACCAAACTCCATTGCACTCTTGGGAGAGATGGATGAAATATATGTTCGGCAATGATCATGTCAGGGCCAATCTTGGAGAGTGTAGCTGCGTTGTTGATCCATCCTTGACTTTAAGTTGTTTGGTGCCTGGAATGCTGAACCACAATTAAAATGTTTTTTAAACTCCTGAGCATTGACTGGCACGAAATTGTATTTATTCTGACTCTTTAGCTCATATGCCTATTCTTTCCTTTCTGATTGCGATGATGATATGCCTGGAAGGCTTGTATGGGAAAAATCTTCCGGAGCCGTTGAGTGAAGTAGACGAGCTGAGAGGCGTTCTGTTGCCGACGTGCTTCTATCAAGTCTTCAAGGAATTCGTTCCAAGCGACATCCTTTGAATCATCTTCTGAATCTTAGATTGTTGTATGAAATGGGATGCGATGAGCAGTCCCCAGTTACACTTATGTTTGGTTACTAGAGCTGTAATTTTTGAGCTGGCTTGGGAATACAATGCGTTCTTGCAAGGAGTTGTAGATGTGTGCTAGATTCAATGGCATGGCCGGATATGTGAAAATATCTCCGCGACGTACTTTTAGAGTCTACGATGCACGTGTACGGCTTCATGTTAATAAATTACTGCGGCTCGTAAAGCTTTGACAATGATGATACTGACATCAGCAATAACATGGTTGAGGGACGTGAAGGCATCCTGTGCTGGCATTCCCCAGGTGTAATTATCCTGAGCTTATTTTCTCCTGAAAGATGTACTTCCATTGCATTTGCTGGTAAAGTGGTTGACGAACTGACGAAGGCGGCAATCCTTTGGATTCGTCACTTGTTGATCAATGGGGGAGAGTCGCACTTGATAGATCTGTATTGTATCCAAACTTTTGGCAGCCCATGCACTTCTTCCATAGGAAATTGGAAATCTAGAAACACCGAATCTGACTTTGTCGGCGATGTGGTTGTTGATGCGCAGATTCGTGCAGTCCTTACGTAGGCGGCACTGAGTTCTGAGTAGGTGATGTGGCAAGCATGATGCGGTTGGTATGTGTGCCCATCTGAGGCGTGACCTTCCTCTTTGATTCTTCACTGACAACAACGCTTATGGATGGTTGAGCCAAATACTGCTTGTTGGACACGCGCCTTCCAGACAAGGGGGTGATGATATCCTCACGCTACATCTTTGAAGAGTGGTGACCCTGTCACGATTTCTTTGAAGAGGTCCTTGACAGTGAAGGGATTCCGTGTTGAGCCTCAGTCCCCAAGTGTGGTTTACGTGATTCTATCTTGTATGGTCGGTGGATTGACCATGATAAAGACATCACCATCTTGCATCCGTACTGGTGACTCTATTACTTCCTCCATGGGAAAATAAAATATGCATAAGTTCCAATTACCTTTATCCGTAGTCGTTGTTGTTATGGTGAAGCTCTGGATGGTATCAACAAATGAGCAGCAATGGTTCTTGGCAGCAACTATGATCAGAAGCGACTGCGTTTTCCTGGGGAAAAAATAGGTTGACTGGATCTTGGATGGCTACGGTCATGATCCTTGACAGGGAGGAGCGGTGACTAAGGCACAAATCTTGGCAGGGACGAGTGGTGGCTACAGGCACGGCAGGGAGAGGCGTGGTGATGGTGATGATAGGCTTTGGTAACCACAACCATGAATCTTGGATGAGCGAAGAAGCATAAGTAGTGGTAGCTAGCCCATGAGCTTTAGGTGAGCATAGGCGGCGATGCTAACCACGACCACAAACATTAAAAGGCTTTGATCGGCCGCTATGACCCAAAGGATGAGTTTCTTCCTTTCACATAACTTAAATACGTGAGTTTTATTTCTCCTTCTATTATTTCACCTCTTTTATTTTCGGTGAAGCAGCTCCTCCCTGATTCCCTGCGTGCGGAAGCTCGCCTATTGTTGCTTGCCTAATACAACACGGTTGAGGGCTGCAAATATGTCTTGACGCTGCGCTTTGGAGAAATACAAAATCTCACATAAATGCTCCATCGTGGACTGTACAGTTTTGTGGATGGAGTCCCCAGCAATCATGCATCTCCTGACGGAAAGAGGATCTCTGTGGACTCCCTCAGTGCTTAGTTGAAGTTCTCTTGCATCCACATTTTCTTTGAAAATGCGCTTCAATTTGTTGCAATCGTTGGTGGGGTGATTGACGAATCTATGGTAACGACAATATTTGGGATTTTTCATTTGTTCTTCGGTTGGAGGACGTCTGGTAGGAGGTAGCTTGATGACGTCATCTTGAATCCACGCTTCTAGGAGTTCAATTACCTCTTCAATTGGACACGGGAAGATTAGAGCAGCCTCTCCAGTTTCTTGTTGCCGTGCAGGCGTCTTAGTCACAGCTTTCCGGGTTTGAGTTGTCTGCTGCGCTGGTGCCGCACGTTTGGGTTGTTGATAGTCGTTCCCCATATGCCTTCTCTTTCCACCCTCACTAGTGATTGACTGGAGGTTGGATCTTTTATTGGAAGGACGCCCGTTTTTATTTTCATTGCAAGGACTCTGGTGAGAACGTGATAAATCCCATGAGTCTTCTTTCTGAATTTGAGGAAACATCTCTTGATCTTCATGAGCAGAAAAGTTAGGTTGGTGGCTACCTTTCCATTCAACGTGGCCATAGGCTTCATCTTCCTCACCAGGAATAGGAATGTGAATCTTGGAAGAAGGACTACTATCATTAGTATTGATCCAAAATGAATTGTGGATAGCGTTTTCTCCAGAATGAATACGTGTTGGTTCCTTTGATAGTTGATCCGTGAGGACTTTAAAAAGCGTAAATACTTCATCCTGCGTCTTGACAATAGTAGCTTGATTCCTGACAATATCATTCAGGATTTTATCAAATCATGAATAGTGGTTAAATATCGAGACTCTATAGCCTCAACAAGGGTTTTGAATGAAAAAACGAATTCAGGAATAACATGTGAAGTATTGTCAGTACTAGGAGAAGTAAAATTGGGATCGAGGGTTTCTGAACCATTCCTAAGATCAACCATCTTGAGAAATTTAGGAAATTCAAAATAGGATAGGGAAAATGATTTTTTGCAACCAAGAGATTAATCTCCCACTGTGGTCGCCAGTTGTTTTGGGGTAAAAACTGATTCTGCTGTTTTTTGGTAAATTTGGGTGTGTTGATGAGAAACAAATTCAAACCCTAAAGAAATGTACTGCACATGAGTACTTTTGGATTCGAGAGATCAATCTGTAAGACTCTGGCCTAAACCAAGAAATGGCCGTTCCAGATTCAATTCGGTCACAAAGTGAAGGAGAAGGGTTGATCTTAGGGAGGGAAGCGAAAAAAGGTGTTTGAGATCAGAATGTTGAATTATGAAGGTGTGGATGTTTTATGACTTGTATCAGAATGTGGAACTGGCTTGCAGAACGTAAGCTATCAGTTCTTGGTGTTTTCTGGATACTTGTGTAGATAACAATTGTTTTGAAAATAGGTTGAAAAACCTATTTATACAAGTCATTGAGCGCACCCCTGATCTCGTAGGAAGTGGAGGCAATTGAGTAGTGGATAAGTGGGGTTGTGCAAAAGGTAGTGACCATCACGTTTCTATTATGTGGGAAGATCAGTCACCCTTTCACCCACTACTCCCTCATTGTTGTTAACCGTCCGTCCTTTCCTGACACTTTCTCGTAATGGGCGCGTTGCATGCCGCATGCCGTAAACCACCAGACCAATACCCCAGTGAACATCCCCCGGTTTGTGACACGTTTTATGTCTCGAGTATTTTGTAGGAAAATATGTACAGCAGACAGCTGAATGAGTCAAGTCATGAGACTCGCTGTTTAAAGTAGCATACAGTGCTTTTAGGTCAAATAATAAAATTATTTGTGACATCAATATTCATAAAGCATCGTTTATAATTGATGCAAGTGAAACATGGCTTCCAAACAAACTGCTAAAAAACAATAGATGTGCAGGAAGCATCGTTGTTTTAGAGTTCGTCCAAATTAGTCGCTAGTTGAATGTCTTTAAAAAAAGCGTGATCGGCCACCTTTGGGCGATCGTTTGGGAACCCTATAAGCAAGCCACAATTTGGCCGATCATTCCATGTGGAGGAGGGATGGCCGGTGATTACAGTGATACCCTGTTGGCCTCCTGAAAATAAATCTAGACCATCCGACTAGGCTAGCGAAGTTGGATGGATGAGATGATTTGCGGCAGTTGCGTACTGCCGTTGGATTATGCAAACAACGCGACCAGCTTCTTTTGGGTGATCGTTCGGAGGCCACATGGGCAAGTCGTGGCTTGGCCGATCGCTCTTCGTGGAAGAGGGGTGGACGGTGATCACAGCGTCATCCTGTTGGCCATCTAGAATCCGATAGAAGTCGTTCGACTAAGCTGGCGAAGATGGACGGAAGCGATTGATTTGCGGTAGTTTCATAACGCCGTTTATTCAATTTAGGGTTTTTGTAAAACACGCGCGATCACTCTACTTTGGGCAATAGCTTCGATGCGCCTATGGATTGCCATGTGAAGTTCGACCAGCTATGGATGAAGGTGTGTAACCGGTGAACACACTGGCGCCTCTTTGATCGTCCAAAACACGATCTAAGTCGTACAAGTTGGCTGGCTAAGTTGGACAGATGCGGTAGTTTTGAGACCGTTATGGTTGGTCTTAGCTCGTTCGAGCTTTCTTTCAACAACGCGATCACCCTGATTCTGGCTAACGTTCAGGGGTGTTGCGCATGAACTAAAGGAATTCCGATCGACTGGGATGCTAGTGGGCCCGCTAATGGACATTATGGAGGTTGCCTAGTTCCGCTAGGAAGAGGCTAAGCTCGTCGAATTTGGTAGCCAAATCATGTAGCCGCGATTGCTCCTTAAGATTGACATGGACAGTCTAGATTTTCCTTAAGGAATTTAAGCGCGTCGATCGTGCTAAGCATTAATTAAAAAGCGCGTTGACACGAAAATATCTTTATCAGAGAATGGTGCAGCCTATGCAAGTGTTTTCATGCGGGTCTCAATACTGATACTTCGGGAGATTCGTGCTACTCCGCTGCGAGTGAACATTAATCGTCATGTCATGCCAATATTGAGAGTTCTGTTGGGGAACATAGCATAGGAAAATACTAGGCGGGTAGTGCATTAGTGAATAATGCTGGTGGAAAATAAAATTCATATAATATTTGGGATTGCACCATTTTGAGTGAATTATATATATATATTGATTTATTCAATACATCTATGAGCAAAGAGGTTTATGCACTCATCACTTTTAAATGACCTTTATTCCTTTGTAGGATGAGAGCGCATTAAATACAGGCTCCGGCATTAGTGAGTAATGCAACTAGGAGCTTAAATACTCATTAGTCTCTATACTAGTGAACAATTCATCTAGGAGCTTGAGTTTCAATATATTACGAAGAGAGACATAGGCACTCATCAGATTCTGATATATTCTTCAAATTCCTTGCGGAATATAGACATATCAAGGTCTACCACTTCCGATGCTGGGTCAGGTAGGCAGATTTTTACAGTTTTCTCCCTATAATAAAATCCACCATCAACAGAGACTTACAAGTATTACGTGAAGACTTGAAGAATGTGAAGAAGTAAAGAACTACAACGACGACATCATCCTTCCACTTGAGATTAGTAATATTTGACTTGAACTGTTTCATTCCTAACATATCTTTCAAGTCGTGCATATTGAAAACATAACTGCGAAGCTGTGAATGATTATACTCTAGTTAGACATAGTATTAAGGAATTACAATACGAAGTATAACGTCTATCTTTTGAACTTCATATATAAGACATTGACATAATCGCATGAATGCTATTGTGATTATGTATAGGTATGGCTTAAGATTTCATCCTAGGAAATAATGTTTTACATTCGTTTAAAGGAAGTACATTCATAAACTTGTTTTGTGAATCGAAAGGGAAATCGCTAGCTTATTGGTATTGTTATTCATTGCAAATATTTGGATTACCAATATGTGTGTTTAGTATAACCCCTCACAACTTGTTTATGTATCTTGGTAAAACTATTCACAATGCCTGACTTTTGTATTGGTATGACTTTTATTAGTGAAACCGATCTTAAGTAATCACCTGAAATGGTATGATCGATATGTTGTAATTTGTATGACCAACTCTAGACATTGGGGAACCGATCCTGGTAAGAGGTGAAACCGATCACAAGAGGGAATCGATCCTTGTAAGAGGTGAAACAAGTTTTTATAAATTGGGGAACCGATCCTATGACCTGTGCAACCGAATACAAGTTAGATACCATAAATATGTGGTAACCGATCCTAGTACCTAGTCAACCAACTTTTGGTAACTAGCGTGACTAATCTTAGTACCCACATGGAGGTAGAACCGAAACTTATTTTAATAGAACCGTGAAACCCATGATTGGTGATTTGAAAGGATAATCAATCACATAGTTCTTGGAAGTCGGATGAACCAATTCTAAATTTGTTTGGAAGTGTGGCAAATCGGTTCCAAGATTGTAAATATGAAAAAGGATTTACAAAGTAAAGATGTCGACATACTTTGAACATGTGCAGTAACTCTTACCTTTTATTGTTCAAAGATATTCCTTAATAGCTAAAGGAGAATCCCGAATCGAAATAAATTGAGAATCTTTTAATTAAGGTTTTTAGTTTTTATATGCTTTTAATTTCCAGCAATTAAATGCATGTCTTTAGAAAATAAAAATTAGTAACGTGCATTTACTAATTGGAGATTTTCTACTGAGATTTCGGTCAATATTTGGATAGAGCATTTCCAGGAATTATGAAAACCGATTTGGCGTTTATTGCATATCTTTGAGAATATTCGGTTTTGGAAATTCCTTGTTGTCCAAACTTCCTTGGTCTATAAATATTGAAGTTTGCATTTCAAGAAAACTAATTCTCAGAGCCAGCTAAACTACCTAGTTGTGTTGTTACTGGTGGAGCCGTCTATTCGGAGAGGAAAGTACCCTAATTAGGCGAAATCTCTTATGACCGCTCGTTTTAAAGACTTCTCTGGGATTGGGAAGCTCTACGAGTACCGTTGGTGGGAAACTAGATAATTGCGGTTTATTATTAGTTTTCGATTGATTTGATTGACTAACGGTTGTTGAACTTTGATTGCACCTAGTTTGTTTATGCTTGAGAATCTTCTCTTCTGATATAAGATTCACTCAAACTAGATCGAAGTGTCGACGGGGATCTTTAGACTATTTGTAGATCTAAAGACATCTTGTGATAATTCATTGTTAACAGACTCCGTTCTGTGTGTGATTGATCACAAGAGATTCAAGTTGTTTGTGTGCAGGTGTTTATTGAAGATCTAAGAAGATTTGAAGACAAAGAAGATTTCTTATTTGAGTTCATAATCTTTAGTGTGCACAAAACTTGATCGGATGGGGATCCAACTATAATCGGTTTATCTTTGTGATAACCTTGATTGATTAGTTGAGTAGATCGGCATCAATACAATTCTTTGTGATTAAGAGTATTGATTGCATAAGTCTAGACAATTACTTTGATATTTGTTGAGAGACAGATCTAAGAACCTGAAAAAGGAGTTTATTGGGATAAACGGAAGAGCCTTTTGTCAAACTCATATCACGTTGTTTGATAAGAGTTGTTGCCGAACAGATTTGTTATTCCTTTACTGTTTGGAATACGAACCAAAGGAATTGTTCCAAGTGCATGACTTATTACAAGTCGGAGGCGCAGGGATACTGAGGGAACTAGGTGAACTATAGGTTTAGTTGCTTGGTCTCAACTATACGAAGTTGGTTTAGATTTTGTATAGCAGCTTAATTCTGGGAGTATTCAATTCTTGACTAGGTCCCGGGGTTTTTCTGCATTTGCAGTTTTCTCGTTAACAAAATCTTGTTGTGTCTTTTGCTTTTCTATTTCCGCAATTATAATTGTTTTATTATAATTAGAAGTAAAATACACAAACGTTAATTCCTATTTACTTGATATCAATCCTATTGTGTTTGGTTAAGTCCGAACCTATTATCAAGTAAACATACTTCGTTGTTGTATTGTCTCGATCTTGTATCCATAGTCAATCACGCAAGTTATCTTGTTGTCGTATTGTCTCGATCTCGTATCCATAGACGAACACACGAAGTATGAACCGATTAGTTGTATTGTCTCGACTCAGTCCATAGACAATCACTTTTGGAGAAAGGAATTATAGGTGGAAAAGTTTTAGATTGAGGTATATTTGGGTATCCTCGTCTTTTCAACTGTCGAACTAAATGTTTTAACATTATCCAACAACCCATGGATTGTGATGATACTGAATTGCATGAGATTAACATGATTGAGAGTCTGATCCAAGACTCATTGCCTGACATCTTATCTGTGGACCCTTTGCAAGCATGTTTAGATAACTTTGACTTAGATCTTTTTGATTCTGAGTACATTAGTGAGGTTCACTATTTGCTTGAATCTGTACCACCGATGGATAATTCTAAATGGCAGACTGCAGTGGAACCACTTCTACTCTCTGATTCCAAATATGCCACATCCCTTGTTGAACCACCTAAGCTTGATTTGAAACCATTGCCTGACACTTTGAAATATGCTTTCTTAGGTTCTTCTGATACTTCGCTTGTGATTATTGCATCATGTTTAGACACGAAACAGGAAAGTAAACTTTGAGAAGTGGTTAAAGAACATAAATAGGCCTTAGGTTGGACCATCTCAGACCTTAAAGGTATAAGTCCCACGATTTGCATGCATCATATAAATCTTGAAGAAAACACTAAACCATTTAGGGAAATGCAAATGAGACTTAACCCCAACATGAGAGATGTTGTTAAAGGTGAGATTCTGAAATTGCTTGATGGGGGTATCATATACCCAATTCCATATAGCACGTGGGTCAGTGCCATTCAAGTTGTCCCCAAAAAATCTGGCATTACTGTAGTTCAAAATGAAATGAATGAGCTAGTCCCCACTCGTGTAACCACAGGGTGGCGAGTTTGCATTGACTATAGGAAGTTGAACACGGTAACAAAGAAAGACCACTTTCCTCTTCCCTCCATTGACCAAATGTTAGAAAGATTGTCGAGACATAGTCACTATTGTTTCTTAAATGGATATTCGGGCTATAACCAGATTCACATAGCACCTGAAGACCAACCAAAGACCACATTTACCTGTCCTTATGGTACATTTGCTTATTGTCGTATGCCTTTTGGATTGTGTAATGCACCTGTTACTTTTCAACGTTGCATGATGAGTTTTTCCGACATGGTAGATAAATTTCTTGAAATTTTCATGGATGATTTTTCTGTCTTTGGGTCTTATTTTGATGAATGTTTGCATCATCTTATTCTTATGCTGATTCGATGTAAAGAAAAGAATTTGGTTTTAAACTGGGAAAAATGTCATTTCATGGTCAATTCAGGCATTGTCCTAGGGCATATCATTTCTGAAAAGGCATAAAAGTAGATAAAGCTAAAGTTGATCTCATTCAACATTTGCCTCAACCTCACTCTGTGAGGGAGATAAGGTCATTCTTGGGCCATGCCGGTTTTTACCGGCTATTCATCAAAGACTTTAGTAAAATTTCAAGACCCTCGTGTGGTCTTCTTGCAAAAGATGTTGCATTTGTCTTTGATGACGCTTGTAAGGAGGCATGGGAGCAATTGAAAGCTCTTCTCACATCTTCCCCTATAGTCAGACCACCCGACTGGACCTTTCCATTTGAAATTATGTGTGATGCGTCTGACTATGCTGTGGGAGCTGTTTTAGGTCAGCGAGTCGACAAACTCCCTTATGTGATCTACTATGCTAGTAAAACACTTAGTGATGCTCAACTGAATTATTCAACCACTGAGAAAGAATTGCTAGATGTTGTGTTTGCATTGGATAAGTTTAGATCTTACTTGATAGGGTCTAAAGTCATCATATATTCTGACCATGCTGCATTGAAACATCTTCTGTTTAAGAAAGATGCTAAAGCTCGATTAATTCGATGGATACTCTTGTTATAAGAATTCAATCTCGAAATTCGAGATAAGAAAGGGTCTGAAAATATTGTTGTTGATCACTTGTCTAGGTTGAATGTTGAGTTTTTTGATGAAACTTTGCTTATTAGAGAATCATTCCCTGATGAACAATTGATGCTCGTATCTGAAATGCCTTGGTTTGCTGATATTGTTAACTATCTTGCTACTGGTAGAATGCCCTTGCATTGGTCTAAACAAGATCGTTCTAAATTCCTGGCCGAAGTGAAATATTTCTTTTGGGATGACCCATACTTGTTTAAATACTGCCCTGACCAACTCATTAGGAGATGTGTCCCAAATTCTGAACAAAGAGATGTCATCTCTTTCTGTCATGACTATGCATGTGGAGGTCACTTTAGCGCCAAGAAAACTGCTGCAAAGATCTTGCAGAGTGGTTTCTATTGGCCATCATTGTTTAAAGATAGTCATGCATTCTGTGTTGCTTGTGACCGATGCCAGAAATTAGGAAGTATCTCAAGAAGAAACATGATGCCCTTACAACCTATTTTGATTGTTGAATTGTTTGATGTATGGGGTATTGACTTCATGGGTCCCTTCCCTAACTCTGAAGGTAAGTTATACATTCTTGTTGTTGTTGATTATGTCTTTAAATGGGTAGAATCCATTGCCTCCAAAACAAATGACCATAAAGTAGTTCTTTCTTTTCTTAAAGAAAACATTTTCTCTCATTTTGGAACACCTAGAGCAATAATCAGTGATGGTGGTGCTCATTTTTGCAATAGACCTTTTGAATCACTTATGCGCAAGTATGGAATCACCCATAAGGTAGCAACACCTTACCATCCTCAGACCAGTGGCCAAGTAGAAGTTTCTAACAGGGAAATTAAGCATATTCTTGAAAAGACTGTTAATCCTACTAGGAAAGATTGGTCTTTACGTTTAAATGATGCTTTGTGGGCCTATAGAACTGCATACAAAACTCATATTGGCATGTCCCCTTATAGACTTATGTATGGTAAAGCTTGTCATCTACCTGTAGAGTTAGAACATTGTGCTTATTGGGATGTTAAGAAATTGAACTTTGATCTCGATAAAGCTGGTACCCAAAGGAAACTTCAACTCAATGAGTTAGAATAACTAAGAAATGATGTTTATGATAGTGCCAAAATGTACAAAAATAGAATGAAAGTATTTCATGACAAGCGCATGTCATGAATAGATTCACAGAAACAATTACTTTCAGTAACTTATTCCCCTAACTTAAGGAAGAGCCTGATAATCTCTTGATTATTTTCAACATGAAATTTGTTCTTACAAGTTCCTGACCAATAAATAGCCGCAATTCTACTCAATCACCCATTGAGTGGTAATAACTTCTCAGGTGCCCTAATAAAGGAAGTAAACTAAATGGATCAGAGACCCCAAGTGGGCTACAAAGAGCAACATGCCCATAACAAGACTTAGCTAAATATAAGTTTTCTAGTTACATGACAATACCCCTTCCTTTGGCACATCCTTGTCCTCAAGGATGAAATCGGGAAACTGAGAATGCATATGGCTGGCTTCTTCCCAAGTAGCATCTTCTGGTGGAGATCCATCCCATTGAATGAGTACCTGCAAAACAAGGTTTTCTCCTATGGTAATATGCCTAGAATCCAAAACTGCCACTGGAACAACTATAAAAGCACCAGAGGTGTCCATCAAAGGCAAGTTGGGGTTGGTAGTAGCATGTTGACCAATCTTCTTCTTCAGTTGGGATACATGGAAACACAGGATGTATCCTTGAACCCACCGGGAGCTTGAGTTTGTAAGCAACATCACCTATCTTCTGTAAAACCTCAAATGGACCAAAATACTTAGCAGAGAGCTTCAAATTAGTTCTAAGGGCCACTGAAGACTGTCGATATGGTTGTAATTTTAAGAAAACCAAATCCCCCACTGAAAAGGACCTGTCTGTCCTATAAGCATCTGCAAAATGCTTCATTCTATGTTGAGCCTTTGTCAAGTCAACCTTCATAAGTTGGAGCATGTGATCTCTCTGCTGAAGATAATCTTGTACAGCAGCAACTGAAGTAGTAGCTTGCACTGGGAATGCTAAATGTGGTGGTGTATAACCATACAATGCCTGAAAGGGAGTCATCTTGAGACTTGTGTGATAGTTAGTGTTAAACAACCATTCAGCTAATGCCAACCAGTTGAGCCATAGCTTAGGAATAGAGCTAGTCATGCACCTTAAGTACTGTTCTAAGCAAGCATTTGTTCTCTCAGTCTGACCATCAGTTTGAGGATGGTAAGAGGTACTGAGGTTCAGCTGAGTGCCTAGTGATTTAAATAAGTGCTGCCAAAAAGTGCTAAGAAATACCTTGTCCCTGTCTGACACTATAGAGGCTGGCAGGCCATGCAATTTGAAAATATGATGCATAAACTCCTTAGCTACAGAGATGGCAGTAAAGGGATGGCTCAAGGCAACAAAATGACTATACTTGGTTAACCTGTCAACCACCACTAAGATCACAGTCTTTCTGAAGGACATTGGAAGACCCTCAATAAAGTCCATAGAAATGTGATGCCATGCTGTGTCTGGTATAGGGAGGGGTTGAAGAAGGCCAGCAGGAGCAAAAAGTTCATGTTTGTTGCACTAGAAAACATCACACCCAGCAACATATTGAAAAATATCATCTTTCATCTTTGGTCAATAGAAATAAGTTCTTGCCCTGTTTAAGTGCCTAACATGCCAGAATGACCCCCCAACAGCTGAAGAATGCACTGAATGTATAATTTGGTTCCTAGTCTGCAAACTTGAACCCACATAAATTCTGTTTTTGTATCTCAAAATGCCATTCTTGAGTGAATATGGAGAATCAGAAGGAGAAATGAGTTGTTTAGCTTGTAGGTCCTCAGAATAGCTTGAGATGATGTATTGAGTCCACTGTGGCTGAGCTACTGATAAGGAGTTGTAGTCAGAAGTAGGAGTATGTACTCTGGACAAAACATCAGCTGCCTTGTTTTCATTTCCCTTTTTTATACTTAATAACATAGTCCAAGTCAAGCAATTTCATGAGCCATTTTTGTTGAAAAACAGTAGTAATTCTTTGCTCCATAAAGTACTTCAAGCTCTGATGGTCAGTGTGAATAATAAATTGATTCTGAGATAGATAATGTTTCCACTTCTGAACTGCCATGACAATGGCCAATAATTCCTTCTCATAAGTGGAGAGAGCCAGAGCCTGTGGACCTAATGGTTTGCTGTAAAAGGCAATGGGTTTCTCATTTTGCATTAAAATTGCACCAACACCAGTAAAACATGCATCAGTTTCAAGTACAAATGGTTGAGAAAAGTCAGGCAAGGCTAGAACTGAAGAAGTGGTCATAGCAGTTTGAGACTAAGAAATGCTTGTAATGCAGCTGGTGACCAAGAGAAAGAGTCTTTCTTGAGCATATCAGTCAAAGGTTTGCTGATATTGCCATAATGTTTAATAAACCTTCTATAATAACCAGTTATCCCAAGAAAGCCTCTGAGTTGCTTAAGTGTAGTAGGCTGAGGCTGAGGCCAATTCTGCATGGCTGAAATCTTGTCAGGATCAGCAGCAACACCTTCAGAAGTTATCAAATGTCCCAAATAAGAAAGTCTTGGTTGAGCAAAGCAATATTTGTTTTGGTTAGCAAACAAGGAGTGTTGTCTGAGTAAGGTGAGTGTCTGGGATAAGTGTACAACATGCTCCTCTAAGGATTTTCTATAGATTAAAATGTCATCAAAAAACACAAGGATGAATTTCCTTAAAAATGGTTTGAAAATGGTGATCATGAGGGACTGAAATGTTGCAGGGGCATTTGTTAAGCCAAATGGCATAACTTTGAATTCATAATTCCCTTGATGGTGTCTAAAAGCAGTTTTGTGAACATCAGCTAAATTCATTAAGATTTGATAGTAACCTGATTTCAGATCAATTTTGGAAAAAATGATAGCACCATTGAGTTCATCCAATAAATCATCAATCAAGGGAATAGGGAACTTATCTTTGACAATGATGTCATTTAGCTTCCTATAATCAACACAAAAGCGCCATGAGCCATCCTTTTTCTTGATGAGCAATATAGGAGAGGCAAATGGGCTATGGCTATCTTGAATAAAGCCAACATCCAACATTTCTTGAACCAACTGTTCTACAACTGCCTTTTGCACATGAGGGCATCTATAAGGTCTATGAGAGATAGGTTCAGAGTTAGGTTTCAAAGGTATTTGATGATCTAATTCCCTTTGAGGAGGCAAAGATGTAGTGGTAGCAAATATATCTGAGAAAGAGTTTAGTACTGTAAAGATGCTAGGATGAAGTGGTTCAAGTGGTATAGCTGAGATAGAGAAAAACTGACCAATAAATGTGGGTGTATTGTCTTTAATGAACTTCAAAAGTGTATTAGTATCACTAATCATATTGCAAGTAGGTGAAGAATAACTCCCTTGAAGAGTAATCTGTTGACCTTGATGAAAGAATGACACTCTGAGCTCAGCTAAATTGAACATGACATCACCAAGTTGCTTAAGCCAATCCACTCCAAGAACCATATCACAACCTCCAAGTGGTAGAATGCGTAAATCAGCTATAAAGTCGTAACCCTGCATATGCCATGAAAGTTGAGGACAAATTCCCTTACTGATAGTAGTATCTCCATTAGCAACTGTCACTAGCATGTGACCAGTAGGTGAAACAGGTAGTTGTAGTTGTTCAGCTAACTTGGCATCCACAAAACTGTGGGTACTTCCAGTATCTATCAAAATGAAAATATCTTGTGAGTGTAGTTTACCAGGTACTCAAATTGTATTTTGAGTCACCAACCCAGTCAAGGCGTGTAAGTAAATCTCCATAGGAGAGTCCATAGGAGAGGAAGGAGAAGTGACATCATCTTCAATTTCCTCCACAGAAGATGGAGAACCAACTTCATCTGAAGCAACCAACATGAATAACTGCTGAGTCTTACAAATATGACCTTGTTTATAGAATTCATCGCAGTTGTAACATAAACCTTTATCCCTTCCGACTTTCATTTGAGCTGGTGTGAGGCGTTTAATAGGAGGCAGGTTGGGTTCCAATTTAGTAGGTGTTGTAGGAAGAGTAACAAATGGCTTAGAATTAGAGAAGGATGGTTTGGGGGGAGTAGTATGTGGGGATAAAACCGGTTTGGCAGGGTTAGAAGATGGAGAATAAGGGGTAGTAGATGGTTGAAAAGATTTAAAGAATGGTCGTGATTTTTTTGATTGAAAATCGACAGAAGCTTGTTGCATTCTGGCTAAGTAGAAAGCATCTGTGTCAGTAGAGGGTTTAAACATTTGTAAAAGATTGAGAATCTCCTCTTTAAGACCACTGATGAAGCTCATGGTGAAATAATCTTCAGATTAACTTGGATTGCAAGATTTCATCAATGCTTTTAAAGACTCATATCTTTCAAAATACTCTTCTACAGTTGTAATTTGAGCTAATTTGTTAAAACTACCAACATAGTTATCAGAAGCAACATCTTCAAAACGACAACAAATATCTGAAGAAAAATGAGACCATTCAATAAAAGGTTTACCCTCCTGGTAATCTAAAAACCATGAATCGGCTCTACCATCAAAGTGAATAGAAGCTAAATCGACCTTATGACTATCATAAATCATATTCAACTGAAAGTATCTGTTACACTTACGAATCCAACCTCTAAGATTATTACCATCAAATCTAGGAAAATCAATCTTAGGGTGTCGAGAAAATTTACCAGATCGAGAGATAAGTGTGTTAAGATCCGGAGGAACAACAACATCATCAGATGAATTCGGATCAGGTACAGCCTCAGAAATTGGAGCAATGGTATACCAATTCGTTGACACAACAAGGCGATGGTGGATAGAGATTCCTTAACAGGAATCATCTCAGCAGATAAAGAGCAGAATTCAGAAGTGAGGTTCTTAACCGATTCTTCTAAAGTCTGCAATCGATCTGAATGAGTCTGCAACTGAGTTGCAGCCTCCTTTACTGTAGTAATCTTCTCTCCTCCTCCGGTCATCACTAAGGCAATCAGAATCGTAAGTGGCTGATACCAATTTTCATGAACAGATTCACGGAAACAATTACTTTCAGTAACCTACTCCCCTAACTTAAGGAAGAACCTGATAATCTCTTGATTATTTTCAACATGAAATTTGTTCTTATAAGTTCCTGACCAATAAATAGCCGCAATTCTACTCAATCACCCATTGGGTGGTAATAACTTCTCAGGTGCCCTAATAAAGGAAGTAAACTAAATGGATCAGATACCCCAAGTGGGCTACAAAGAGCAACATGCCCATAACAAGACTTAGCTAAATATAAGTTCTCTAGTTACATGACAGCGCATTTTGCGCAAATCTTTCACACCTGGTCAAAAACTTTTATTGTACAACACTCGTTTGCATCTTTTTCCAGGAAAGTTACGTTATCGATGGTCAGGTTCATTCTTGGTACGTACTGTTTTTCCTCATGGAGCTGTCGAAATCGAAAATACAGCAAACAAGAACATCTTCGAGGTCAATGGTCAGAGATTGAAACCATTTCTGGAGCCATTTCCACAGGAAGTTGAGACCACATACTTGGAAGATCCCATTTATGTGGACTAAACTGGTTCACCTGTGTACATACATATGGATTAAAAGTCCATTCTCTTTCCCTTTTCTTTTTTCTTTTTTGCATAATTTTTATGTGTGCTAACCAAACTTTTTGTCTTATCGTTCTATATCTTGCTGTTTGCTTTCAAAGCATTCATCCACTTCTGGTTTAGCACCATCCTTTTTGCATTTGGTAATCTCTTTCCTTTAAATTTACTTTGCATTGTCCCCCTAGTATGTTATTGTAAATCTGCTGAAACGTTGAAACATTGAGGACAATGTTAGATTTAGGTGTGGGGGAGTATTTTGCATATAGAGTTTTTAGTCTTTGCACTTTTTAGATAAAAATTTCAAAAAAATCAAAATCAAAATCTTTATAAATATTGGCATAAAACCTCCAACTTGTAGAGATTTTAGAGTCACTAGCATGCTTCAAGTTATGTTTACATAGAGAGTCTGAACGAAATAACTAAACTTGGAAGAATTGGAGAACACAGTCGAGTTTCTTAGTTGTTAGAGCGTTAAAGTTGGATTTAACCATGCCGGTGGGCGAATTAGGTGCAACAAAGATATTTGGTATTAGAGTTGTGATCACCTTTAGTGGAGACTACCTATTTGTACATTAAGCGAGGCACCGACCTTCATTTTTTTGTGACTATCTAAAAAGTCCTTTTAGAGTGTGTGTCACCGTACGTCAATTCCGGGTAGGAATGTTGAGATACCCAACTTAGCACCAATTTCAGCACTATTTTTGATCTCTTGAGTGCTAATTCCGTCAATCATGAGGATGACGTCTAAAGATGAAAACTCCTTCTTGTAGTTTGATTTGCAGTTATCACCATTCTCTCTCTCGACAAAATCAACAGATCCATAGAAACACATCATCATCAACGAGCAAAGCAACGTCAGATTCTATGAAGAAAAATTGAAATAGTCCGAGGTTTACAGGCAACAATTCAAGGAAAGTAAAATTCTTATTCAAACTGAAGATACGGTGAAAAAAGCAGAATTCGTTATACAAGATTGAAGACTTATCTTATAAGAACAAAGAAAATCAAAGAAGATGAGAATTAATGAAGTTTATGAAATCAAGATAATACAAGTTGTGACGAATCAAGTGATAAAGTCCTTCCTCCACGGCTTTAGTAGTTTCATTATTTATTTTGTTGTTTTACTTTACTTTTAAAAAAAAATCAAAAAAAAGTATATATTATTGTAGTTTTATTTTCTTAGTTTTGTTTAATAACACCATGGTAAAGAAAAGAAAAATTAAGAAGAAATTTCAAGCAACAAGGATATTAAAGAGAAGAATCAGAAATTGTCAAGGTTCTAAGAAGTTCAAGAATTCATTATCAACAGTTGAAGACTGAAGATTGAAGACGAAGACGTTTCTATGGATGCTGTGAGAGTGGTGTTGATTGCCAATCGGATGTGAAGGTAAGTGAGTACTCCCATCCTTGCTAATGATTGATTTCCTTTCTTAGAGATCATCAGAAAAAGATCTTTATTCCCACAATTTTGTGGAGTCTCCAGAAATTATTTCGGAAGGTTCTCTTTCCCACCATTCAACGTGTGCAGGATTTCTCTCTTTATTCCTGCCTGCACACATGAGAGACTAGAAAAGCGGTCTTTTTGAATGCAATTATCATAAAACCCTATTGGTGAGGCAGAAGTCAAGGCTTGTGATCACTCTCGAACCCGAATTCTTTCATATGGCATGGTTATTTCTCGCTTAACTCTTAAGGATGAGAATGCGTTCTTTGGTATTTCTAACTTCTTATTACTAGCATGCAGAAACTCTATGTCCTCATAGCTCCCTGGATGCTTGGGACTCTGATATGCTCTGAAGTTGGAGAAGGTTTTGTGGGTACACCTCTGGTAAACCCTCACGAGACTACAACTCGTCCACTAGGGACACCTAGGGGTTTAAAGGCTTATTGCATTCGCTAAATGCATTCGAGAGACCAGCGACAGTGGTATAGTTAGGATTTCTTAATTTCTGTTTCACTTGAGGACAAGTAAAATTCAGGTTTGGGGGTATTTGATGAGTGCCAAATATTACATATTTCTACATCCTTTTATTGGCATTTAACTCATCTTTTGTGCTCTAACTCTCTATTTTATCCCAAATTCGGAGTTTTCCTTGTTTTCAAGAATAAATATTTTTACTAATTAACTTTGTGTTTTTAGGTAGTAAATAAAGCTTAGATGAATTGAGAAGCCAAAAGAGCAGGGAATTTAGTGATCGGAAGCAGAAAGCAAGAAACATGCTAGAAGGCCGTGAAGCGCGAAGGAACATCACGCAAAGAGCAGCGACAATCCGCTTGCAACTCACCCGCAAGCCGCTTGTAAGATGAACCGACCAATGGGCTTGGTAGAGATCTCAAAACCCAAACCCAAGATCCAAACCCATTTCCTTACCTGAGCCGTCAGATCTGATACAACTGCTTATCATCTAACGACAACTCTTTCAACAGAACATCAGACCTGATACACCCGTTCAACACCCAACAACTATTCAATCCAACATCCACATCCATTGCATCAAAGCTTGATGCAACCGCTCAATATTCTAATCTCCTATCTCACCTTCCCTAATCGAGCAGAAATCAAACCCGTCTCCTCCTCATTCATTTATCCTCTTCTCCCATCCACAGAACCTCCATCGGCTTCATCAATCGATTAACACCACCATCCTCCCACCTCACCTCATTCAACCACCATCATTAAACGCCATTAAGCCTCTAATTCCATCTCTCTCAACCTTATCTCCTTATCAAGAACAGTAAACCTAGAAGCTAGGTTTGAGAGAGATAGAGTTAGGGTTACCTGTTACAGCTGGGGGAACATCAATTTAATGAAGTTGCAGAGAAATTGAAGAGGGAAAACGCGTTTTGGTGAGTGGGTATTCTTTGATTGACGAATAAAAGATGAATTGAGTAGTTTTTGTGTATAAAAAGGGTTGTTTTCCTTGTAACAAATCATCCAAGTTAGCTGGATCAATTGTCTTGTTTAATATCATTGCGTTTGCATCCTGTTTATCGTGTTATAAATACTTTTGCTAGGGTCTAGATGAAGCCCTATTTTGCTACTTGTTATTCATGTTAATGACAGTAACCTTGTTGTGCTTAAATGTTCAGAATGAAATTCAGTCTTAGGACTTCAACACTTTACTTTCACAGTGTATGTCATGCATCCATTGTAGTTAGAACAATCCTGTGTTGTAGAACTGCAACTCATGCTTAATCTCATATATTGATCTTTTGATTAGCTGTACCTTGAAAAGATAGTTAATGCTTAGGAGAAATACCTTAGTTGTGATTGGATAATTCATACAATAATCACCTTAGATATACAAAAAAATTGTATCTCCTCTGTTATCGATTATAAGGACAAGGTTAGTATCATTAGAAGAATAACTAGTATAAGTTAGTGGTGGACTAAACTGCTATAGTACCCTCCTTATCAATTGTTCTACTTACATCTTGTTTTGCATCCTTCTTTACTATTTTTGTTACTATCAAACATCTTTGTCGTATCGACACCCACCAAACAATCTTTTGTGTTACTCTTTTCTCTGAATCAGTTGAAGTAAGCACTTAGCTTCGATTTACACCCACCTTGTCCCTGAGGATCGACCTGTATTAGCACTATACACAATAAGGCACTGTGCACTTGCAGTTGTTATTGTAGGCTTGTTTAAAGACCTACCATTCCCCTATTCAAAAGGAGGAGATTAGGTGTCACTTACCTATTGTTATAAATGGTGTAACATACTCACAAGAAGATATTAGAAATTGTAACGAATAGACTTTTCTTAGTGAATGGCCCGATTCCGATGATGAAAATGTTGAAGAAATGATGCTCGATAATGAAACCAAATTGAATGAATTCGTGGAAGACCCAATTAAACTTTCCAATGATTATAATGATGCCAAAACTTTGGTTAAGGTTGAAAATGATGAAGAATAGTTGCAAGATTTGATAGAGGACCACGATATACAAGAAGTAAGCAATTCACTTGAATTCTTTAAGGATGAAGAGAATTTCGCAAAACAAGAGATTGTGCAAGGTTTGTCTAACCCTTTGCATATTGATTCTTCTCCTTTACCTCTTATTGGTTTGAATGTATGTGCTTCTAAGGTATTTTTGAATAACTTTGTTTCTCGATATCCGCCACTGGAAACACTTGATTCTAGCACTATGCAGGTTTTCCAAGAGGAATCCATGGAAGATCCCAAATTTTATGTTCTCTATACACTTCCAAGTGTAGAAATATTAGCACAAGAAAGCGATAATTTCACTATTGTTTTCTTGTGCTAACATTTCTATGAAGCTATTGTTTGTAAAACAGGTACCATGGTGGATCCCCAAATTTTCATATTATTAGTATATGGGGGGTGAATCTTACAAAAAGATAGTCGGGCAGATGACTTTAAATCAAACGCTTCATGGGAGGCAACCCATGGGTTTTGTATTTCTTGTCGTTTTGCTTTTTATTTTGTTTTTGTTTCGTTTATTTATTTTTCTTGTTCCATATCATGTTAGGATTCAATTACATTGAGGACAATGTAAGGTTTAAGTGTGGGGGAGCGGTTAAGCATATTTTTTATTTTTTTGCATAAAACCTCCAACTTGTAGAGATTTTAGAGTCACTAGTATACCTAGCTACGTTTACATATGGAATGCTCACAGAAATAATGGAACTTAGAATTGCTAGAAAATACCACAGATTAGGTATTATTAATCTTTGCTAGAAGTCATTACTGTTTGTGGAGACTACCCATATTTACATCAAACGAGGCACCGACCTTCAATTCTTTGTAGCTGACTAAAAAAAGCTTTTTAGAGTGTGTGTCACCGTACGCTAATTCCGGGTAGAATGGTGAGCTACCCCACTTCACACCAATTTCAGCACTATTTTGATCTCTTGAGTGCTAATCTTGTCAGTAAACCTAGAAGCTAGGTTTGAGAGAGATAGAGTTAGCGTTACCTATTACAGCTGGGGGAACATCAATTCAATGAAGTTGCAGAGAAATTGAAGGGGGAAAATGCGTTTTGGTGAGTGGGTATTCTTTGATTGACGAATAAAAGATGAATTGAGTAGTTTTTGTGTATAAAAAGTGGAGACTAGAGCGTATAGATGGAGACTCCTCAACCGAGCAAATTGCCTAAACCTTTTTCAAACAGATGCACTACACGGGACTGCTTCGAGTTCATAAATCAATCTGTAGGACGCCGGCCTAAACCAAGACAATGGCCATTCCAGAGTCAATTGGGTTACAAAGAGGGATGAGGGTCGATCTGTTGGAAGGAAGCTGAAAAATGTGTGTGAGATCAATGATGATCAAAAAATTGTAAATATGTTGATGATTTATGCAAGTTTGTGAACTTTTGAGTTCGGATGAGATAAGTTTTTATCGATTGAGTGATAATTTCTTGTGTGTCGAAATTGTTGTTAGACGATGATTCTTGTTGTTCAATCGTGGATTCAGAAACTTATTTATATTGCAAGAATAGTAGACACATTGATCCCAATAAGTGTGACGGTTGCTGGAGTGAAAGAGTGGGAAAGTGAGAAATCGTGGTTAAACTAGTTCCAAGTCGTGCGGAGACTTGGTTGATTGTCCATCCACTACTTTGCTAACTCCCTCAACTGCTTGCACGACTTACTCACATTTTTCATCGTGGGTGTACACACGTGTCGTAGGCCTCCAGGTAAAAACCCTAAAGAATATCCCCCCATGTGACGTGATTGATGTCTCATGAATGTGGAGTCTGCAAGGCAGACGTGTATTTAAATAGTCAGTTGTTGACTTTACTAGACGATGAGTCTTAGCCTTGATGAGTCGAGCATAATGAACGAATGTTGTATGCTCTGAGACTCATGGATTGAGCATAAGGTGTCTGCTGAGACACAATAATGGAAATACGTTGAGTCTTACTGAATTGTGATATATCATTTTACCAGTCGAGGAAATAATGATATTTTGATAATTTGGCTCTAGCGTCTGATGAGATTGTTCGATCAAGGATTTATTTTGATATGTGGAGTATTCGACAGGAAATCAAAGATATTGCAGAATGCTCATTTCTGATCTAATATATCATGAATGATCGAATGATAGGAATCATAAATATTGGATGGTCGTCCGTTCGAACCATGTTGCTCAGTCGAGCAAAAATGTTAGTAGCAGGACCAAACATTAAATTGGAATATTGATTGCTGGATCAATAGAATTCTCGAATGTTGATAGTTGAATCAACATGAGGATATTTCTCGGTCGAGCAATTGATAGTTGAATCAATGAGTTCTGAACCCAGTTGACCGTGTATTTTTCTAACTTAAGCAATTTAGTGTTGCTAGTTTGAGCAATATTGCTTGATTCATGAATTATTGGTAGTGGGACCAAATAAAATATTAATTAAAAATATTGGTAGCAGGACCGAATATTGTATAATTAATTAGGATATTGATTGCTGGATCATCATAAAATTATTAGTGTTTGAACTTGCTCAGAATTATGATTTGCAGAGCATTTGGTTTGAAACCCTAATTTTGATCAATTGATGATTTATTGAAAATCAACCAATGAGTGAGAGAGGGACCGGATACATGGGATGATGGCCGACCATGTAGCGCCCAGGTGCTCGAATGAGCATGCACCAAATTCCTTTGTAGATCAGTTGGTGAAAGAATGATTAAATTCTCGTTTAATCATTATTAAAATAGTGATCGTCTGAGCATTAGGTAATAAAACCTAATTATGGAGAGATGAGGACCGACCAAGGGGTATGAAACCGGCCCTTGGTGTCGTGGGACCAGCTGATGGTCGTTTGATCAAATTCCAAGTTGTTTGGAAAGAGCTTGAACCCAATATGATTAATTAGGTCAAAAATCATAACAGGTGTGAGACCGGATTTTGCAAGACAAGGGGCCGACCTTGGTCTGTCAAGGTAGCATGCCCGTGTCACCATATTACTCGGGACTCAATTCTGAGAATTTTGATATTTTCTGGTGCGCATTCGAGCAACAATTTGGATTTTCGGAAGAGTTTGATCTTAACCAAAACTCTCGATTTTGCTTGAATGAGCAAGTAGAACCTTACTCGTGCGACCAATATTTTGAGAGTATTAAAATAATTGTATTTTAATATTTGTCGTGAGAAGCCTGGATGGTCGTGTGACCATTTGACTTTTGGCTTTTTGGTAGTTTGAGCAATATTTGAGAAATAAGGAAAAAACCAGGTTTTTTGCTCAAAAGAGGGAGTTTCATGAGATGAGAGAAGAAATAATAATAATAATAATAAAATAAGGAATCAAGGAGGTATGGGACCGGCCACGGCCAAGGCCAAGGCATGGCCGGCCGTCCCGCGTGCCCGGTCCCGTGTTATTTTATATTTTCTATTATTAATTTTCATCATGTGAGGAAACATGGAGAAACTAGGAGTTTTGCTCAAACGAGGAAGTTTGCTCAAACAAGGAGTTGTCATGAGACAAGGAAAGTAATAAAATAGTTTAAAAAAAAGAAAAAGGAGAGGCGGGACCGGCCACGACGGCATGACCGGACGGCCGATGGGCCCGGTCCCGTGCGCCTCTTGTTTATTTTATTTTATATTATTTTCCTTCCCTATTTTGCATAGGTTTCCTCGTTCGTCCATATTTTTAAATGCTCGTTTATGCATTTAGGAGCTCACTTATGCATATTTGGGTGCTCGTTCGTGCAATATTGTTAAGTACACTCGCATTATTTTCTCGGGGCTTACTCGGTGCTGGCTCAAATGCCCGAAAAGTTATTATCTATTACTAATCCATGATTTAGCTGAGAATAAGCCATGAAACAGAGTAATGAGATAGATTGAATATTTATTACTAATTCATGGAATCCATCTGAGAATAAGCCATGAAACAGAGTAATGAGATAAAATAGATTATTTTCTAGGAATTCAATTGCTGAATGTTGCGCTAGACTTAATATATAAATTGCTCTATATTAGCATGCAATATGTCTAGGAGCGTTTATTTGAGAATCGAGGTATGAGATGGTAAAGACATCATACTCGTTCTGAATATTAATTATGTATAGTCAGGGAACATTGAGAATTCTTGAAGACGTTAACGCTCTATACCAGCATGCAATATGTCTATGAGCCCTCCAATTATTGAGATTCTATACATGTGTATTCTATATAGTCAGGGAACATTGCGACATCCTGAAGACGTTAACGCTCTATACTAGCATGCAATATGTCTAGGAGCCGTCCAAACACTATCGATTCTATATAGAAGTGTCGATGAAATATGCGAAGTATTGAAAGCTCAGCTTAGAGACTTTAATATCACATATTCATGCCTGCTCTGAGAGGATGTATGCCCAATCAAAGATTATGACATGAGCTTTCACGTCTGAATCCTATAATATGAATTTAACATACGTGTCTGAAGCCGTGTCAGAAATATGCAAAATTATGATTTTACGATTTTAGCATTTGTCGAATATCCACCATCAACATTAAGTCCCCTGCTTAGTGAGGGACGGTCATGTTCTACAGTAAGCACTGTATGGTGATTTTCCTGATTATAAACGAATAAGCAATTGAACTTTGTCGTAAAAGATGTTACCAGAATTCTCGATCCAATGATGTCACGTACGAACAATAGTTTAAATGAGGATCCTGGCAGTATGATAGAGCATCGTCCAGTGAGCGTGGAACGATGAGGCACTGCTGATTCGGGTGGTGAAATGACCAACTTGGTGGGTTTAGCACTTGTAAGCCTGCTGTTTGTAGAGATGAAATCATCGTTCCACCAAGTTGTTGTTCTTCGAAGCACCAATATGTATCACCGGTTGTGGTGGACTTATTTTCGTTGTTCTAAATCCCCAAATGACTTGAGGAGGATCCAAATAAGTCTTAATATTGCATCATCTTGATAGCAACATGAAATATTGGTTGAATGGATGAAAAGATTCATGTGGTTGAATGAAGAATTTCGTCATAATTATTCATCAGAAAAATCAAAAGTTAGGTATTTGTTGAAAATGTTGTAGAATCTTCATACGATGTCCGGTTTTGATGATCTACCCCAGATTTTTGATGCCCATGAAATTTCCTAGCTTTAACATAGAATATTTTTGAGTTTTGAGACCGCTTAGTGGTCGAAATCAATGAAACAGTATATTTCCAGGAAGTCTTCAGAAACTTTTCAATTGTCATGTAGTTCAATGTTTCGGTCACATCTTTATGCTCATTCATCCAATTAATGTTAATTTTGGATATGTTGTAGAATACATCCATATGAAGATAATGACATATTATCCATCCCTTGATTCTTCACCAATTGTTACCAGCTCGCTTCTTTGTGCAGGACAGTGTAAAATCGTCTCAGACGAGCTTTTTGCAAAACGCCCCTTTTGTGTTTTTAAACCATTTGCTTGTGTCTTGAATGCTTAATGAAGGATGTTGATAATATTAATCATTTACATTTTGAATTTTGTGATTGCCCTTTGAATTCTATATTTGAAGCACTCTAATTCATATAATCGTCACATATGTGTGAAACGACAGAATAGAGGATGATGGAACTGATAATGGTGACATGAGCAATCTTGTGAACCAAAGTGGTGAGGCAACTGTCTTTGCATCTCAGGTTCGTGAAGATGTTGCTTTTGAATACACTGGAGTGACTGAAGCTCAAGTTGACGTTGTTCTAGTATTTCTACTTTATGAATATTAGAAACCTTGCTCGTCTCTTATTAAATGAAGTGTACGAATGTACATATGTCTGAACGAGTACGATTCTTCTTCAGAATTTTTTTAGCTTGTTTATCCGATTACTGTGAATCTTGAGTATGTTGAAGCGAACATCCAAAGAGAACGGTATATGACCCGTCCTTAGATTCTTCACCGATTGCTCCAAGTTGTTGCTTTGTGCAAAACAGTGTAAAATTTCGACAGATGAGCTTGTTGCAAAAACATCAATTTGCTTGCTAGAATGTTTCATGACAGATGTTGTTAGTCTATCCATGCTCTGACAATTATGATAGATGCTCGCGTTTCATGTTCAGAACTTGACCATTTATGGAAATGTCAAAACTTCTGAAGCCGTCATGGAGAGACGTGCAATATTATGGTCGTAAGTCCCCAGCATTGGTGGGATCTCCTCTTCATTTTCCCTTCTTATGGAAAGACCTAGATAGAGGACCCACATAGAAAAACTGGATGTAAAGACCTAAGTGGTCGAAGTTGGAGGTACCTTAATGAAGGACTTAGTGGAAAGACCTGGTGGACATCGTATGCTCTGGAAGCTGTAGGAACCTCATATGACGTCGGAATTCGGTGCTTGACCCCAACTTTTGAAGATAAGAGACTGAGTTATCATGTGAGAAAAGAATCACTCCATTTGGAGCTGTATAGGTTAGCCAATGAAGCGTGCACATTTGTAATTTGTAATCCCGTACAAAATTTCAGATTTCGTAAACCTGACGGTAAAAGCCATATCTTTCAGCTCGTATGTCCGATTGATGCGCCCTTTTGGTATGTTGTAGTAGAGACATAGACGAACATCTTTTGTCAAGGAAGCATTGTCCCATTCCTCACACATTGGTACGTTTTTGTAAACCCATGGCCTGAAGTGTGTTGTATCTCATTTGTAGAGGTGATGAGAACATCTTGTAGAAGACTTTGGCTTGTGCCCGTCCGTCGTGCAAGCTTTGGGACTACTTTCATATTAACATGTTTTCATGTCTACACATATTTATATGAATCATTACTGTTTGGAGAATTCCGATCCATCGAGTAACACTTCATAGAATGGATAGTTGATGAAGCCGGTCATGAGGATGTTGCTCCTGAGATCGTTGTTGATGCTGAGATCACGATTGAATTTTCTACAGAAATTCTCTTTGATGCTGAGACCATGGATGGAGTTCCTCCATATATCCTTGTTGATGTTGATACTATGGTCGGAGTTGTTGCAAAGACCGAAAAAGCTAGAACCATGATTATCGACATAGTTTTTGCTCCTCCATCCAGTGAGCCTTTACATTCACGAACTAGTTGGTGGGTTGAGCATTCCTAAGATGAAGGTGTACTGGGAGTTCAACCCTAATTCTACTGAACAACATGACTTTACTATGATCTGTCTTCGGCAGTGAATCGACGTTGTTGTGGCAGATAGCAGCAGCGGTCTTCATTTTGGATGTGATCGGTGAAGAGAGGAAGCTCCTCAGTCGTGCATGGGTTTGTGATGTAGATAGGTCTCGTTGATGAAGTTTCATGGAATCACATCAGGTTGCAATAACTTGTTATGTGGATAACATTTATTAAAATAGATTTGAATCGATCATTCCAATAAGATCAAGTTCCCAGTGTATGTTGAAGGAGTTTGTGCCATCCATGGATGAATGATGTTGTATCTGCTTCAGAAGTTTTATTATGGGATACTGAAGACTTATCGATTGTAGTTCAGTTACACTTTGATCATGTTAGTGTTAAATCACTATGTCATCATCGAGATATTTATGCTGAAGCTAGAGGCGCATCGAAGGTGTACTCTTTAATTGGGAGACAATTTGAAGGTTTCTGAAGAATATAACACTTAGAGATGAGAGATTTTTGACTTTCGGTTGGCCTTGGAGAAGTAGGTGATTGATAGTTGTAGGGATTTTCTTTTGGTTTAATAGATTCAATTACTTAATGCAAGTATTGCATATATTTTAGAGGAATTGAAAATAACAGATAAGTTAAGAAAATCCTAAATGCTTCAAACCTTGGATGCTTGAGCGTTGAAGCGTCATATCCACTTAGCGTCGAATGTATTAGGCTTGATCGTCTCGGCCCCGAGTATCAACATAATTTCTTTTGCGGTGGGATTCCACACTTGTGCATACATTAAAGCTTTCTGATTTTGTGGCACATATGGACACTCATGCAAAGGTTACAGGGAATACCCAAGATATTCTTTGTCGTTCTTGAACACCATCTCAGTAATGAATGTCTTAGTGAGATGCTCAATTCCGAGAGGTGTCAGATTCAACCACTTGGTAAAATATTAATGTGGTGAAGCTACCCATTCATAACGTCTTGCAATAGCAGAGTTGCTAGCAGAATTGAGTCCCCATGCTAGGATAACATGTGAGGAAATAAATGACATAGACATGGGAGGAATGAGACTTGCCTGAGTACGAAACCTCTTGATGAATGTGAAAAGACGAGGGTACCCAAATATACCACAATCTTAAACTTTTCCACCTATAAGTCCTCTTACCGAAATGATTGTCTATGGACTAAGTCGAGACAATACAACGAATCGGTATTCACACTTTGTGTGATCGTCTATGGATACGAGATCGAGACAATACAACAATCAAAGTGTGATTACTTGATAATAGGTTCAGACTTAACCAAACTCTATAGGATCACTATTAAGTCATACGGAGTTAATGTTTGTGTAATTTACTTTAAATTATAATAACAACAATTATAATTGCGGAAAACAAAAGTAAATGACACAGCAAGATTTTGTTAACGAGGAAACCGCAAATGCAGAAAAACCCCGGGACCTAGTCCAGAATTGTATACTCTCAGAATTAAGCCGCTATACAAAATCAAACCAACTTCGTATAGTTGAGACCAAACAACTAAACCTATAGTTCACCTAGTTTCTTCAGTATCCCTGCGCTTCCGACATTCAATAAGTGCAAAACTGGAACAATTCCTTTGGTCCGTATTCCAAACAGTAAAGGAATAACAAATATGTTTGGTAACAACTCTATTCAATCTCAGTGATATGAGTTAGACAAAGGCTCTTATGTTTAATCCAATAAACTCCTTTGTCGGGTTTAGAAATATCTATCCAACAACTACGAAAGTAGCAGAGTTTAGATTTTGCAATCGATAATAGGATTTATCAAGATACTAAATACTGATGCCGATCTACGCAACTAATCAATCAAGTCTATCAAGATAAACCGATTATAGTTGGATCCCAGCCGATCAAGTTTTGTGCACATTAAAGATTATGAAACCAATAAGAAATCTTCTTTTTCTTTAAATCTTCTTAAATCTTCAATAAACACCTGCACACCACAACTTGAATCTCTTGTGATCAATCACGCACATAACGGAGTCTGTTAACAATGGATTATCACAAGACGTCTTTAGATCTACAAACAGTTCTAAAGATCCCGTCGATACTTTGATCTAGTTTGAGTGAATCTTATATCAGAAGAGAAGATTCTCAAGAATAAACAAACTAGGTGCAATCAAAGTTCAACAACCGTTAGTCAATCAAATCAGATCGAAAACTAATAATGCTATAATTATCTAGTTTCCCACCAACGGTACTCGTAGAGCTATCCCACAGAAGTATTTAAACGAGCGATCGTAAGAGATTTCACCTAATTAGGGTACTTTCCTCTCCGAATATACGGCTCCACCAGTAAAAACACAACAAGGTAGTTTTGCTGGCTCTTAGGATAGTTTGCTCGAAATGCAAACTTGGGTATTTATAGACCAAGGAAGTTTGTACACCAAGGAATTTCCAAAACCGAAATATTGTTAAGATATGCAATATTTCCAAAATCGGTTTTCATAATTCCTGGAAATGCTCTGTCCAAAATTAACCGAAATCCTACTAGAAAATCTCCAATTAGTAAATGCACATTACCAATTTTTATTTTTCAGAGATATGCATTTTAATTGCTGGTAATTAAAAGCATATAAAATTAACAACCTTAATTAAAAGATTCTCAACTTATTTCGGTTCGGGATCTCCTTGAGTTATTAAGGAATATCTTTGAACAATAAAAGATAAGAGTTACTGAGCATGTTCAAAGTATGTTGACATCTTATTTCTTTGCAAATCCTTTTTCATATTTACAATCTTGGAACCGATTATACCACACTTCCAAACAAGTTTAGAACTGGTTCATCTGATTTCCAAAAACTATTGATCAAATATCAAACACTAATCATGGGTTTACGGTTTTACCAAACACAAGGATCGGTTCTACCTTAATATGGTTATTGGGACCGGTTACATCAGTTACCAGGATCGGTTACATCAATTACCAGGACCGGTTACCATATTCTCATGGTATTACTTGTGATCGGTTACACCAATTACCAGGACCGGTTACACCAATTACAAGGATCGATTACACACTCTTTTGTGATCGGTCACCCCAATTACTAGGATCGATTACACCAATTACTAGGATCGGTCACACCAATTACAAATATCGACCATACCATCTTAGGTGATTACTTAGGGTCGATTACACTAATAAAAGTCATACCAATACATAATTCAGGCACTGTGACTAGTTTTACCAAGATACATAACAAGTTATGATCGGTTCTACTAACTCACACATATTGGTAATCCAAAGATATGTAATGAATAACAATACCAATAAGCCTAGCGATTTCCCTTTCGATTCATAAAACAAGTTCATGAATGTACTTCCTTTAAATGAATGTAAACATTGTTTCCTAGGACGAAATCTTCACCCATACCCATACACATAATCACAATAGCAGTCATACGATTATGTCGATGTCTTATATACGAAGTTCAAAAGATAGGCGTTATACTTCGTATTCTAATTCCTTAACACTATGTCTACTAGAGTATAATCATTCACAGCTTCGCAGTTATGTTTTCAATATAGCACGACTTGAAAGATACGTTAGGAATGAAACAGTTCAAGTCACAATATTACTAACCTCAAGAGGAAGGATGATGTCGTCGATGTAGCTTGTTACTTATTCACATTTTTCAAATCTTTGAGTAATACTTGTATGTCTCATAATCCTAATCTTTCTAGCCTAACATATACGAAGTTGTCTCTAGTACATAATCAAGCGACTCTTTAATTGAGTTTTGATTCACTAAAATATGACAACCAAACTTGACATACCAACGCTTGGTGGGTTCATCCGAGCTATGCTCTAACATTCTCCCACTTTGTCAATTTTAGTGACAAAACTCTTACAATCATATGGATAAACAAATTACAAAAATTCATTATACATACGCTTGATTCCAAGTTTCAACAGCACAAAAACCTGCATATATTCAATCCATAAATGCCGTTGTTGACATTTAAATAACAAAGCTAATACTCCCCCTAAAGGTAAGATAGGTAGATTTTCAATCCGCACATCTTTGTTATTTCCCATTTGTAGTCCAAATAACTACAATCAACATATGATATGTTTCTCCCCCTTAGTCAATGCTTTACTCTTTCGTTAGATATAACGTTTAAGCACAATTGTCCTTTCCTTAGTGATTACAAATCACTTGTTTACTCCATATATTTCTCCCCCTTTTTGTCACAAAATGACAAAGGTCCAAGCAAATACCAAAAACCGAAAGGATCTTACAAATCTAAAAGAATTGTACAACATATAAGAGTTAAACACGAAGGTTTCACATACCATTTTAGATAACCAATATCAAAACCGAAACTACAAATAATTTGGTTTTAATATGTTATCAAGGAAACAATTGCCCGAAACAATTTTCCCTAATAGTTTAACAAATTGACTAAGAAACTTAGTTCCCTTGCTAAACTGATTGCACAAATACAATCGCTTATTTCGATAAGACAAAAATAAAGATCAGAATTAACTTTATTTTTCTCACCAGTCTCTAATTATTCAGATAATAACTTAGACCTTTCTACTTTATACAAGACAAATACTAGGTTAGTTAACTAATATTTCTTGTCAAGGCATTCGATTAGACTTGAATAACCGAATCCTTTACTTTTGATAAGTCTAACTAAGATCAGAATTAACTTAGTTTCTCTTATATGGAATCGAATTGGACTAAACAAATGATCCTGTATTTTGTTAAGCTATAAACAATACATACAAACCAAATAAATTGACTTGCATAATTATTTCTCTTAACCGGAAGCAATTTAAACAAACATAGACATTAAAGCACCGCAATTGCACCGAAATTTCGTTAAGTCTAAAACAATCGATACCAAATAATAAAGAAAGATATCAAACCAGTTTTTCTTAACCAGAAACAATTGAATCACACACACATAATGGAATAAACATCAATTGTACCGAATTTTGTTAAGCAAAAGCAAAATATATGCAATAAACTCAAGCTTTTCTTAAACAGGAAAACCATTTAACTAACAAATTCGTTACCTCAAATTCCGCATCCTCTTTTCCCCAGAAAGATATATCAAGCGCAAGTTCAAGTTAGAACTCTCCCCCATTGTGTTGTCTTCCTCTCGCAAATTAAAAGAACAACAACAAAAGCAACCTTTACCAGAGAAAGGTTGAATCGGTTTTAACTAATGCGTGCCAATAACAAAAGTTGAAAACCCCGAAACACATATGCTTTTATGTTAAACACAACGATTCAACATATTGTGACTTTTTCACATATGAGTTTCAATCGGAACACTTTATGATCCTTTGATAAAGCCTACCAACATGGGCTAGAACTTAATCCTGCTAAATCAAAAAGCCACACAAACCATAAGGGTTCACACATCATATGAGATCGAATATTAAGGTTAATAAAACCGAAATCAAACATCCCATACACATAGCAATAATATAAAGCATTCAAGCACATGCTATGTAATCGAAAAACTATCACAAGAATAAAAAAATTTATAATAATTTTATTCATAAATAATAGATAGTTTTATTCAGCAATAGACCTTACACAATAATTGAAAGAAATAAAAAACTGATGTCTATTTTGTTTGGATTAAGTATTACAACATATAACTTAATCTCTAGTGGTGCTCTTATTGTTCACTGAAGTTTCTTCAGTGTTCAAACTCTTGAAGCATGTCTTAAAAGACTTGTCTGCAACCACTTTCTGTTTTTCAAGTTTTTCAACTTGAAGCTTCATGTCTGCAAGATCAGCTTTAGTCTCTTTTATTTTATCTTTTAGTTCATCTCGATCTTGAACCAAGGTAAACAGATTTCCTATGAGTTCTTCAAACCCATTCATAACTTCACACATACCATTTGTGGGAAACCACTTGGTAAGGTATGAACCATCAAACGCAAGGTTGGAGATTGTATCCTTTCTTTGCGCTTTCGGAGGAACCTGGGATGTTGGAGAAGCGTTCTTATGCTGTGTCTCGTCTTTCCTTTCACACCCTTCAGCAACAACATTTGTGGAAGGTTGGAGATTGTATTGTTTGTTAACCAGGTCGGTTGTCGCGAGTTCCATGAGTTTCCTCAATCTTTGTAGACTTTGTTCTTTCTAGTAAAGCAGGCGCGGTGGTTGCTGATCATTTCGTTGCTTCATGAAGTTATAAGAAAGTTTGGAATCTGAGATTTTCCAATAAAGCTCTGTAGACCGGGATCTTTCCATTGACGCATAAGTCTACGTGTTGCTTCTCAGTGACATTTGGATCATGACAATCCAGATCTTGGACTCTGAATCTTTTCACGTAATTATTGGGATGTTCATTGTTCTTGTGAAACATTCTTCCCAGATCAGAGAGAGTGACTTGTTCTGAAACAAAGAAGTACTTTCTGTAGAAAGCATTAATCATTTCTCCCCAACTGGCGATGCTTCCTGATGCGATGTTATTGTACCAGGTGTATGCTCTGTCTGTCAGAGACTTTGAAAATTCCTTCAGATGAATAACATGGTTGTGCTCATGTTAGCCCAATGATTCCAAAAATTGAGAAACATGTTCTCGAGCATTGCATGTTCTATCATAAAGCGTGAACGTTGGAGAAGTATAACCCTTCGGAAGAGGAACTTTCTGTATAGCAGAAGGATATGGAGGTTGGTGACAATGGACAAATGATGTTCTTGTCTTTTCCACGATCCTCCAGAAAGCGCTTCAAATCTTCACGAGTGATGAAACTTGCTGGCTCCTTTGCTGGTGGGTTATCTACATCATTGCGGATTTCATCATCTTCCAGGATGTGGATTGGGGAGGTTTCAGGATCAGCATATGAGGATGTTTCCTTAGATTTTCCTTTCTCTAACTGGGGCTGAGTTTGCTCAGACGACAGCTTGTCTGTGAGAGTCTTGAGGTAAGCGCACAACTCTTTCTGTGTTGCAGCCATATCTGTCTGATTCTTGGCGAGAACTTCCTGAACATTCATGAGATCAGCTATGGTAGGTGGTTCTTCTCTGATTTTTTCGAGAGCTCGTCGAAGAGAGGATTGTTTCCGATGTTGGTTTGAGGAGGGGTAGTATCAGTAGCGCCGCTGTTGGAAACGGGAGGAGTGACTGGAGAACCACCACCGTTGCTAGTGTTAGGATTGTTTAGGTTGGGATTTGTAATTGAACCTGACCTAAGATCAACCATTTAGACGAATTGGGATTGCAACCCAGAGATCAATCTCCCACTGTGGTAGCCAAATTTTTGATGGGTGAAAACGATTTGCTGGTTTTTTTAGGAAAGTGGAGACTCGAGCGTACGGACGGAGACTCCTCGACCGAGCAAATTGCCTAAACCTTTTTCTAACAGATGCACTGCACGGGAGTGCTTTGAGTTCAAGAGATCAATCTGTAAGACTCCGGCCTAAACCAAGACAATGACCGTTCCAGAGTCAATTCGGTCACAAAGAGGGATGAGGGTCGATCTGTAGGAGGGAAGATGAGAAATGTGTGTGAGATCAATGATGATCAAGGATTGTGAATGTGTTGATGATTTATGCAAGTTTGTGAACTGTTGAGTTCGGATGAGATAAGTTTTGATCGATTGAGCGATAATTTCTTGTGCGTCGAAATTGTTGTTAGACGATGATTCCTGGTTGTTCAATCGTGGATTCAGAAACTTATTTATATTGCAAGAATAATAGACACATTGATCCCAGTAAGTGTGACGGTTGTTGGAGTGAAAGAGTGGGAAAGTGGGAAATCGTGGTTAAACCAGTTCCATGTCGTGCGAAGACTTGGTTATTGTCCATCCACTACTTTTCCAACTCCCTCAACTGCTTGCACGACTTACTCACATTTCTCATCGTGGGTGTACACATGTGCCGTAGGCCGCCAGACCAAAACCCTAAAGAATACCCCCCATGTGACGTGATCGATGTCTCATGAATGTGGAGTCTGCAAGGCAGACGTGTATTTAATTAGTCAGTTGTTGACTTGACTAGACGATGAGTCTTAGCCTTGATGAGTCGAGCATAATGAACGAATGTGGTATGCAGACACCTTATGCTCAATCCATGAGTCTCAGAGCGTACCACATTTGTTCAATATGCTCGACTCATCAATGCTAAGACTCATTGTCTAGTCAAGTCAACAACTGACTAATTAAATACACATCTGCCTTGCAGACTCCACATTCATGAGACATCAATCACGTCACATGGGGGGATAATCATTAGGGTTTTGGTCTGGCGGCCTACGACATGTGTGTTCACCCACAATGAGAAATATGAGTAAGTCGTGCAAGCGGTTGAGGAAGTTAGCAAAGTAGTGGATGGACAATCAACCAAGTCTCCACACGACATGGAACTGGTTTTACCACGATTTCCCACTTTCCCACTCTTTCACTCGAGCAACCGTCACACTTACTGGGATCAATGTGCCTACTATTCTTGCGATATAAATAAGTTTCTGAATCCACGATTGAACAACCAGGAATCATCTGGTAAACAACAATTTCGACACACAAGAAATTATCGCTCAATCAATCAAAACTTATCTCATCCGAACTCAACAATTCACAAACTTGCATAAATCATCAACACATTCACAATCCTTGATCATCATTGATCTCACACACATTTCTCAGCTTCCCTCCTACAGATCGACCCTCATCCCTCTTTGTGACCGAATTGACTCTAGAACGGTCATTGTCTTGGTTTAGGCCGGAGTCTTACAAATTGATCTCTTGAACTCAAAGCACTCCCGTGCAGTGCATCTGTTAGAAAAAGGTTTAAGCAATTTGCTCGGTCGAGGAGTCCCCGTCCGCACGGTTGTCTCTTCACTTTCCTAAAAAAACAGCAAATCGTTTTACCCCATCTACAAACACCACCATCTACTACTTTGAAAATGGCAACCATCAGATGGTTGACATGTTCCCTCCACCCCACTGCGGAGGTAGGAGTTCGAACCCCGTAATCACCAGAAATAACTCCTTAAGGAGTTAAGGGTGTAGTCCAAGAAATAACTGCTCCATATCATAGATGGATTGCAAGATTTGGTATTTCAAAATACGCTCGTTTTTGGTATGTATGTAGAGTTTTGCAAGAAAAACATAACCTCGACATATTAACTCTAAATCTGATACCGTTTAAGATTTAATAGAAAAAAAAAGGTCTAAAATTTGAGAATATAAGTGCGAATATATCCTCACTCTATTATATACGACCTTTACTTTTCAAAAGAGAGATATTAAGTTAAATTGAAAAAGTGATAATATTTATTTTCAAAAAGCGGAGGTGGTATAATTTAATAATATAATTGTTTCCCACTTTTGCGCGCGAGGTAGTATAATTTAATAATATAACTGTTTCCCACTTTTAAAGATATTTTTTGTGTGTTTTTTTTTATCAAAACTCGATATTCTTTTGGGAAACTATTTGGAAATTGGTCAGAGTCAAATTCACTGGGAATGAAACATCCGGAACATGCTATAAATGCCTAGTCTCCGACCAAGCAAAAGAAAAAAACTTTCCCAATTCTCACTCATTTCAGAACATGGCGGGAACCGCTTCGTTTCCCTCTTCTTTCTCCATAGGTACGACTCCCACAAACCCTAAAAAAGTTTGTGATTCTCTCAATCCTTACTTATTAATTTTTCTTTTGCAGGAAACTGTACTGTCGATGTTGAAGGAAGCGATTTCATTTGCGATTCATCGAATCAAACTAATGTTCAAATTTCATTACCACATGGCGGGAACATCAAAATACAAGGTTACCTTGTTTTCCATCTGTTAGTTTTAATCAAGTAATCTTACAAATATGAAATATGTGTGATTTGACTCTTTTATTGGAGTTTTTTTAGTTGCAGAAGCTGGCGATTCCACTTTTGGAGATCAATCTTTCTTGGTTATCAATCCAAAAGATATCGATAGCCGTAGCAAATCGCTGCTTCAGGTACGCCCTCTCAGCCTCTCTCTCTAGATCTGGGTATGCATTTGCGTGTGATGTGAACGGTTAGAATTCTATCCTTGAAATGGGAAGAAAAAGAACGCTAATAAAATCGTATGGGCATGTACACAAAAAAGCCCAGTGATTCGTATTTAGAAAGAAGAATTTTTATATGGTAAAGCCGTAAAGGATCTAAAAAATTCAGTGCAAAGGAAAAAATGTGTTATGGAGTTATGGATTCTTTTGAGATACACGAGCTATGGTCTAACTAGAAATGAAATGGGAAAACAAGATCAAATAGACTATCGAGTTATTGTCTGTGAACATCACAGTTGTGTGGGTCGTTGTATTATATGCTCTTTGTGTTAGATGAGCTATACTTAGGATGATCCTGTAGTAAAACTTAAGTAACGTATTCTATGCTCAGTGTAAATGAGGTTGCTGCTCAATTCAGCAAAACTCAAGCATCACATTGTTGTCTGTTGGTTGCATTTGCCGAGACACTTGGGTTCAAGTTAACTGTCGGCTTCCGAAGGCGCATCCTATGGAGGAGCTTGGCTCAATAGATATTAATACAGAATTGTACGGATGCTTTAATTCAAATTCACATGGGTAGCCACATTCACATCAAAGCTTGTCTTGAATTTGGTGTTTTGCAATTCCACCCACATTCACATCAAATTTAAGTCTGGGAATTCATTTTTCTGACAAGAATGCTTTAAGCGGTCATTTTGTTCAGTTACACTAAAACTGTATTTCATTTCTTGGTGGTTGATGTCTCTATTTAAATACTTCTGTTCGAAAAGATTGCAATATGTAGTTTGATGAACTGTTGCTGGTCTTGCAGGAAGTACTAAGTATCTACGCCAAAGAGCTACCTGCGATGAATTATGCTGCAAATACTGGAAAGAAATCACAGTTCCTTGGAAAATGTGTGTCCACTGGGTAAGAATTCACTTTAAATTTCAGACTTACCAAGTCTTAGAGATATGGATTTTGTTGTGAGCTCGCCTGATGTTTAGTGTAATACGGTGATATTATTTCCATGCAGAAGATGTAGTCGATTAATATCCATGTTCTCGTCATTGTAGGAAATATTGCACCCTGTTGTTGAAATCAAAGGACAGAGATGCATCTGGAACTGTAAGTTTCTTCCCGATTCTTGTTGGTTTGGGTCGTCTGCGTACTATTTGGTACATAAACCCGGACTTCTGCATGCTGACATCTTTTGTTCTCATGCAATCTAGTATGTCTTGGCGGCAATCATAATTCTTAAGCACTTCTTTACTAAGTAGGGGTGCTGTAGAAAGATTCTCCGCACTGCTCCTATAGACGAAGTAGCTGCACTGAACCCAAGCTTTTGGTTTGCATGTTTTTGTTTCTGAGAGAAAGCACTAGTTGCCATGGCCAAGTTAAGAATATTGGTGGGTTATGATTGTCTGAGTCATCAAGTGTGTATCTTTACCAAAATTCTACCAAAGCATAAAAATAGATACCTGTACATCAATCCAACATCAACTTACAGCTTTTATGCAAGCGCCATCGCTAATTAATGTACTGTCTTATGGTTGACCAGATTTATCTTACCTCTATAAAGGGTGTACTTGCTAACATCAGGTTATTGGTTTTTGCATCGTATTTGACATCTGCATGTGTATTAGAACAAATTAGCAAGTTTTTCAAAAATTCTTACACTTAATTGCTAAGATGTGTGAATTCGAAGTGGAACACTGTTTGCAACACAGTTACTTTATCCCTGAATCATAAGTTATTCCGTGTCACGATAGAAAAGGTTTTGTTTCTAATTGCTCCTCATCATTTGCTTTATTAGGTGATTGCTGCAGTAACTTATCAAATAATTCCTGCAGACACGCAATATGCCGAGGTTCCTCTTGCTGCTGTCTGTTCAAATTATCGAAAAAAGGTTTTGTGGTGTTTTCCGATAAGATCTGTTACTCTCCATTGTTGTTGTTGCCAACAAGCCTTAATTGCCTAGCTATATACAGTATTTTGAGAGGTTAAGAAGTGAAATTTTGTATATCCCTTGAATAACCAAATGAATTTTCGCCCTTGAAATTTTCTGATAGAAAGGCATATGGTATGGGTACCCTAATTCAATTTTTGAACAATCTGGTACAATGGTACTTGTACCCTACTTTCTATCTCTCATCTGCTTACTTTTTGTATGCCATGTGAAGTTGGTTATTCACTTAGCTGGGGGTTTGGGCGACATTTTTCAGCTATTAGCTAGTAGGTTTCAGCTGTGCTTTATTGCAGTTACCAAGCGATGTTTGGTGCAAAACATCAAATCATAGGTTACTCCGTTTGTTTTTTGCTCTAAACATTATCGTTGGGCGATTTGGTGTGGTGGTGAAGTAATTCTCATGAATGACCTGTCCGGCTTGAATTGCCTAACCGACTGGTTCACTTATCAGCTAGGCTTACATTCTAGACCTGGAAGTCTTGGGTTAACCTGGCCAGCGAACATAGTTGCCATCCTGTATGGGTGTAACTTGTTGCAGTGTTTAGGTCTTTTAATAGTGCCATTTAGTCAACAGAAAAGGGATGGGTTCCCCTTGGTGCCTTGGATAACATTGTGTGGGCTGCTTTGTATGTACCCCATCTGAGGCACTCATGTTCTTGCTATAAAATCACTGAAAGAGAAGTTTTAAAGCTCAGAATTATTGTTGGTAATTCATAAATGCCCAAGCTAAGCTTTGCTTATGATATATTGGTAGAATTTATGATCTCCATTGGTACTAAGATATATTCTGTGCGATTTTTTTTTTGACCTTAATACTGTTCGAGCACCAGATTATTGGATCTATTTGGCTTTCTTAAAGATCTTTTTCTCATTTGTTTATGCAATCTTATGTGCAAAATGTATACACATCTACAAGCTCATTATTTCTCGAGTTATTTATGGACCTTAGAACTTTCAGGGGATTGGTAAGCTCTTGTACTCTGAGTTGAAAAAGAGGCTTCAAAGCATCGGAATCCGTACAATATTTTGCTGGGGTGATCAGGAATCCAAAGGATTTTGGCTTAAACAGGTACACTACATGCAGCTTGAGATGTTGTCAACTTGTACTAAATGTATCTACTTTTCTATTCAGGTCTCTTCATGCGATTTAATTGATATGTTGTGTTTATATTGCTTACTTACTGAAGGAATGACTGTAGTTTCTCCAAGCGGGAAAATATCCCAATTAAATTCCTAATGTTGAACTTCTGTTGGAAGTATTTAGTTTTGAAAGTAAGCCATGGAGTCGGGTAGGGGAAAAGGGTCTGGATTGAACTTTTTTCTTCTGAACACGTGTTACTATGGCATCTCTACCTTAAATCTTTCTTTACTTTGGTTATATTTGCTTGCTCTAACTGACTTCTCAGGTTAAACAATAAATTAAGCAGTTCAATTGTAACTTGCTTTTGAAACAAGTTACTTCTGTACATTAGTATGCTGGGTTTTCATTGATAACTAATTGCAATGCAGGGGTTTGTGCCGACTGCTGAAGTAGACAACAAGGGTAAAGTTTCCGGACTTCGAATGAAAGCTAACATTCGGAGGGCTTTGTGCTTTCCAGGGGGTTCCACCCTCATGGTTTCTCATCTCAATAAAGATATCAGCACTTCGACAAACCCTTCAAATGATCCAAAACTGTGCTCTCCATTAAAAGGTCATGTGAACTCAGCAGCATCTGTATCCATTCAACGTCAAGAAATGCAGGGTACTGGAGAATGTAATATTTCAAAAGATGGTTCTTCCCTGGAAGTGGCATTACCAGATCTAACCCTTCCCCAGAGTGAAAACCCTAACCCCAAATTACTGGTTAACGGTGGAGGCACAACAAACAGTAATAAGTTCATTGGTAGGTTGACTTTTAGTTATTCTTTTCTCCTCTCTTTTTGTTCACATGCTTACCCTGTATCATATTTGGAATAATTAACATTTGGGATGAGTTAGATAATCTCATTCTCGAAAAGAATGTTTTTGGGTTCTTACATGCAATTGCACCACCTTTTCGATTTTTCGCAGGCTCTTCCCCTAGAAGTGGTTCAACAGAGGATTGTGAAAACTCCAGTTCTCTTAATGGAGTGGAAAGTAACAGGGAAATTGATCTCGTAAGATTAGCAGAAAATGCAGATAAAAAACACTGTTCTTGTTCTGGGCAAGGTGTTAAAAGAAGGGCATGGGAAGCCTCACTGTCATCGTTAAAGTCTAAAAAAGTAAAGGGGGGGCATTGTAGTGACTGCCATGTAGATTTCACTTGTGATCTCAGTCTGGAATTTGATCGAGCTAATATTTCTGGCTCATTAGGTTCTTCAGGAGACAAATCTTGTACTCTAAAAAATCTTCCAATGCTCAACAGTTGTCAAGTGATTCATGCTGCAGAGAGTAGATTGGCTAATATTTTAATAGATGAAGGTCGTGGACATGAACTTCTAACTGGAGAATGTCATAGAGTCATGCTAATGAACATTGCTGATGATGTTAAGAAATCATTTCTGACCAAGGTGAGTTGTTTGTTAATACGTCAAACCTTTATCAATTGATGAATAGTATTTTCTAGTCATTTGTCATCCTAGACTATCCTGCAGTGGAATCTAAGTGTAATCGCGGAAAAGATGAAGGTTCTCAATTATTTGATTTTTTCCAATGTTTCAAAAAACTGCATGTTTTACATAGGATGTGGTAAAAAGTAGAACGGGTAGCTTAAGTAGAAGCTAAACTATAAAACTATTGCTTCTTAGGGAGATCACACACGAGCCGTTGCATATGGTGCCAGGCTTGCAACAATTAAGTTGGGAAAATACCATGTGCAGAATGACATATTTTTAGTGGAGTTTATCAATAGACTATGTTCTTATGGAATGTATCCTGTGCCAAATTGGATTATTACGAGCATCATATGGTGTATTTTGTGGTGATAAGCTTATAAGAGGATAGTTTGTTGGTAATATGTATTCCTATATATGTGTGGTCTCATTTGTGCCCTTGTGAGTCTGCAAACTGATGTTCGTGTTTATAACAGATAATTCAAGATCTTGGTGGTGCTGTTGTCTCAGATGGAAGTTATACCACACATGTTGTTACTGGGAAAGCAAGAAGAACGCTGAATTTCTGCACAGCTCTGTGCTCTGGGTTAGTTGAATGTTCATTCCTTGATCTCTGAGATATAGATGAATAAAGGAGTGTCCCTTTTAATTAATTTTATTTTACTTTGAGTTAATGCATCATACCTCCATTTTCAGTGAGGTGTGTCACATAGTTCGGATAAGGTGTTTGGTTTTCATAGCCAATTTTCTTACTGTGATGTGTGTAGTTTCTTATTCCTCTATTTCATTCTTCAGTGGCTCAGTTTGACCATAGTTAGTGTAGTTACTCTTAGACAAGAAATCTGAGAGACAATGATGAAGATTCAACAACAAACGTTTTTAGTTAGACTAGTGTGCTTCAAAGATGTCTGTAAGATTGATGATTCTCCCTACTTACGAAACAGATTCACAATCAATGTGCAGAAAAAACTAAGATGTAAGAACACCAGCTTATGCAACCCTATGTAGCTCCATTATTTTAGCAACAACAATCTTTGCCGTAGTCAGATTCTCGCTCAACCCATGGAGAAATTATGCATTTCACATTGTCTCTGTAAGATACAAAGTTTGTCCGGGAATCCATAGGTAATCATTGGCATAGCGACTGTATATTATTGCTGAGGAGCTGATCTACCATCTGATATGAAGACGAGTCGTATCATTGAGAGTGACTTTACACCATGTAGATAAAATGACGACACTAGGGTAAATCACTAGATTGACCATAAAGGTGTTATATATTGGGTCTTGTTGCTTATTCTTGGCAACACGTCCATGTGAATTTTTTTCTTCACTTGCAGTTAATAGGGAGACATGTTGTTTATTCTTGTCATTCTATTATATGACCTCTGTCATGCTTACAAATTTTACCTATTACCCCATTAATCTATAAACGTTGCTGATCATGCAGAGCTTGGATAATCTCAACTAGTTGGTTAAAAGCATGCTTCAGGGAAGGAAAATTTGTTGGTGAGTTAAAACATGCATATCGCATAACGAGAACACGAGGAGGCATCAGTTTTAGTGATTAGAATGCCCTTTCATTAGCCTGATCACGTGTAGGTCCCTCTTGGAAATGACTCACTGGCTGATTTCAATAAGGATGACTTGGCACCATTTTTGCCGTAAAATTGTAACCAGCTTTTGATGAGTTTAGAACTTTCAGAGGATTGTGAATTCATAATCGCTCAAAACCAATGATGAACATGGTGAGGAGGTCATCCTTAGACCCTCATATCATCTCCATGGGGTCCTTATTTCTGAGGACAGTGATGCAGCAGACATTTTATTCCGCCTACCATAGTTTTTTGCTAAGCATTCTGAATTTAGCGCCTTATCATCCCCTTATTTTCCAGGTGAACTTCCATTCATATTACAAGACGAATATTATTTGTTGAAATACAAATCTGAACTGAAAGATGCTGTTCTTAGAGTAAAAGCCAATCCCGGAGGTCTGCTTGAAGGTTATGAAGTCTGCTTTGCCAAACATGTTGAACCTCCAGTGAGCACCCTGTCGGCCATTGTCAAGTCTGCTGGCGGACAAGTAAGTGATCATAATTTCACCAATTTCTTAGGTCTTGGATCTAGTCTTCCCAGGGGCCTGCCTAAGATTAAGGACGATTCTCATTGTGAATCACAGAACATCTTAATTATTTGTATTTTGCAAATTTAAATGTGGCATTGAAACTTTTTAAGTGTCAGACATTATATATGTATATCGATCCTGGAGTACAGGTCACTTCGTGTATAGGTCCTCCTGTGCTAGTACGTCATTTCTCTCTTTCCTTCTGGGTACAAATTTTGTACTGTCAAAGAAAGAGGGACCTCTTCAGCATAACCTTATTTGAGCAAATAATTGAGTAGTTCCACATAGTCATTACCCTTATTGAACACTTAAAACTAGTTTAGGAGTTCGAAGGATGCAATACAAAGGCATTATAGTACCTCTTCATATTATCAGTATTAATCAGATGCCAAATTATTGCATAAAGATGTTTGTACTTGACATCCTGTCATATTAACATTAGTAATTATCTTATCTGGTCTAAAAAAGTTATGCGATTTGTCAGGTTTTCCTTCGATCAACAGAAGTGAAAAATCCATCGAAAGCTATCTTTGTTGCGTGTGAAGAGGACATGGAAGATGCAATGGTAGCTGCAAAGAAAGGGTTAATGACCTACAGTAGCGAGTGGTTTATGACCTGTGTCATGAAACAAGAGCTTGATTTCGAGTCTCCTCAATTTGCAGAGTCTCTTTAATTGTTGCAAGAAACTGCGGTGGATTTCATGCATATACATATACATATCTGGTAGTTACTCATGCATGCATGATGCTTTTTTGTTTGATTTCTAGGAAGCAGAAGTGTATATATATCATGTTAGTCTAGAATCTGTTCAATATGGATTAAAGAAAGAACCAGAAGTATGTATGTATTTATTAGTACTTTATGTTTTGGATATTTCCTCCATTTTTAATGCTTTTTATTCCTTGATTCTGTTTTGTTTTTTTCCCTAAGCAAAAGTTAAAATTTTATTAAGAAAAAGAAACTAAATACAGCAGGTGGGAGTGACCATATATGTCCCCAGATTAAAAAACCCAACGATGATTTCGCTTCGAAGTGACTTTCCAGTGAGTTATTAGCTCCTTAAATGCAATTACCTGGACAATATGGGAGAAGAGAAATTGAAGGGTAATGGCAAAGATGCTCAAGGCCAAGATGTAATCACAGAGGTCAAAAGCTCATTATTTCTCTGGGGATCAACAAAAAGCTAGTTTAGGACAATTGGATTCGTAACTTTGTATCAGTTCCACTTTCAACGATATAAATGGGGCTGAAATAGCAAATTGACAAATACGTAATAAACATGTGTGGTGTGCGGCATTTCAATTCGAGTGGTGTATAACTGTATATAGGGTTTATCCTACTGCCAGAAAAAAAATCATCAAACAACCAGGGTTTTAGCGTTTTATCATTTCACCTATAACGATGATATAGCCAGGCGCTTGAAATGAGGATTACTGTGCTCCAAAGTGTCCTGATTATATCATTCAAATACGCAGCAGTAGAAGAGAAGTGCAAATTAAGGAGGGAAGGAAGAAGGCTCTCAATTCTTCTGTTCTGCCAGTTTAAGTGGCTTCTTTAATGGCAAAAATAAAAACGGAGTCACCAGTTCTAATGGCTAAAGGGTGTTGCTCGGATACTTTTGGTAAAAAATGGGGTAATGGTAACACTAATTGCTTAAGAATAACCCGGATACAGTCTCACCTTATCTCTTTAACAATTCGAGCTTCACAATCCATGGAGGATAAAAATAAAGCCTACAAGGAACTTGGTTTGTCACTCTTCACCTCTCTATCTCTTTTTCTCTGTAAATTCAGAAAAAAAAATTCTTAAAGTAGATTGATTTTTTTTAATTGTAATTTTGTTTTAATAACTTAAACCGGTGATGTTTGTTTGTGGGGTGGAGTTTAATTTCTTTGCTGTTTTGATTCTCTTAGGTTTATTTTCCTTAAAGAAAAAGATTGATGACGCTGTTCTTCGTGCTGAGATGTTGATACCTGCACTAGAAATGGAAGAAGCCAGACAAATTCAACAGGAAGAGATGCTTCGTGAATATGACCTCTGGGATAATGTTGCCAAATCAAATGAAATTCTTAATGAGTTAGGAGATACAACTAGATCAGTTGATGCTCTCAAAGATTTACGATATAAGGTGATGTCTGCTTACCTTGTCCTAATAGTTATTTTAGGATGTCGGGATAATCTTTGATGCACAGCCCAACAAATTTAGATTTTATGTCTCTCTTGGTATCAAATGTCGTGTTTGGTTAGTTTCAGGTAGTTATATCCTCTTATTTGGACATGTTTTGGCGTCGGACATGTTTTGGCGTCTTTATAAGCTTATGTGAAACTTACTTTTCTTCAACTGGTGTTTCGATGAGTGTAAAGATCAGTAACAATGAAAGTGCAATTGAAATTATTCTTGCAGGCTGAAGAAGCTAAACTGATCACCCAATTAGCAGACATGGACGCTATAAACTACAGGCTTTTCAAGCAAGCATACAGTGCCTCCGTTGATGTTAGCAAGTTTTTGGATCGGTATGAGATGTCCAAACTTCTTAGTGGACCATATGACATGGAGGGTGCTTGCGTGATTATAAGAGCTGGATCTAGAGGTGTCAACCCTGAGGTTTGAAACCATTGTTTGCCCTTCTGTTTCAAATTCCATAGATTCCATTAAATACTGATGATGTTTATTATAAGAATCTGTGATTCTCTTAAACGTAAAATTAGTTTTATTCATCTTATCTGCTTTCAGTAAATTTTAGCTTTCACTAGCAAAACCTTGCACCTGGTTGGCACACATGACAAAATACAACACTTCTCGGGAAGTTGAGATCAACTCAACCGGGATGGTTTTGGGTTTCTTGTTTTACTGTTAGGTCTTCTTTGAGGGTATTTCCTTGCTAGTCATTTAAGAGTCATTCGAAATTTGCTTTCCCTTCCCAGCACAAACCAAAACCATCCAATAATTTCTGGTTAGTTCAGTTATTATCTGTGTAAAAGTCTATTAGTAAGGAGTTATCTGGTTCTTACTCCAGCAGCAAGTATTGGAACGGTTTTCTTCTGGCCCAAGTTCTATGTGTGGCATATCATCTGATTGGTTAGGATTTAATGGCTAGCTCATACCTTACTTAACATTTAAGCTTATGGGGTGTGGGCTTTTCGGTACCCATTCTGCTTTTCTGGCTGGGTTCTGCTAGGAGCTTCTTTGGTTAATTTTGGGGTATGAAGGAACTCAATTCTTTGTTGGGGGTGATTGATCGATTGTTTTTTGAAAATCAAATCGACCCACGTTACATGTGAACAACTTCTAGTCCATGTATTAACAATGAACAACTTGCTGGAGTATTGTTTCTGGCATTAATTTAATAAGTGTCCAGATAGACCTTTAACCGATTCTCAGCATATATCTTATTCTTCTGCTTCTATGTTTCTTTCCCACTGTTTCTTTCTCTGACACACTTCCATATCCAGGTTTGGGCGGAACAGCTTCTAAGCATGTATAGAAAATGGGGTGCTAAGCAAGGTTACAAAGGGAGGATAGTTGAGAAATATCCCTCTAAAGATGGCGGTTTCAAGTTAGTAACACTTGAGTTTGAATCTGAATATGCTTATGGTTATCTTTCTGGAGAGAGAGGTGTCCACTATATGATTAAAGGTTCACACAATGACCCTGAGGTTTGTAGTAGTTCTCCATTCATACAACCAAATAGTTCTCCTGAAATCTCTTATGACTTGCTAAATGCATGTCACGAAAGAAAAATCTGGAAAATGAGAAAACATTTGAAACATCCATTTTGAATTTCCAACTATAAGTCATATAACTTATTGACGAAGGGAATTTTTTTAGTTGTCCTGTCCAAGCAAATTCTCATCTTTTGCTGAAAGTGGACACCGGTAGACATGGCGACTAGCTCTATCGTTTACACTATATTTTAATTTTCCTGTTTTCCATTTATGATGTGAATGCACCTTTTGTCATTTCCCTTTAATTCCTCACAACATAAGTTCTATTTAACCTTAACGCCAGTGGTTTTATAGCCTGTCGAGAAAAGCTGTCATGCTAAAAGTACAACCATACCTAGGTTATATGGATGATTCACATGTCCTTGACTGGACATGTGATCTAAAATGCATCTGTTATTTAATCAATTATGTTATTAGTGGGGAACATGAATGTAATTTTATTCATATACGGTGATTAGATGTTCACAATTTCTTGTAAAACAAAAGTGGAAATCAAAAACAAAGTGTTGCTTATCTGATATGGTATTTTAATGACAATAAGTAATACGAAGTGTAGAAGCCTTATAAAGAGGGGCCATGGTCACTTTTGAAGAAGGATATTTGGTACAATAGAAATGTAACTGAAAAATATAGTAGATACTTCATTGCAAGGAAAATAAGTGAAATGGAATATTTGTTTAATGCATTTCAAGCTTAATGAAAAAAAGAACTTGCTCAAGATACTAGTTGTTGTTCTCTTCGCAGTTCATAGTTTACTGATGAAATCTTTCTAACTCTATCCAATCTTGCAGACTAACTTAGCAACTGTGGATGTTATTCCTCTATTTCTTGAAACAACTCCGGACCTACAATTAGATGATAATGATATGGTGTTTTCATCACTTTCACCTCACGGAGAAGAGCAATTACTTTGTAGAAGTGAACCTGCAGTTAGTGTTCGACATATTCCAACTGGCATTGAGGTACAGTCATCAGGTATTATAAGTATTCTTTAGTTTCTTTTTTTTCATGAATATAAACTATCCCATATATAATCTGAGAATAAATGCATCACTGCCATCACACAAAATTGGGAAATACACCCAGCACAACTTCCAATATTGTTATTAGGAGGAGAAGCCAAGATGGATCAGAGTTTAAGAAAAAAGAGAGCAGTGGCTCATGACTAAGTAACGTTATTGGTTGCTCTCTCTTTGGTGGATTTGGGATGGTTGGTTGGAGGAAAGAAAGTCCTCTCCATGTTAGATTTTCTGTGGGTGGGGGATAGCCGTAGAACACTCGATATTAGTCTCAACTGTTCCTATTTGCTCTTTTACAAGTAAAAAATTATAGGAAAATTTGGCCTCAAGGGTTTGAGAGTCTGAGACACCCTTTTTCTTTTTTTATCTTTGGAGAACAAGTTATAGGAAATGTTTCTCGTCAAGTATCCGGGTAGATGGAGTATTTATATTTTATACACACTGCTAGGTTTAAATTTATGCCTTGCTATGGTTATGTTGCCTTAGTAAAATGCTTACGGTGTGTACGATTTGTAAACACTGCAAATTTGAAGTAGGTAATCCTGCATTCTGTTTCTTTAAATTGATCTTCAGCTCAAAAGGAAAAGCACAGTGGTGCAAATGATCTGTCGAATAGATGTTATATGGACTTTTCTTTTTTCTTTTTCTGTTTTTGTTCTTTGCTCCTATTCTCTTATGATTTAAATTGATCACTCCCATTTCATCCTTTCAGAAAGAAAAAAAAACTAAAAGAGGAAGAAATGTATTTTTGCTCTCTTACTAATCAAAATAAAAAATATGTATGTTCACAGATGAAAGGAGCCATTTTGGGAATAAAATCAAGGCCCTAAATCGCTTGAAAGCGAAGCTTCTTGTGATTGCAACAGAACAGCGTGTATCCAGTTTAAAGAATATAAAGAGAGATAGTGTCAGTGATATATTAAGTCAAGAGGCAAGAAGATACGTCTTTCATCCGTACAAGTTGGTTCAAGATGTAAAAACTGGAATTCAATTGCCCGACTTGAATTCTGTTCTCGATGGTAATATTGAACCTCTTATTGGAGCAAATATCAGCTTTAGACAGACAAGTGATCCAATCTAAGTGTAACCATAAAAGACAAAATGTTTTTTTTTTCTATTTATGATTTTCTTTCTCCCTTAATGATTTTATTCTCTGCTTAGAGTTTGTATGTATACTGGTAGGTAGTGGTTGCCTTCTTGGGCTTTTACACCAGGGGAACATCATTGCATAGTAGCTGATACTGTTCTATATAGTCTAAAGTTAGCATAGGAAACCAAATAATTTCATAGTTAATTTTCACCCTCTCTTGTCCTTCATGTGTGTGTATGCGTGTATATTTATTTAAGTAGATTATATGTATCATCCAGTTTCTTGTCTTCCATTTGCGGGGAAACAAAGAGGCTAGTTCGCTTTGTGTACCCTCTTTAGAAACCCATATTGGTTCGAAACCCATATAGGTTAAAATTAGCCACATTCATAGAAATCCCTCTCCTTTCTTACCCTCTACTTTATGTTTCCTTCTCTTTTTCTGATCAATTTTTTTAGCTATATTATTCTATATTCCATCTAAATTCATCTTATTATTTTCACCATAGAGTTAATCTATAAAACCCCTGGGCATCTAGTTGTTAGGTTTGATCTTGTTTTTTTATAGAAAAGTTGATTGTACAATATTAAAATAAAAAATTCATGCCAGACCGCATTTCCAGACTCTCAAAAAACCTTATAAACACAAATACACATGGAGGCGAGGCCTTCTGCTTTTCACATAAGGACGGGCACACCTTTTCTGTATTTGTGCGGTTCTGGAGTGGTTTAAATGTGCAGTCCATCCAGAACCACTCTGTTAAGATACCTCAAATTTGTAGAGCCAAATTTGTAAGTATGGTATACTGTTTACATGTCTGCTTCATAATTTTCCATGCTCCGACTTTTTATGATGCACTATCTCTTACCAAAGGCCATGGCATTCAAATTCTTTCGCTTTCGTTGTAGCTTTGTGTTGATGGTGGTTTTTAGTATAGGGCACTGTAAAAGTTTGTCTACCTGACCCGATATCAGAAGTAGTAGACCTTGATATGTTTATATTCCGCAAGGAATTTGAAGAATATATCAGAATCTGATGAGTGCCTATGTCTCTCTTCATATTATACTGAAACTCAAGCTCCTAGATGAATTGTTCACTAGTATAGAGCCTAATGAGTATTTAAGCTCCTAGTTGCATTACTCACTAATGCCGGAGCCTGTCGAGTATTCATTCTATGCTATGTTCCCCAGCCGAACTCTTGATGTTGACATGACATGATAATTAATGTTCGCTCGCAACTGAGTAGCATGAATTTCCAGAAGTGTCAGGATTAAGATATGCATGGAAATACTCAATTAGAGGCACGCAAAGTTATGCTGCCCTCTGAAACATAATTAGTGATTTTGTATGAGCACACAAAATTCACCAGAAATTGATTGATTTTGTGTCAGCTCACAAAATTCAATCTTTCTAACCTAATTTTATTTATTTACAAAATTAGTTTTTTTGCGCCCTGCGCGATATTTCGAACCCTATTGGTCGAAACTAAACCTAGGCAAACTAGGAAATTGATCCATCATTGAGCTAGTAGGAGCAAAATCCTACCAAAAATCAGAAAACAAGAAATAAAGAGGAATTGCGGCAAGTAAGAGCAGCGGCAAAAGGAGGTGTGGCTGCGCCACTTGGCCGACCGATTTGCTTCAGCAGGCTCCATCTGTGGCCGGCTGGCCACACTCCATGTTGCTGCTTGCCGGCCCCCTTTTCCATCGACCAATCAGATCGCTTTAAATGCGCCACACACACTTTTAATAAAGTTGGAAGTTGGCTGGTCGACACACCTAATTCCTTAAGGAATTTAATATAGGCTACCCATGTCAGTCTTAAAACGATCACGGACGCACGTTTTGGCCACTCGATCTATCAAGTCTAGCCACTTCTTAACACGGTCGGACAAGCACCACCATACACATCGGCGGGCCCACTAATGCCTTGGCCAATCGGAATCCTTTCAACTCGCCAACAAAGCCACTAACCGATTACTCAAAGTTAGTTGGCGCGCGACTTACAAAACCCTAATTTTTATTAAGCGGCATTACATTACTGCCGCAAAACGATCTCGGCCATCCAACTTCGCCAGCCGAATTTACCGGCCTAGATTCAATTCCAATCAACGGACAAGGCGCGGATACACTCACTAGCGGCCAAACTATAGTGCTGGCTGGTCGAATGATCCACATCATGCCGCCAACACCAAAAACCGTTGGCCCAAAATGGGTTGGCCACACGACTTTTAAAACCTAAATTAAATCAACGGCAACCATTAACTGCCGCAAATCATCTCGACCGCCCAACTTCGCCAGTAGAACGGCCGGGCAAACTCATATTCTAGGTGTTCAACAAGATGTGGCCATGATCACCGGCCACCCCGCTTCCATAAGGAACAATCGGCCAAGCCGCGGCCTGCCCATATGGCTCCTAAACGATCGCCCAAAGACTGGCCGCGCTTTTTATAGAAGTCTTACATAAATTAGCGTCAATCAATAACTGCCGCAAATCATCTCAGCCATCCAATTTAACCGGTCTAGATTCAACTTGGACCGACTAATAGGATGTCAAAATGGCCACCAGCCATCACTCTCCTATGGGGACCGACCGACCTACCTTTTGCATGCATAAATAGCTCCCAGCAGCTTCCTGAAAGTGGCCGGTCATGCTCTTTTTAAGACACTAGGTTCCGCGACCAACCAAGACAGGCTCAATACAATGATGCTTCACATGCATCGATTATTTTGAGCTGCTTGCTTAAAAGTGATGCTTTACATGCATCAAATACATACGATATTTTATGAGTATCGGCTTCACAAATAACTTAGTTATTTAACCTAATGGCGTCACATGCTATTCTTTGCGGCAAGTCTCATGACTTGGATCGTCACACATGACTACCCGCCACCTAGTTTGCGCGTGATTGGTCAGAATAATTAGGCAAGACCCACTCAGCAACTTGCTACATATTTTGTATAAAATACTCGAGACATCAAACATGTCACAAACTGGGGGATGTTCATTAGGGTAATGGTCTGGCGGTTTACAGCGTGCGGCATGCAACACGCCCATTATGAGAAAGTGTCAGGAAAGGCGGACAGTTAGTGGCAGCTGAGAAGTAGTGGGTGTAAACTGACCCGTCTTCCCTCATAGTAAGACGTGGTTTTCACACGATCCCACTTCTCCATCACTCAACTACTCCCATTTCCTATGAGATCAGGGTGCGTGCAACTATGACTATATAAATAGGTTTTCAACCTATTTCAACCAATAACGGTTATCAACACAGTATCCAGAAAAACACCAAAGAACTGATAGCTTACATTCCGCAATCCAGTTCCATATTCTGATACAAGTCATAAAATAACCACACCTTCAGAGTTAACCATTCTGATCTCAACGCCTTCTTCGCTTCCCTCCCTAAGATTAACCCTTCTCCTTCATTATGTGACCGAAGCAAGACTGGAACGGCCATTTCTTGGTTTAGGCCAGGATTGTGCAGATTGATCTCTCGAATCTAAAGTACTCCCGTGCAGTGCATTTGTTTAGGGTTTGGATTCGTTTCTCGGCGGCACACCCAAATTTACCATTTCCAGCAGAATCAGTTTTTACCCCAAAACACTTTGCTTTGACTCTCAAATTATTGCAGTTTGAGATTTCCCATTTTCAATAATATTAGGGAACGTTATTGTTTTATCCCTTATTTAAAAGAGGGAATCAGTTTAAGCAAAACTCGGTGCGTATTTTTCTCACGTGCGAAAACTAACTAGCAAATTTTTGACGCGTGAAAAAGCTAGTCCAACTTTTTTTTTTTTTTTTTTTTTTTTTTTCTGAAAGTTGCTTTGACTTTTTTTTGAAGCATGCCGTTGACATGTGATGTTATATGTGAACCGAAAACTCTTGTTGTGAATAGTTTTGAAAGATTTTAAAGCATGGAGAGTATTTTTCCTTTTCCTCACAGATAATTTTTTTTTCCGCATTGTAAAAGTAAAAAAAAAAAAAAAAAAATTCTAATTTTTGCACATCGTTAATCAGAGATTCAGAGAGTAACATAATACATAAAATGATGTTTCTCAAAAAAGAAAAAAAGAAAAAAAAAGATGGACAATTTCTAAGGTTTCTCTTAAAATCCGTTAAAATGATCTTTAAAAAAAAATCTCTAAGGTATGTTTTTCTTTCCTCAATCATGATAACACTAAAAAAAACTAATCGGATGATATTGATTATTCTTAAAAAAATTAATTATGTCAAATATCTTATATGAATATAATTAAAAATATTATATGATTATCATCTTATTTTTGTTGTTGTTGATTTAGGGATTGATTATCTTATTATTTCGGGCTATACATAATAATTATGTATAATTTTGTGGCCTACGTGGAATAATCATAAATTAGTTAAAGCATTTATTTTAAATGGGTTATGATCAATAAATGTATGGGTTACATTTAAGAGAAGTCTTTCTAATTAATTAATCGGCAAACATAATACAATATTTACAATATACAATAAGATGACATAATACATGATTATCCACTTAAAAGTGATTGACCAGCAGATTGTCTAGCTGTGCCTGTCGCAGCAGATGGTGGGGGGCGTTTCGATTTAAAATAATAGACGAGTACCACAACCACTGCACCCGTAACTAAAGACAGTATGGCGATGAAAATTATGGTTTTGGTTTGCCAAGAGTGCTTAATCACTTTGACAAAGATCAGTGTTGTGTGGGATGTTATATGCAGGGTCGTCTATCAGGCAAGGCGGGATGGTCGACCGCCCTAGACCCAAGAAATGAAAAGGAAAAACAAATGTTCTCCTCATTATATATATATATATATATATATATATATATATGTGTGTGTGTGTGTGTTTATGCAGTTTTATCTTAGTTCATTTCAATAATTGTGGAAAATTGAGAAAGTATTAGTACCTTTTTTTTGTTTTTAGGTTTTTGGTACCACTATCAGTATTAACCTCAATTTTTCATATTAATAACAATAAACATCTTCTAGGGAGACATAAAAAAATCTATCATACAATACAAATCTCCCAAAATTTCACGTTTCTCATATGTGATTTATGTTGTACTTCTTTAAATTTCAAAATATGAAATATATTTGATGCATGTGATATTTTTTTATTACATTTAATATAGGGGAAAATATCGTTTGGTCCCTTTTTAGGTGGTCCCAAGTCTGTTTGGTCCTTTCAGAAATCATCTTTTCCATTTGGTCCATAGTTATTTAAAAATATTAAATGGACCAAAGTACCCTTCCGTGTTAATTCCTACTTATTTTTTGTAGCAGTTCATTCTGCCAGATGAACTCCGGAGTTCATTCCTTCAAATGAACACCTAATAAAACCAAACTAAATTTCCTACTTATTTTTTATAGCAGTTCATTCTATCTGATGAACTCCGGAGTTCATTCCTTCAAATGAACACCTATTAAAACCTATATGGAAACAAAGTTCATTCTTCAAATGAACACCTAATAGAACCTATAAGAAAACAGAGTTCATTCGACAAAATGAACACCTATCAAAAACTAACTATTTCAAACCTAGAAATGAGTTCATTCTTTACATGAACAAAATAAATAAATAAAAACAGATTTCATTCTTTACATGAACACAAAAAAACAACAGAGTTCATCTTCAACACGAATTCATTCTTTACATGAACACCTAGTAATTCAAGATCTAAAAACAGAGTTCATTCTTTACATGAACACACACACACAAAAATCCACAAAGTTCATCTTCATCAAACACGAGTTCATTCTGTTTGATGAACTTCGTCGTCTTCATCATTCTTCATCTTCAACAGCAACAACAAACGAGTTCATCTTCATCTTCAACAGCAATACGAACAGCAACAGAGTTCATCTTTGTCTTCATCTTCAACAGCAACACGAACATCAACAACATCATATCCAAAAATCAAGAACAAAAGATCCAAAGTGATGACGAAGAAAAAGAAAAAGATGAAAAAATCAAAGGATTTCAAGGTTCTTTTGTAGATCCGAAACTTACCCATGCATGTGAAGATGATAAAGGTTCATCATCATCATAAATAGCAGTAGAATCTTTAACATCACCGTCTTCATCATCAAAACAGCAGCAAACATTAAAAAAAAACCCCACAAAACTTCATCGTATTCATCATCATCATCGTTCATCTTCTTCATCACTAGCAGAGAAAAAATGGAGAGAAGAGAGAATCGCTCATCATCTTCATCACTAGCATAAAAAAAATGGAAAAAAGAGAGAAAAGGAGAGAAACTAGATCTGGAGCTAAAGAAGAGAGAGAAAGTGAGTCTGAAAAATAAGATATTTTCTAGGTTTTTTTCTTCTATATATATGGTCCCAAAAGGATTTTTCTGTCCCTACCAAATGATATTTACATCATGCACGACGTCATCCTAGGACCAAACTATAATTTCTATGACCAAATAGTAATATATATTTTGAAAATGGACCAAACAGACAGTTGACTAGGTCAACTGGACCAAACTCTTTCTAATATATTATTATTAGGACCATATGGTATTTCCTACTTTAATATATATATGTTATATTTGAATAACATTTTCTTTTAGGATTCTTTTTGTTTGTTGAGTTTCTTACCTGGAATCATATTTTAGTTTTTATTGTTATAGACATGTACGGAGTTTTGAAGATTTTTATGAGCTGTTAAATTTCCTCATTGTCTGATTTATATGATAAACTATGTACAAAAACAACATGCCCTAATATTTTTTTTCCGCCGTAGGTCTCGTATATATGTTAAGAACGACTCTGGTGGTGTAGTGGTGGCGTAAAAGTGGTTGTAGGGTAAGGTAGTGGTGGAAAAGTTTCCAAAGTTGGGAAGATGAGAGGTGCTACCATAAGGTTAGGTTGGATGATCGAAGGTGTTGCTGGTAAGGTGACGTTATTGGGGAAATTGGCACCCCAAGCGTAGAGAAACACATGATCACAAAGAGCAGTTGGTGAGTTGAACCAAACCAGGAGAACACCACCATAAAAACTTCTAGGCTACGTCCACGGCCAACACCACCATAAAAACTTCTATTAAAATCAAAGACCATTATGCATGCTATTTACGCAACCCAAAACAAGACTCAAGGAGTTAACAAGACATACCCGAAAATACCATTGAAGAAACCATAGAAACTAAACCATTCTTCAAACCAGCCTCATTTCTTCTCTTTTTCACCTTCTTCACAACTGATAGCAACATAGGGGAAATATGGAAAGACTGAAACTTGGTTTAGGGACAAAACAATTGAACACCAAAATCTTATCGCTACAAGTTTTTCCCTCAAATCAATATTGACATTCACGGTAGCACTCGACCCTCCCTAACAACGAGACCAATAACCTAAGCACAAGGTTTCACCACTCTTCTAGGTTGGATATCTACAAACACACAATCCTAGTCATACATATAGAGAACACAAACAATTATTAGTCTCTGATAAGAAACTAAAATCTATCCTAAACTCTACATTACCTAGATTAGGAAACCCACCTTAATGTGGAATCAAACTAATAATAGTGAATCCATCACAATATGGAAGAGGTTCGAAACTGAAAACTCACTTATTTCCTTACAAACGTTGAGAATGATGGGAGGGTATTGTGAGGTTAACGTCGATGTGAGATGATGATAGTACTTGAAGATTTGACAAGGGATCTGGATTGTCTACGGTAATAATCTTTGTCGTTGCTGCAATGACAATGCTTGGTAATAACATAAGACAAATAGGAAAGGAAAACATTATATAAAAAAAATTGTTATATAAAATGAGAGATGAATGTGAAACCATGTATGATACAGTCTAGATGCCAAAGGATTTCATAGATTAAGTCCAAGGGCATGGGGGGAGCCATAAGTTGACTAACCTTGCTCTAGCCCCCTCCCCTAAATTCCTAACGATCATATAAAAACCCTTCAAATTAAACTAGATTTCATACTTAGCCCACCTAGTATGTAGTATGGGTTTTGTTATCTTGTGCACCCATGCACAAGATAACACCCAATCATTGCATTGGGAAAGTGCAGAACCAATTAAAAAAATAAGAGAGATGGTGTAACTTGCATTGGAGAATGCAAAACATAGGTTTACCAAACATGCATTTATTGGGTGTTATCATGTGCATGGGTGCACAAAATAACAAAACCCATGTAGTATTTAGACCAGTATAATCCTGTATTTTATACAAATTATTTTTTGGCGCCCCTCAATATCAATCTCTGGTTTCGCCACCATGGGATACCTAAGTTGATTTTTAGTCTCCCATGGTTTCATCTACAATTATGACATCGCAAATTTATGACTAGATTCATTTAGGGGTTTTTTTTTATCTTGTGTAGCCAATCATAAAAGGATGCAGAGTAAACACTGCCTAGCGAAGAATTTTCGCAATTAGCATTTAAAACTGAAAAGGAACCAAGGAAGGAGGAGGCAAATCACGGGTAGATGCACGAGCAGTGATTACTGGTAAAAGGTTGATATTCATTCCAACAAGGTTATGCTGACTTAAGCAAAAAAAAAAAAAAAGTTTTGGATTCTCGGAACAAAGATGAAAATGCAGGGGATACCAAATACACCCAACTTTTTCGTTCGGAAACCTTTATAGACAATACTTAATATAAGAGCAAGTAGACCAACTGAATGATCCTTAAAAATATGTATATAAGGTGTATATCTCAACCTCTGCTCAATCAGTATGTGTACAGACACAGGGTCCGTAAACCTGATTGTTAAACAGAGTACTTACGATCTCAAAAATCAATATCCAAGATCAATTTAGTCGTATCCAAATAATCCAATCGGAATTCTTCCAAGTGATTAAACTTGTTATCTATCTTTCAAGATACGAATTTGTTATGGTGGTTTTTAGTTCAGGGTGAAAACCGTGAAACCCTATAAATATTGAACTCTAATGCATCTTCATTCTGCAGAGAATTTAATTGATGTATTAAAAACCTAGTGAGTGCCCATGCCTCTCTTGCTACATATATGTGACTATATTTATGAACTTCGCCTGGCTGAATTAAGAAAATATACATATGCATGCACAAATTATATTTACTACTCAGTACCCATATGTATGAAACTTATTAGAATAATACTGGTGCAAGTTGTTATATTCACAGGTATTCTATAATTTGATTGTGATAAACTCAAGCTTCTAGTTGAATCGTTCACTAATGTAGAGCATGTTGAGTATTTATGTAATGCTATTTTCCCAGATGAACTCTTAGTACTGACATGACATTCATGTTCATTCTCAGCTGAGTAGCATGAATTTCCTGAAATGTCTGAATTAAGATATTCATAAAGGTACCTGATTAAAAGCACGTGCCAACAAGACCAGCACCGTGCTACTTGCAAGAGTAGCAAAATTTAATGATTTTGCGCTAACGTGAAAAATTCAATTAATTTGCTCAAACAAAATTCAATTATTTGACCTAATTTGGTGTAATCTCACAAAATTTGATTTTTTGCCCTAAAACTGGAGCATGCACGATATCTCGATTCATATTGGTCGAGACTAAGCCTAGGCAAACTAGGAATCGATGTATCATAAGGACAGTGGGTGTAAAACCCTAATATTAAAAGAAAATGAAAACCATGACTGAGTAGGTCAGTCGCGGAGGAGGATCGGCCATGCCACTTGGCTGGCCAAATTAGCATGTCCCCCTCCTCCCAAGACTGGTCGAGCATGCCCCATGTTGGCCACCTTTAAACCGACCAATCGTATCCCTCGTAGCCTACATGCTTCGCTCCCAGTAGCCGGACAAAGTTGTTAGAGCATAGCTCGGTTGAACCCACCAAGCGTTGGTATGTAAGGTTTGGTTGTCATATTTTAGCGTTGATTATGTACTACATACAACTTCTTTTAAATTAGACTAGAAAGTCTAGGAATGTTGAGACATACAAGTATTACTCAAAGACCTGAAGAACGTGAAGAAGTAACGAACTACAATGATGACATCATCCTTCCTCTTGAGGTTAGTAATATTGACTTGAACTGTTTCATTCCTAACGTATCTTTAAAGTCGTGTTATATTGAAAATCTAACTGCGAAGATGTGTATTGGATATATTACTCTAGTAGTAAGACATAATCATATGATCATAGTATTAGGGAATTAGACTATGAAGTATAACGCTTATCTTTTGAACTTCGTAGATATGACATCGACATAATCTTATGAATACTGTTATGATTATGTGAATGAGTAATGGTGAAGATTTCATCCTAGGAAACAATGTTTTACATTTGTTTAAAGGAAGTACATTCATGAACTCGTTTTATGAATCGAAAGGGAAATCGCTAGGCTTATTGGTACGGCTATTCATTGCAAATATTTGGATTACCAATATGTTTGAGATGGTAGAACCGATCGTAACTTTGTTATGTATCTTGGTACAACTAATCACAATGCCTGACTTATGATTTGGTATGACCGGTTTTGATTAATTAGTGTAACCGATCCTACGTAATCACCTGAGATGATATGATCGATATTTGTAATTGGTGTGACCGATCCTAGTAATTCGTGTGACCGATCACAGAGTGTTGTGTAATCGATCCTTGTAATTGGTGTAACCGGTCCTAGTAATGGGTGTAACCGATCCTAGTGACTGGTGTGACTGATCACAAGAAATACCATGAGTATATGGTAACCGGTCCTGGTAATTGATGTAACCGATCCTGGTAACTGATGTAACCGGTCCTGGTAACTTGTGTGACCGATCACAAGCGTTTCCATATGAGGGTATAACCGATCCTAGTGATTGGTAGAACCGATTGAACCCATGTATGTGATTTGATATTTAATCAATCACATAGTAGTCTTGGAATACTGGTTCTTGGAATACTGGTGAACCAATTCCAAACTTGTTTGAAAGTGTGGTAAAACCGATTCCAAGAATGTAAATATGAAAGATGATTTACAGAGAAAAGATGTCAAGATACTTTGAACATGAACAGTAACTCTTATCATTTATTGTTCAAAGATATTCCTTAGTACTCAAGGAGATCTTGTACCGAAATTAATTGAGAATATTTTAATTAAGGTTTTTAATTATATATGCTTTTAATTACCAGCAATTAAATGCATATCTCTAGAGAATAAAAATTAGTAATGTGCATTTACTAATTGGAGATTTCTATTGAGAGATTTCGAAAAATATTGGACAAACATTTACTGGAATTATGAAAACTGAATCTTGCCATTCATTGCATATCTTGAGAATATTTTCGGTTTTGGAAATTCCTTGGTGTCCAAACATCCTTGGTCTATAAATACCAAAGTTTGCATTTTTAGCAAACCATCCTAAGATCCAGGCAAACTTCATCTTTTTGTTGTTTCTTGTGGATCCGTCTATCCAGAGAGAAAAGTACCCTAATTAGGCGAAATCTCTTACGACCGTTCGTTTAAAGACTTTTGTGGGATCAATAAGCTCTACGAGTAACGTTGGTGGGAAACTAGAAAATTCCAGTGTTATTAGTTTTTGATTGATTTGATTGACTAACGGTTGTTGAAACTTTGATTGCACCTAGTTTGTTTATTCTTGAGAATCTTCTCTTCTGATATAAGATTCACTCAAACTAGATCGAAGTATCGACGGGATCTTTAGACTGTTTGTAGATCTAAAGATATATTGTGATAATCCATTGTTAACAGACTCTGTTCTGTGTGTGATTGATCACAAGAGATTCAAGTGGTGTTGTGCAGGTTTTAATTGAAGATTAAAGAAGATTTGAAGACGAAAAAGATTTCTTATTGGTTTCTCATATTCTTTGTGTTGCATAAACCTTGATCGGATGGGATCCAATCGGATTTATTAGATTGATTAGTTGCGTGAGATCGGCATTCTCAATATATCTCTTTTAGATTTATTTGGATTGAGTGGGAATCTAAACTTGACTACTTTTGTAGTTATTGGATAGATTGATCTACCCAGGCAAAGAAGTTTATTAGCTTAAATGGAAGAGACTTTGCATATGACTTGAGATATCTTATCTTAAAGAATCAATAGAGCTGTTACCAAACAGATTTGTTGTTCCTTTACTGTTTGGAATACGATCCAAAGGAATTGTTCCAGTGCGTGCACTCATCGAAGTCGGAAGCGCAGGGATACCGAGGAAACTAAGTGAACTAGGGGTAGTTGGGTCTGGCTTCACAATCCCAATGAAGTCTTTAAGTCGTTAACCTACAGGGTTTCGTGAAAAACCTAAGGTTAAAAGAGAATCGACTCTAGCTTATACAACTAGTATCACACAGGAGGTGTGGGGATTCGGTTTCCCAGTTGCTAGAGTTCTCCTTTATATAGTCTCCAAATCAGGGTTTGCAATCTAAGTTACCTTGGTAACAAAGCATTAAATATCACCATTAGATGAAAACCTGATTAGATTCAAGCTAATACCTTTCAACCGTTAGATCGAACTTAGCTTGTTATACACAAATTAAATGTTACTTCATTTAGGTTTGAGTAACCGTACCTAAACGTGTACACTTAGTTGGTTCAACAATAGTTAACAAATGGTTAGCCATATGAGCACTTTCATATCAACCTTATTCATCTTCACCATAACTAGTTCAAATGACTCAAATGAACTAGTTAGAGAGTTGTTCAATTGTTAGAGCATAGCTCGGTTGAGCCCACCAAGCGTTGGTATGTCAAGTTTGGTTGTCATATTTTAGTGTGTCAAAACTCATCTAAGAGTCGCTTGATTATGTACTATAGACAACTTCGTATAGGTTAGACTAGAAAGTCTAGGAATGTTGAGACATACAAGTATTACTCAAAGACCTGAAGAACGTGAAGAAGTAACGAACTACAACGACGACATCATCATTCCTCTTGAGGTTAGTAATATTGACTTGAACTGTGTCATTCCTAACGTATCTTTCAAGTTGTGCTATATTGAAAACATAACTAAGAAGCTGTGTATTGGATATATTACTCTAGTAGTAAGACATAATCATATGATCATAGTATTAGGGAATTAGACTAATGAAGTATAACGCTTATCTTTTGAACTTCGTAGATATGACATCGACATAATCTTATGAATGCTGTTATGATTATGTGAATGAGTAATGGTGAAGATTTCATCCTAGGAAACAATGTTTTACATTTGTTTAAAGGAAGTACATTCATGAACTCGTTTTATGTTCATTGCAAATCTTTGGATTACCAATATGTGTGAGATGGTAGAACCGATCGTAACTTTGTTATGTATCTTGGTACAACTAATCACAATGCCTGACTTATGATTTGGTATGACTGGTTTTGATTAATTAGTGTAACCGATCCTAAGTAATCACCAGAGATGGTATGATCGATATTTGTAATTGGTGTGATCGATCCTAGTAATTGGTGTTACCGATCACAGAGTGTTGTGTAATCGATCCTTGTTGTTTTGGGGTAAAAACTGATTCTACTGTTTTTTGTAAATTTGGGTGTGTTGATGAGAAAGGAATTCAAACCCTAAACAAATGCACTGCACGGGAGTACTTTTAGATTCGAGAGATCAATATATAAGACTCTGGCCTAAACCAAGAAATGGCCGTTCCAGATTCAATTCGGTCACAAAGTGAAGGAGAAGGGTTGATCTTAGGGAGGGAAGCGAAGAAGGTGTTTGAGATCAGAATGTTGAATTATGAAGGTGTGGTTGTTTTATGACTTGTATCAGAAAATGGTTTCTGGCTACTTGTGTTGATAACACTTGTGTTTTTTCGAAAAATAGGTTGAAATCCTATTTATACAAGTCATGTTCGAACACACCCTGACCTCGTAGGAAGTGGAGGTGATTAAGCAGTGGAGAAGTGGGGTTGTGTAAAAAGTGGTGATCACCACGTTTCCATTACGAGGGAAAACTGGTCACACTTTTACCCACTACTCTCATTGCTGTTAACCGCTCGTCCTTTCCTGACACTTTCTCGTAATGGGCGCGTTGCACGCCGCACGCTGTAAACCGCCAGATCAATACCCCAGTGAGCATCCCCCAGTTTGTGACATGTTTGATGTCTCGAGTGAATGGATCAAGTCGTGAGACTCGCCGCTAAAAGCAGCACATAGTGCTTTTAGGTCAAATTATTTGTGAAATCAATAAAACATTGCTTATAATCGATGTATATAAAGCATCGCTTTTAAACAAGCAGCTGGAAATAATCGATGTGCAGGAAACATCGTTGTTTTAGAGCTCGTTCAAATTAGTCGCGAATTGAACGTCTTAAATAGCATGACCGGACACCTTTGGGTGATCGTTTGAGAACCCTATGGGTGAGATACCACTTGGTCGATCGCTCCCCGTGGAGGAGGGGTGGCCGGTGATCACAATGCTACCCTGTTGGCCTCCTGAAAACAAATCTACACCATCCGACTAGGCTAGCGAAGTTGGATGGACGAGATGATTTGCGGCAGTTGCATATTGTCGTTGATGTAATTTAGGGTTTAGGAACCGTGCGGCCAACCCTCTTTTGGGCAATCGATTCACGGCACTGGACATTAGTTTGAGCAGGCCGATCGGTTAGGTGCAAAGGCAGGCTGCCGGTGATCATGTTGATGCCTTCTGGGCCGCCTGAAATTGGATCCAAGCCATTCAATTTGGCCGACGAAGATAGACGATCATGATCAATTTGTGACAGCAGTACGTTGCCGCAACACAAACTAGGGCTTCCAAAACAGCGCGTTCACCTTACTTTGGGGCAAACGGTTTGGTGCCCTCTTGACTCGCCGCGGGTAGGTCGATCGACCATGGATAGAGTTTGGTCGCCGGTGAACACATTAGCACTTCTTTAATTATTCGAAGGAAGATTTAAGCCGTCCAACTAGGCTAGCTAAGTTGGGCGGTCGTGATGTTTTTTGAGACCGTTTTTGCCAGTCTTAGCTCATTTTTCAATAGCACGATCACCCATGTTCTGGCAAACGTTTGAGGGTGTTGCGGTTGAACTAAATGGATTCCGATCGGCTGGGATGTTAGTGGGCCCGCCGACGGTCATCATGATGATCGCCTAGTTCCGCTAGGAGTAGGCTAGACTTTTTGAATTGCGTGGCCAAATTGTGTGGCCGTGATCGTTTTTTAAGACGAACATGGACAGTCTAGATTTTCCTTAAGGAATTTAAACGCGCCGATCGAGCTAACTTTTAATTAAAAGTGTGTCGACATGCCGATCTCTTTGTCAAAGAGTGGTGTAGCCTACGTGAGTGTTTTTCATGCAGGTCTCAATACTGCCACTTCGGGAGATTCATGCTACTATGCTGCGAGTGAACATTAACCGTCATGTCATGGAAATATTGAGAGTTCGGATGGGAACATAGCATAGGAAAATACCAGGCAGGTCAATGCATTAGTGAATAATGCTGGTGGGGAACAAAATTCACAGAATATTTGGGATTGTTGCTATGCACAATTCTGAGTGAATTATATATATATATACAAATATATTGAATTGCCCAATACATCTGTGAGCGAAGAGGTTTATGCACTCATCACTTTCAAATGGCTTATGTTCCTTTGTAGGATGACAGCGCATTAAAAACAGGGTTTTACAATTTTGACCCTGAACCAAAAACCACCATCAACACTTGTAATTGGCGTAACCGGTCCTAGTAATTGGTGTAACCGATCCTGGTAATTGGTGTAACCGATCCTAGTGACTGGTGTGACCAATCGCAAGCAATACCATGAGTATATGGTAACCGGTCCTGGTAATTGATGTAACCGATCCTGGTAACTGATGTAACTGGTCCTGGTAACTTGTGTGACCGATCACAAGTGTTTCCATATGAGCGTATAACCGATCCTAGTGATTGGTAGAACCGATTGAACCCATGTATGTGATTTGATATTTGATCAATCACATAAAAGTCTTGGAATACTGGTGAAACAATTCTAAACTTGTTTGGAAGTGTGGTAAAACCGATTCCAAGAATGTAAATATGAAAGATGATTTATAGAGAAAAGATGTCAAATACTTTGAACACGGACAGTATCTCTTATCATTTATTGTTCAAAGATATTCCTTAGCACTTAAGGAGATCTTGTACTGAAATTAATTGAGAATCTTTTAATTAAGGTTTTTGATTATATATACTTTTAATTACCAGCAATTAAATGCATATCTTCAGAGAATAAAAATTAGTAATGTGCATTTACTAATTAGACATTTTCTATTGAGAGGTTTCGGAAAATATTGGACAAGCATTTATTGGAATTATGAAAACCGAATCTTGCCATTCATTGCATATCTTGAGAATATTTTCGGTTTGGAAATTTCTTGGTGTCCAAACATCCTTGGTCAATAAATACCAAAGTTTGCATTTCTAGCAAACCATCCTAAGAGCCAGGCAAACTTCATCTTTTTGTTGTTTCTGGTGGAGCCGTCTATCCGGAGAGGAAAGTACTCTAATTAGGTGAAATCTCTTACGACCGCTCGTCTAAAGAATTCTGTGGGATCAAAAAGCTCTACGAGTACCGTTGGTGGGAAACTAGATAATTGCAGTTTATTAGTTTTCGATTGATTTGATTGACTAACGGTAGTTTAAATTTTGATTGCACCTAGTTTGTTTATTATTGAGAATCTTCTCTTCTGATATAAGATTCACTCAAACTTGATCGAAGTATCGACGAGATCTTTAGAACTGTTTGTAGATCTAAAGACATCTTGTGATAGTTCATTATTAACAAACTCCATTCTATGCGTGATTGATCACAAGAGATTCAAGTGGTGTTGTGCAGGTTTTAATTGAAGATTAAAGAAGATTTGAAGACGAATAAGATTTCTTATTGGTTTCTCATATTTTTGTGTTGCACAAACCTTGATCGTCTGGGATCCAACTAAAATCGGATTTATTCGATTGATTAGTTGCGTGAGATCGGCATTCTCAATATATCTCTTTGAGATTTATTTGGATTGAGTGGGAATCTAAATTTGACTACTTTTGTAGTTATTGGATAGATTTATCTAACCAGGCAAAGGAGTTTATTAGCTTAAATGGAAGAGCCTTTGCATATGACTTAGATATCTTATCTTAAAGAATCAATAGAGTTGTTACCAAACAGATTTGTTGTTCCTTTACTGTTTTGAATACGATCCAAAGGAATTGTTCCAGTGCATGCACTCATCAAAGTCGGAAGCATAGGGATACTGAGAAAACTAAATGAATTAGGGGTAGTTGCTTGATCTCAACTATACAAAGTTGGTTTAGATATTATAAAAGTGGAAATATAAATGATCGTTACTTGTGAATTGTTACAAGTGAAACAATTATGTTGGGAAATAAAACATTAACACTCATACAATTTATAAAATTTAAAAACATTCTTATATTGCTATATATTCTTATTTACCCCTAACCTAGCGGGTGTGGGTGTCCAATGGATTTTAGACTTGCACCTACACCGAACCTAATATTTATTGGGTTTTCAAATATGTATCCATGCCCAACCCACCCATAAACGGGTTGGGTGTCCACTCGCCAAATTAGGGGTGGATTGGTTCGGATTGGCGGGTTTGGGTTCAAATGCTCACCCCTTAGTTATCAGATCAAACTTAATATGATTGTTTAAAAAGGAACCAAATGGGCTGAAAATAAGGTGATGTTACATAACATGATACATGGGCTAATAACGAGCAAAATTGGGCAAATATCTAATTCAGTACAAATCTCCTCTATCGAAGGATGGGTGAGAGCCTCAGTTAACCCCTTCATAGGCCCGTCTCTGCAAACAACTTCGTTGATGTCATGTTAACACGCATCGTAACCGTCTGAGCTTGGTTGAAATATGTGCACACTGGTTTAACACACCCCGGAACCAGCTTCTGCCCTTGTTAAACTAAACTCGTACATTCCATTTTTTACCAACAAAGAGAAGGGGGGACCCATCAACTATAAAACGATAAAAGGACAAAGTCTTGGTTCAGAAACTTTAAGATTCTTCATCTCCTTCAGGAACCCCTTGAAATAATAAAACGTTCAGAGTGAGAGAACTCCATGTAATAGCACTTTTCTATGTAGGAGATGAAGATCCAAGAAGACTTCTGATTGTTCTGATGCAGAAGACTTCTGATTGTTACAATGCGTAGGCTCTCACACATATTGTCGCTGATCTTTTTACACAATGGTGAGGATAATAATTGAATTACCTATACTTGTTTGTAGAATAGGAGATAGGCCTGATCATGCAACACTTTGTTTACAGCCACCGCAGTTACAGAAGCATCATCATACCTCAACCATTTTCCATCTGAACAGCGAGTATCGGCAGTGTAATGGCCCTTCGAAGGCTCCTTTCCATGATGAGTTATTGTTGCAAAGAGCTCATACCTTCGACCCTGTAACAGTTAATATATTATAACAGATGTCCAATGATAGGCAAAATGTGACATGCTCTGATGATATTCCTCATACTTGGAGGTCAACAACTTCTGCATTTAGTGACACATCCAAGTTTCAGCAGCCTAATGACATGCAAACGATCCTAAGAGTATTTTGATGGAACATTTAAACCAAATATTGCAATAAACGCACCCCAGGGTCAACCACCCAAAAGGACTGGAACATTAATCAAAATAATGTGGTAGCTCAAACGCTAATCATGCTCAAGATACCGCTACACTTCATTTCACTATTTCAGCTGCATACCACAAAGGACAACACTGTGAATTCAATGTTGGGGTCGTGTTTTCTAGGAAAATTAAATGTCAACTGTGTAAGAGTAAAAGTCTTGTCATGCCTTCATTGGACATACTCCTCATTAGTTGGACCAGGAACCTGATGCTTTAGAACTTGGGACACCAGAATTAGAAAACAATCAACCTATGTGTAGACTTGTATTGACATTCTGAAAGTAGCTGACAGGTCAGGTGACTGGATCTGTATGCCTATTTTTCTATTCATTATAGAATTTAAACCAGGAGAGGTATAGAGTTTTATAGCAAGATTCCCTAATATGGAACTTTCTTTGCGAAATATAGTCCATTGGTTTTAGTGATGTGTGGTTCTGAATAAACGTAAGGACATTAGATTGAATAACCAAATAGACTCGCACCAAATTACTGATACTTCGACGTTTATGAAATGTTACAAAATGGGAAAGAGCAATGACAGGTACACCAGAAGCTGACCTCAGATAACGAAGAAGCAAGCAACTCACGGCCCAGGACTAGTTCCAGTGGAAAACGCACAGGCTTATGGAGTTTGGTGCTTCCGCGGCTTCCATAACTAAACCGCATAAGATGTAATATCATTATCTTGGAAGTTGCTTGTATCTTTATTGACTTGCTCGCACTCACGGACGCAGCCTGCAAGTGTACACTCCCAGATTATCAGTATATGTTGAGACGTGACCTCGTAAGATATGTTGGATCTGTCTTTTGATGACCAAGACCTTATTACGGTTCACGGACCATTAATGTTTGATACATAAGAAAAATTGAACAGACAAAATAATAGAGCAACAAACAAGAATTCACATTAGAATTGGAAATTTAAAAAAATAATCTAGCAACCAAGCCCATACACTTGATGCAAGAAATTGTCTGTCTAACTGTGACTTACTCCAATTAGCTCAATAGAGATTACCTTGCCAGCTGCAGATGTTTTGTACCCTTCCAATGTTTCAGGGGAAGAAAACAGCCGAAGTGCATCCTCAACAGTACGAACAAATCCCGAAAAAATATCAAGGTGGAGCAAGAGGAAAGGCTGAATCGTAGCAGAGTCCTTGTTGCCTGCATTTGACCGAAGAGAGGTAAACAAGGAATTTCATGGTTCCAGCAAAACAGAAATGCAAGTATTTACAAAACAACATAACACTTGATAATTAAAATAAAAGACGTCATTTTATTCAATTGTCAGGCCAAGCCAGTCAGAACTATTCAGACAATAATTTAACCCATTAACAATAGATAAACAAAAAAAAGGAACACACATGCATAAAAAAGAAAAAACAGCTGAACAAGACTAAAGGGGATGACAATGTACTATGAAATACGAATACATGAACGGCCAACATAGAGAAAATTTGAGAAAATAGTCAAACACTAATCAAAGATAGACTAATAACTAATTAAAGCATCTCGGATAGGTTACATGTTGTATGCATATGAGATAAAGCTCTCTAACAAGGACACCACCCACTTTCTAGTTTTCTTACCATGTCCAACACTCACAGACAAAGTAACGGGTACTTGCACAGGATATCGTTAGATAGTGCGGGTATATCTTGTGTACGTGCAGTTGAACGTGATAGTGCTTCGAACATAGAGATAAGTACAAGATCATTTCTTTCAAGCTATATGCAGGAATTTAAAGCCTAGAACAACTATAAGTTCATTTGTTCATAATAAAAAAATTAAACATATAATGATTTATGGACCACATCTGTGTTTTGGCCTTTGCCAACTCATTGTGCCTAACATTGAAATATGTTTCTTATATAGGTGCAACTAAACTAGTAAGAAATCCCTTACCTTTAGATTTCACAACGCTTCTCAGCTGTCCCCCAAATATTTCACTTATTTTAGATGGAACTAAACTTTGTGTTCTTGTAACTGCAGATTTGTTCTTTGGACCCACAGTCTCCCACCCTTCATCTTCTGAAGGAGAAGTGGTAGAGAAATTTCCCCCACCTGTATTTGAAATCTGACCAAAACGCTTGAGCACTTCATCATGCATTTGATCCATCACAAAACAGAGAAACTCCTGAGCATCTTCTTGTCTGTAAAAGAAAAGGAGTTTCAGTACCAATATTTACTAACAAAATGTCGTTAAATATAGAAGCATGAAATTTAAAATTGCATGTCGCATTACATGAACTCTCCTTATACATAATAGTAAAAGATTTTCTCAACTTCTTCTTTCGCTTCTCAAGGAGAAATTAAAGAATTTCCTTCCAGTAGTTCACCTGAATAACTCGCACAAAAACTGACATGGGTTTGGCAGGACATCTATAATAGACCACAATCTTCATTACTCTGATTTATATTTTTGAACACCATTCTCCTTTATGCTTACACTGGAAACCAAACCTACTAGATCCAGGGGCTTCATTTTGTTGGAAAAACACAATGTTTATCACCATTCTTACTATCATTCTGCCCACTTAAAGTCAGCTACGGAGACTCTACGGAGATGTCTCTGAAAATATTGCCATACCTAGGCATGGGTACAATCCAGCAATTCAAGTCAGCAAAGTGGTCTTGCCCCTTGCCAAGGACTCGACAGCTAGCTTGATTTTAACTCACAAATCAAAGGTCCAAAAATTAAGATAGTCATGATTGTCTACATCAGTTATGTCTAAATGCCTGATGTGTACTTACAAGAGGCCCCTAGATTAATTTCACATGCTCATAGTATATGAAGGCAAAATTAATCAAAGCCACAAAAAAACACAAATGCAATGGATGGGTCGAGCTCGAATATTAATAATTATGAACAACACAATCTCTTCTACGCAACCAATTATAAGGAGAGGCAACAGAAGAATACAAGAATGGAAGAGACGAGACAATGCAAATTAATACCAACCTTGGCCTTCCTGACACACTATTTGGTACATCAGGAGTGAAATTTTTCAAAACCGGCTCAAACATAGCGGGGACGAAAGGCATCCCAGTCTGAGTTACCACCATCTGGGATTTCTTCGAGCTTGTATCAGCAGTATCAAAATGGGAGATAAACTCAATAAACGCATGTAATGTAGGATATCCAATCTGGCAAAAAAAGAAAATTATAATAAGGATCACATAAATGAGATTATAAACCTAAAGAAACTTATACAGCATTCCACCTATCGATAGATACCGAAAAAAATTCTCAATACAAGGATGCTTAGTACTATGCTCAATATGATAAATAAATAAATAAAAATAATAAAATAGAGGATACAAACCTTTGGAATATCGTAAGCTCTTAGTTCCTGCAGAAGCTGAACAAATGGAGAACAGGAGAGAAGAGCCTGAAGTGATGCATTGAGAAAGCATAGGTTCCCTGAGTTGACTAAACCTCGAGGTAATAACGCTTTAAAAGATGCACATGGCCCATTTGATACCACTTTAAGAGTATCCTCTTTTGATGACAAACCTTTTGATGAGTCGACGGCATTTATCTCCTCTGGGAAAGAGGTAACGGTTTCTATTCCATACTCAAGGTCTGAAATTGATTGCTCCTGCGCACATTCTGTAGTTTGGGATATACATAATGAACTTATGTCTGCACTAGTTCTCTCTATTACCCCGTTGACAAGTGGAGAACAACTGGAGGAAGATGTATCATTCCCATTCTCTGCAATACTTGTGGACACTCTACGCTGCTCGTTTGTTGTATTTACAGTCTTGAGTGGATTTTCCTTTCTCGTAGGGTTTAGTGAATTGACATTTTTTACCTCTTTAGAAGTATCATCCTGCTTGTGTTCAACCTTAAAGCAACCCACGGAGCTTATAGTTGCTGCATCTAAAGAACCAAACTGCAATTCTTTCTTTTCCATAGGCTGACTAGTGGATGGTTGGGTTTTGAACAAACTGACATCCTCTTTGGTGAATGACCCAAAAACAAATACCTCCTTTAATCATAACGAAATAATCACAATATTAGTAGGCAAAACAAAACCACATACATATATACAACGACAGGATCCTGCTAGATCTAATACTGCTTTAAATTACTTCGCAATACCAACTCAACAAATCAGCAGTGCAGTTACCAATAAGTAGTTTAGAAGACAATCTTATTCGGATTGGATATCTAATTGTCTAAGTCAATGGGTTACTCTATCATATAGAGTGGTGTAAGCTACATCACTGAACAACCTCACAGTTCATTTGATTGTGTCAACCTTTAGTATTTAATAGTCTGAAGAACTTCAAAATGTTATTACGAGTATGATTAAACTTTATGTGTGTAAGGTAACTTTTACCACATTATTCCAAGTTATTCAAATTGTGCAGGATCCAAGCATATATAAAATATGAAACACAGGCAGTAAAACCAAGTCTGCAGTTGAAGATCTAACTATTCACCCTAACTGGTATACAAATGTCTCGAAATTTGGTATGCGGGTGATGTGAACTTAGTCCACCATTCCTAAGCAAACTCCAACTTAACCCAATCATACAATAATATCAGAGAAAGAACATTACTGCCGACTCTAACACATGAATCATCCGTCAACCTAAGTTAAAAGGAGCAACCTTTAAGGCTTTAACCTCTCAATTTAACTTGAAAAATCATTAAAAAAAGAAAAAACATCCAATTCTTCTAAGCAGTTTAACAATAGAGAACTAATCAAATTTATATATGTATATAAGAAAAACACATTACCTTAGAATCTGTCATTGATAGGAACAAAATCTGAGCTTTTTCCAATGGAATATGAAAATAAATATTATTGAGCAAGTCTGGAAACTTTTAGGGTTTCTAAAAACCTAGTTTTGAACAGAGAAGGAGAAGTTGTTAGACAGCAGGAGATATATCTGTAATTAGAAAAAGAAACCTGAGATGAGAAAGAGATGAAGGAATAAATAAGCTTTGATAGCTCAACAGTTTGAAGAACCAGGAAAGGACCTGCTCCTCCTTCGGAAAAGAAGAAGAACAGTGTAGGTCCGAAGGGGAAGCGGCGGAGGAAGATGAAGAAAAATCCCTATGGGAACTGGTTTCCTTTTTACTCACCAACCCACGCGGCTACTAGTTTTAGCCAAGGGGTACCCCGAGTTAGAAAAGCGAAAATTTGTGAGCCTCTCTCCCTTCAAGCCTCAAGGCTCGTCATTGGATGATATTACTGGTCGATAACAAAATTACCACCCTAAAATGGTACTATGGTAGTATGTCTATTTTAATATTTTTGGGATGGTAAAAGCACCTTTATTACCTTATTCGCTGATAATTTGTTGGAAAATACGGTTATATTTCTTCCTCTTTGTTACTTTCAAAACACTAAAAATCATCATTGTTCAAAAACATCACCATTTTCTATTTTATTTTTTTGATAACAAAATACCTTTTCATTAATCGAAATTCAAGGATACAATGGGTTTAAGATCGAAAGTAAGAAAATACAAAGAAGCATACCGTAAAAGTACGATTCCGAGAAATTCGACAAGAGAAAGAAGGATTACCGGTATAGACCAAATACAAGTATGAATGAGAACCGAATAAATCGGAGGAGTGATGGTTTTTCTCGGAAATTAAATTCCAACCATTAAAATTGTTTTTCTTCTTAGAAAGATGTGCTCCCAAAGTAGGAGTGATTTGCTCAAATTTCTTAAACCTAGTCATGAAGCTTCCGTCGTCAAAAACAATGTTGATGAAGTTTCTGTCGCCGGATAAATTCAAGGATGAAGATTCCGTCGCCGAAGACAACAAAGATGATGATTTCGTCGTTGGAAAGCTTTGCTAGTGATTTATAAACCCAATAAAGTAACCAAGAACAGCCATTAAAGCCAAGATAAACCTCTATAAAAGAGAAGATAAAACCACCAACATGGTGTAGATAAGAAAACATAATAAAACTAACACAAAACCTAAATCAAGCTAAGAAAACAGTAAAGATTGAAAGAGCCTGCTCAGATCCAGCCCTAAACGGACTAGATCTGAGCGGGAAGATTTGCCGGCGTTAGGTTTTTTCTCTCCTGTTAGCAGTGTGATAAAAAAAAACATCACCATCACCATCACAAGGTATAAATAACATGTTGATGATTGTTAAAAGTCATAACAAGTATATCGTTATTCTTAATCTATACAAAAATAACTAGATTTGTGCCCGTGCTACGCACCGGGCATATTTTTTTCTTTTAATTTGGTGTGCGCGGGGCTTCACCCCGTCCCGTGGCAATGTATTTTTGATTTGGTGTGTGCGGGGCTTCGCCCCGCCCCGTGAGTACGTGTTTTTGATTTGGTGTGGCAGGGCAAATACATTAAATAGGTGGAGAATATGTGCATATTTAATTCATTTTTTTCTTTTAACTTGGTGTGCGTGGGGCTTCTCCTCGCCCCATGGCAATGCATTTTTGATTTGGTATGTGCGGGACTTCGCCCCACCTCGTGGCGATGCATTTTTGATTTTCCCCGCCCCGTGGCAATGCATTTTTGATTTAGTGTGCGCGGGGCTTCGCCCTGCCCCGCCCAGTGGCGATGTATTTTTGATTTGGTGTAATTTGGGGGGAAAAAATCTTAATATAATAGTTACTCGATTTCCAAATTGCATATGGACTTCCATAGAATTCCAAACACGGTAAGTTAGGTTTTGTTTTTTAATTTGAAAATTTTAAACTAATCGTACGTTGTCAAGTGTACTCACCCAAATATTGAATTTGGTTTCTTTTACACATTCCCACACCTTTACACCTGTTTAGAATCTTGCATCACTGGTCCACATTCACAACGCTCTTTTTATTGTCGAAGAATAAGTAAATTGCTTACACGTTCCAAATTTGTAGAACACTAATATGTTGGACACCACTTCACCCAATATTTGTAGTTAGCTTTCCAGGTGATAGAAGAATTAAATATTTTGATTATCTCAATCAATAGAAGAATTGATCAAGCATACTTAAAATCAAAATCATTAACATAAGAACATGAGATAAGCTAAAGACCGAGAGAACAAACCCTAGAATTTCTTTTTAGCTAATTAAGTCATCTTCCTCCTTTGTTATCTTCACATAGAAGATCATACATCTATTTTAACTCAACGAAGAAGAAGAAGCAATCCTTAAAGCATTCTTCCCTAGCTTAAAACTATTTGCTTTCCCCAGGAAACAAATATTCTATATTAGCTTATTTTATTTTATTTTTTGGAACTTTTATAAGTTACCGAAACCTAGCCAATCATATGTTGCCAAGTGTCCTCACCAAAACGCTCGTTTCACAAAACTCAAAAAAGGCCTATTTCGGCCAATAGGAAGCGAGGGTTTCCTCACCGTTCAACATGGAAGCTTTATTTATCTAGGCCTTTAAGTCTTTAGATATATTATGTCCACTTTTTTTTGCACCAATTTGCAACCAGCATTAGGTGTTACTTACGTGGCCTTGTTCTAAAAATTATTGGAAAATTAGAGGAAAAAATAGTTATGTTGACTTATAATGTTGTTTTAAAAAAATAGAGGATTTACAACTTAAGTTGAATAATATAATATCTTGGGGTTAATCGGATATTCACCTTTGATAAGAAATAAATTGGGTTTCGTTCTCTTTTACGGGAGAGGTAAAAAAACGAAGAGGAACATTAGGGCAACAAACTGGGTTTCATTATCTCCATCTTCATAGTCCTCGTCATTTCCATCAACACCCTCGTTGTATTATGTGTCACTTCATTTAAAATCCCCAGCATCATTGACCTTATGATCCTCATCATCATTGGTAGTATGACACAATTCAACGTGTTCACTAAACAGTACCATCTACAACAAATACACAAGAAAGAGCACAACTTAATCTATAAGAAACACATGAAATATAGTAATCATCAACTTTTTAATTACTGCAACCAATTGTTGTTTGCATCACCAAAAAAAATATCAATTTGTTAAGCAAATCGAACCAAATTTTGTGAGTTCACTATCCATATCTCTTAACGAATTGTCAGCTTCTTAAAGAAATCCAACCAAACACTACGCCAAATTAAGGATATAGCAACTCAAATTAGCAACAAGTCTAAAGCAGTTGACAATTAGCAACTAAAAAAAGTTGTTGCTAAAATTTAGAAACATCTCATTTTTGTTGTTAAATTCATAACTGCTCTGGTCCTGTTTCAATTCGCAACAACTTTCATCTCAAGTGTACCACTCGTCTGTGTGGTTAGTGACACTTTGACCTATCTTTCCGCCCATATTTTCAGTGCTTTACAAGCAGCAAACTCTACTTCAAACTAATAGCGCGACAATTATCCCCCCAAAAAATAAGTACACCACTGTACCCCGACCATTCTCAGCCACAACTTAATCTCTATCTCTATATGCTTTACTTTTCTGTCTTCTCTTCCTCTAACCATTTAGATCTATGAAATTTTCTCTCAGAAAAACTCTAATGCCATTAAAGAATATAAAAAGAGAAGAGAACAGTAAAGTAGTGTAAGACAATAAATTTTCATATATCGGATTTGACAGTTAGATTGATAGTTAGGTTTGGTTTTATCTCTGGTAATCAAAGTCTTTCACCGGTGTTACTGCAGCTGGAAGTACAATATCGGATTTGAGAGTTATTGTTAAGACTAGTATACCTAAGTATAACTTTATCTATTTTTTCTACTTTACTTTCGGGTTTAATTTAAGGTCAACTGAGTATGTGAGATTTAGTTGTTTATTGGGTTTAATTTTAGGTCATCTGAGTATATATGTGAGATTTGGGTGTTTATCGATTTCGATTTTGTATGATTTGGGTGTTTTTTATTCTCGATTTGAATGATTTTCAGTAGTATATGGATGTAAAAACTTTAGTTCTCAGTTTGCTATGTGTATTTATAATTTGCTTGGATTAGGTATATGAAAATTAGTTATACGCTTGAATAAGCATCAGTAAAAATCAATAACATATATCAATATTGACATACACTGTGTAAAGCCTCTTTTATGCTTGAATAAGCATCATCACATGTCAATATGTACTGTCATATACTTACATTATGTTTATTAATATGTACTGTCATATACTTACATCACAACCTGTACATATATCTCATAAGGAGTTTTTTGACGAATGGGTCATTTATAGTTAGAATATAGCTAATTAATTATTCTCAAACACAAATAGGCTATGTAAACATTAGGAAATCCTCAATGGATTTTGCTTGATTTAGTTCATAGCTTAAAGGTTTGGTTTAGAAGTAAGTTGATTGATTTTTAAGTTAGGTCTAATCTTTTCAGACAAGTTCATTCCCTTTGGAAAACCCTTAAATTATTCAGTAATCTTTCTTTTGATGTCCTGCTACATATATTGATTGACAATGCTGCTTATTTTTATATGGATGTACTATATAGATATTGTGTAAATTTTAACATAAATATTTCTTTAGCATATGTCATCCATGGTTGATAAGGGATGGATGCAACTTCCCCATAAATCTCCTCAATACATAGAAGGTGTTAGGTCATTCATAGCATTTGCTGAAAGAAATGGTAATAGGAAAGAATGGTGAAAAAATTGGAGAATGTAGGAAATATAGCTTGCCATGTAGCGGAGAATGTAGCAAATGTATGTGATAATTTAAGAGATGTTGTTGAAGATGTTGATCATGCTATAGGTTTATATTAACAATGCTGGGGTAGATAGTGGGATTCATGATGATGCTGGAACCAGCAAAAGAAGGAAAAAGAAATGTTTACTTGGTCCTAGTAACTTTAGTAATATCTTAATTCTTATATAAATCTTTGTAACTTCTGTATTTCTCATCTGATTAGTTTTTAATAAGTGCAGAACTATGAAAATCTATAAAGGTTAATTAGAATCTTAATAATGAATTCAATACATGTTTAGTTCAGAACTCTTAGTAGTGGTCTTTCAAGAATAATGAATTGAACACATCTGAATAATCACTCTTGCTGATCTTTGCATGTTTATAATGTTCTTGAATGATTGTTTGATTGTAGAAAGTATGATTCATATGTCAACAACTCCAAGTCTAATGTTCATAGAAATCGTTTGTCCAAGAATACCTCAAAGAGTTTTCTTTTATGGTATGCGACGAGGTAACCTATTAACTCGTTTGTAGTAAAAAAAATTGTGTTTGGTTGTGTAAATGACTCACACATGTTCTCTTGCAGTTGTTAGAAGCTAAAGATACGAAGTCCACACTTTGGCGACCAGTGCAGGGACCTCTCTTCAAGGCGCAGTCGTATAAGAAATACTAGGTCAATGGATTTTTTTTCACTCCACATGAATACGAGGCAGGGGTTATAGGTCAAAACAGTAGTGTGTAAATGAGAACTATTACAGGTCATAGAGCAAAGTCCCCGGATATAAATTACAAGAAAGCAGAAATAACCTACTACGGAGTCATCAGAAAGATTATCAATTTGAATTACATGGAATTTGAAGAAGCGGTTTTTTATTGTGATTGGGTGAAGGTTGAAGATAAGGCTAATGGGTGCAAGGTGGATGCAAATTCAAACTTGATAAAGGTTAACTTGTCTAAGATGAAAAGCATCGATAAAGTGCTGGATGAGCCATTTATTCTTGCATCTGAAGCGACACAAGTGTTATACTCAAAGGATCTTTCTGACGAAGGATGGTCTTTGGTGTTGCATTTATCGTAAGGATTAACTTCCTCTGTAGATCAAATTGAAATCCCTAATATTTATCAGTCATATCTTACTAACAGTGATAATTTAGAGAAACTTATATGTGTTGATTCTGTGGTTTAAAATGATATGTCTGCCATCAGCGCGGTGTGTTACTTTTTTACATCTATCTTATAATTTGTGCTCATTTTTCTGATAAGTTTGTTTTGTGTGATAGGTTCATTATCTTTGAGAAGTTTGATTGATGTGTTTATGTGGATAGTGACAAAGGTTGTTATATGTTTAGTTTCTTACACATATAGATACATGCTAATGTTTATTTTGCAGGTTATCATGGCAGCAGTGGAGGTAGATGAAAATGAACTTCCCATTTCCGACAATACATGTCAGCTCGGCCACAGGAAGGGAGCCTTGATTCATACCCATATTATGATTTCATACCTAACCTGGAAGTATGTGCCTGAAACATACAAAGATAATGTTTGGACTGACATACTGGTACAAAAACTTGCCTCGATCTGATTTCTTTTCACATTTTTGTTAACTTTATTTGAGTTAGTAAGCCACTAGCTCTCTTTTTACAGAAATATCATTTTCCTGAGACTTATAAGATAAATATGGTTAAGGATATGTAAGCTTTATGGAGGATACTTAAGTATGAGTTACGAAAAGACTATCTTGATCTATATCCTACTTACTAAGAAAGGATAACCCATGTTCCTCTAAATATAAAAGAACAGGACTGGATAAAATTTTGTGAGAATGAAAGGAAATCGAAAAAAAAAATGAGAGTAGAGCTGATAACAAGAAGAAATGACAACAATATTATTACTTTCATACCTCAGGTCGTAAACCTCACTAACTCTTTGGCAAAAGCTGAACTGGTACGTGTAATTATTTCATCAATTTTTTGTCGTTTATGAATCTCAGCACTTACGGAGTATATGATTACTCTAATACTTTTATCGAATGATCAAATGCTGCTCGACTTTTCGTATTTGAAATTGTAGGAGCGCGAGAATCTTGAAGAGCCAATTATTACCTCTGACGTATGGATTAAAGCTCATACTCAAGAGGGTGAGGTAATTCTACCTAGTGCGTAGCGATACTATGTGAGTCATATTACGTTTCATGTCTTCCTAAACTATCTACTAGTCCAAATCCAAATCCAAAGTCTTTTCCAGTAGCAAGTATCGGGTCGACTGGAGAGTATCTCCTAAAAATATAACATAGTTTTTACGCCGGCCTGTCATAGCCTTGCACAACTCGCACCAGGGAAAGCAAAAAAAACTATCTACTAGTCATCAATTTTATATTTTACACAGCGTTATGATGGACACTGCAGGATCAGCTTAAGAAGGCGCAAGAAGATATATATCAAGGAGAAACAAGTTGCGGGTACTCTTGTAGAATAACTAGATGTAATGACTAAAGCATTTGGAAAGGACTTTAGGGAACGGGTTCGTTATGCTGGTCATGTTTCTCACACATAAATTAATTCCTCTGCTCATGTGCGTGCTAAAGTACAAGAACTGAAGTATAAGGATGGAGCTATTAAGCATCAGGTGGAGGATCTAGGCAGCAAGATGGGGGTTCTGCTGGAAGGCTTTGGAACTTTGTGCCACATTGTGAAGGATATCCAATCAACGCATTTGTTGCCTCGAACAACTTTAATAATACATGTATTTGGGGTTCACCTGCTCACACCAGTTCAGTTTCTCATACAAGTTCACCTGATCAGGCACCTTCACTTGGTCACACCATATCGCCAGCTCGATCAGTAGTAGGTGCTGACATGCAGAAATGTTCATTGTTGAACATGGACGATGAAGTAATTATTGTTGGCAAACTGTGTACATGTGCTTTAGGACATATGATACACGGCTCACCTGTACCTCCTAATCTTGCCAAGGTAATGCCGGATCACATTCCGCTGATAGATAAATCAACCATAAAAGCTAACAAACTTGTTGATACTTTTAAAGATGTCGGATTTGGGGGATTTGTGGTTCATCCACAAATGTGCATCAAATATGATTAGTCCGGTCGATTTACCTTTTTGGAGATATGTTGTGAAAATCTTCATGGATATCTTAGCCATCATCTATCATGTATATAAAAGACAAATGTACATGGCTTTTCTCTTTTTTGCTGATGTTCACACTTTTTTTTTGGCTTATGTGCACATACTTAACACGCTAATATGTAAGCTCTTATCCAGTTTTGCATAAGGAAGAGTCTTATTTTGTTGTGTTGGAAAAGACTATTATGCAGTTGTACATAAGGGAAGATTTAGCTTTACCTGAAAAAACTTTGACTGCTGATGTATCTATGTGAACCGGAACTATTAATATGAATCGATTTTATTTCTGTGTGTATTTTTTTACATATGTATATCTATATGTTTGTGGTATGTGTTTTGTGATATTTGATTGCGCAAGTGACTGTAGTTAAGGTCATCTGAAGCGCTAGTAGCCACCCGGGGGAATATCGAACCCTCTTAAGTTATTCATTTATTTATGCTTATACTATTTAGTTGAAATTTATGGATACTAACCCACGAAAATAAACTTTACTTCGAGGTATTCCGTTGAATGATGATATTGCTGCGTTATTACGCTGTTGGTGACCTTTCTATGTTAAGTCTGTATAATCTTCATTACAACATTATAGTCATTGTTATGTTATGTGGGTTTCTAACTACAACTTTATTTGCATATCGATCCCTTTGTAAAACTAATAAATTGTGTTTGTGTTGGCATCACTGCTCAGTTCAGTTGTTATGTCGTATTTTGTTGAACTTTTATTTTGATTTTTTGATGTACAACATTTACTGGCAGCAAAGAAGATAAAGGTTGTTGGTCACTTGAACCTAAGTGTGTGCTACTACACCTCAGGTCTGTCAAATTCAGTTGTTTTGAGAATGTTTCAGAAACCCATGAATTGTGTGATTTACTTATTGCTGAGTTCTGTGAACATTTAATAGGTACATTCAGTTCTGACACCAAAGTAATCAGTGTTGTTAATATTGTAGGTTCATTTCTTAAGTTTCGGAGAACACGTCAAAGGTGTACAACAATTGTTGGAGTGCATACATTAAAGGTAATGTTTTTTCTCAGTTGAAGTGCAGATGATGGATTTGTGGGAACTTCTACGTTTCCTTGCAAGGGTACTGCCAGTTTGTATTCATTAAACCTTTCAGATTTAGTTAGTGATTCCAATCATGAAATTATGTATTTTTCTGCACAATTACATAGTGATTCTGATTCACCCGTTACTTATAATTTTAGATAACATGATTTGTTTCTGCTAGTTAATCTTAGAGTTCATGTTTCATTACAGATTGTTCTTGTGATGCTTAATGGATAAATGTTGTGCCAGCTAGAGCTTAACTACTCATGATATTATAAATTATGTTTATCGTTTCACATAAATAGTTTTTCCTTGTTATGTCTTTTGAAACCTTATAAACTGAAACATTGAATTGGTGCTTACGCAGTTATAATCATATCGGTTGAATAATTGAGGAAATTTTGTTGTCTTCAGCATTTTCGTAAGTTGGATATATACTTGTACACCTCTATATTGACACGAGATTGTTGAATGGATGTTTAATTTGAATTTCAGTGAGTTGGATACTCATTGGTGTTTTTTTTCCATATGTGTATGACATGCATTCCATCCCATTGCATCATTCTTTAGAGACTAATGGCAGAGCAGTCCAAAACCATGCTCTGGAAGTTGGTGCAGATTTGAAAGTGCTAATGATGCAAATAAGGAACCTGATGAAATTGGTGAAGGTATGAAGTTGCATATTTACAGAGCTCATGTCAACTTTTGCAGTCGTTACATGATCAGAAACTTAGCAACTAGAAAAATGTTAGGTTGAACTACCATAAACTTTATGTATATGCAATTTATAAGTTAACAGTTCATGATTGTAATAATTCACTTTAACAATCATCAATGAAATATTTGTATGGTGTTTGGATGTCAATTATGAGACATTGCAGTTTAATATATGTATGTAGGCATATTGAATATGAGAGTTATTAGATTGAATCATAAGAAATGGATGAATCAGGATAATTGCAGGGAAATATTTGGGGGGAAATCGATTTTGACTTGGTCAACAAAGACTTGACCATATATATTTTTTCAGTTGCAAAAAAATTAGCAACAACTGACGTGGTTGCTAAATTTTGGTCAAAATCAAGTCAACGAAGACTTGACCCGAAATTAGCAACATAATAAAAAATTTCGCAACGGCTGATTTTTATTGCTAAAATTCTATTTTCGCAACGAATCGTGCCTGCTGCGAAAAACTGCAACAGGGTGTTTCGCAACAGCCAGCTGCTATTGCAACCCCGTTCAACAACATAAATAGTATGTTGCTAAACCTTTAATTTGGTGTAGCGAAACAGTGAGATTATCAGTACAAAATCAAGTACTACTTATTTCCACTTCTCGTAATTAAGTAGTTAAATATAATCAAAAGGTGGATCCCACTTATTGATTTGTTATTGCTAGTCGTATTTAGATCGACAGACTATTATTTGGCGCGAATCTAGTAGTTCTTTTTGACTCAATCTGATTAAATTGTTAATCCAGATCTTGGAAGACCTAAACCCGACAAAGGAGTTTAACTGATTTTAAATAAAAAAGCTTTTGTCACGCTCAACAACACATCTCTGATTAATTTCCCGAGATATGAGAGTGGTTACCTAGTGTCTTTGTATAACTGCTTAATTATGAGAGTATTCAAAATTGGACTTGGTCCCGGGTTTTTTTTTGCATTTGTGGTTTCCTCGTTAACATTATTCCAGCAAGTTAACGTGCCGAAAAAACCCTAACATGGGGTATGACTTCTTTCAACGAGTTATGGTAGAATCGGTTTTGATAAATTGCATGAGATTAGAGTTCGAACCCCGAATTATACGGATCCCTTTGTAATCATAACTAAAAGGTGAACTAAATAGAATGATTTCTCGATTGCTATTTGAATGAATACAAGAATACAAGGCATAAGCACACAAGACATTCAAGCCACACTTTCAGATCCCATAAAGATCGATCCATGCTTTTTACCGATTATAATTAACTATATGAACTTTTGCACATTTTTACTTGATTATTGCTTATATGTTACCTTATTATAGGTGAGAACCAGTTTGATTCGACGCCGAGATGATTTAAGAAGAATGATTCGACATCGACTTTATCGATAAAAATCATCTGTGACCAAATAATATACTTTTTCGCCACCAAAAAATCTCTCTCGTCGCACTAACTTAATCCTGTAATAATTTATGTAAGAGCATGGGCGTTGGGAATGACTACCTTCTCCCAAGAAGTTAGTGTGCCTAAAAAGCGCCTAACACAGGGAATGACATCTTCCAAGACGTTAGCACGCAAAACTTTCAAGTCACATTTTTGGGTCCCGCAAAGATTGATCAATACTCCCTGTGTTTTATAAAAGTTCAGTTATTTCAAGTTTGGGTTTTGTTAACTTATATACCAGGATATATGTTAAGGTAAGATAAAATAATATTATTCTTTGTTGGGATTGTAGTTTTTGTTGGGTAACTAAAATATCTTGGGAACCATATTTTATGTTTTTTAAAAAGGTTGATTTCCACGTATACCCTTCTAAATCTAATAAGTATGATACACAGTTATCTCGTTTTCCAACCAATAAAGCAATTTGACCATCATCATTAAATCCTACCATAGAATCTGGGTGATCGCATACATACACCATTCACATATTTCAATTGCTTTAATTACTCACACACAAAAAGAAGAGAAAAACGTCAAAAACTATATAACATTTAGTCAATCAAATCAGAACAATTCAATAAAAACAAATGTGTCTAAGCTTATCAAGGCATACATAGTTTAAAAAACACTCACATGTAGATTGCTGCCTATTAACCATGTATGGTGGAACCTCATCGTTCCTTCCCATGGAGTTGAAACATACATCTAATTGACTCATCTAATATGATCATAGATATAACATAATCCATAAAAAATAATTACAAATTGAAATTAAACAAACTAATTAAAATTTAAATTAAAAATTAATCTAAGTTAGATATCCCATTTAATATTAAGCTTCACGTCTTCATTGAATAGAGATTGAAATTAAACATCAATCTAGGATCTACAGTGCATTGAGATGTTTAAGAAAATAGAGAATCAAGGAGACGGGATAAGAAACGCCAACCTACTTCACCTTGTTAGAGCATAGCTCGGTTGAACCCACCAAGCGTTGGTATGTCAAGTTTGGTTGTCACATTTTAGTGAATCAAAACTCATCTAAGAATCGCTTGATTATGTACTAGAGACAACTTCGTATAGGTTAGACTAGAAAGTCTAGGGATATGAGACATACAAGTATTACTCGAAGACCTGAAGAATGTGAAGAAGTAACGATCTACAACGACGACATCATCCTTCCTCTCGAGGTTAGTAATATTGACTTGAACTGTTTCATTCCTAACATATCTTTCAAGTTGTGCTATATTGAAAACATAACTGCGAAGCTGTGAATGATTATTATACTCTAGTAGTGAGACATGATCGTATGATCATAGTATTAAGGAATTAGACTACGAAGTATAATGCTTATCTTTTGAACTTCATAGATATGACATCGACATAATCTTATGAATGCTGTTATGATTATGTGAATGGGTAAAGGTGAAGATTTCATCCTCGGAAACAACGTTTTACATTTGTCTAAAGGAAGTACATTCATGAACTTGTTTTATGAATCGAAAGGGAAATCGCTAGGCTTATTGGTACATCTATTCATTGCAAATATTTGGATTACCAATATGTGTGAGATGGTAGAACCGATCGTAACTTTGTTGTGTATCTTGGTATAACTAATCACAATGCCTGACTTATGATTTTGTGTTAGAGCACTGATCGGTCAAACTCGCAAGCGTTGCTATCTCAAGCTTGTTTGTCAATGTTAGTGATCAAAACTATAAGTCTTGATTTCTAGTCTACTTATAGTGATGTCTCGGACTAGGATAGATTGTGTAGTTTAGCATTAGTGTGACACTCCGTGTCTTCTTCTTGGGTTTAACCAAATCCATTAACTCAAATTTTGCACTTTGAATGCCTAAAACTCTACTCAAAAATCTTTTGATTTTTTTTTAGGTTACCTTAAGAATAAATGTAAATGCCTAATAGCGTGAGTCTTCCCAAAACCAATATATGTGTTCTTGGAAGGCAACTGGTAGCTTTGATCATAAGCTTGGGTGCCACAATAGTGACCCATACAGCTGGACACCTGTTACGTTTCTGTCCACACGTAAAAGAGAAACCGGAGAAAACGAGGGGACCTATTTTTAGATTTGGTGCCTCTTTCTCTTTTCATTTCTCTGATTATTTTGCTCATTTCCTTGAAACTTAGGAACATGATTTTCAAATTGAAATTTAGTTAGCTTTGCATAAATAGGTTACATCGAATCGCAAATGTCGTTCATGTAAGTTTGTAAGGAATTCCTTTTTCTTCTGTTCTTCAAATTGGGAATAATATTGAGAAAATTCAAAGTGATTTCGCGTTTTGGGGATGAGAGATTCCTTCTTTTCTCATCCTCCCTTTCTCTATTTAACTGAGATTCATGTATGAGTGAGTTTTGTGGAAATTTTGTTACATGGAGATGCAGAGGTGTTGATGGGGTTGGCTTGGGTTTTATTTGGTAGCATTCACACCTAAGAACCATCCAACAAGTTACTTGTTTGCTATTGTTTTGTTAATTGATGATACATATTGATGTCTGTTTTGAATCCGTGAATAGCTAGGATCCGGTATTGATGCAGTTAGATTCTAGGTCGTTCGTCGGTGGAAGTGTTATTGATGAACCAGTTTCATGAAATCAATGAGATTCAAGTTATTTGCTTGTCTTTCGAGAATGAAACTCGCAGAAGCTATCTTGAAGTTTGTAAGTATACCCATATCCTTTATTTGTTCAATTTTATGTGAATTGGACTTTGAATCTTGTTTTGATTTGAGACAAGTGATTTGGAAATGATGGTTCCACTGGATGGTCATGAGTGGTTAAATTTTATTGTGCATGTATAGTACAAAACTTATAAATCCAATTGGTTCTCGAATTCAGTAATGCGGTAAATGTTTCTGAATTTGTCTTAAACAACCTAAATGACATGTTAAGTTAGTGGTGTCAGTTTTACCTTATACCCATCAAACATTCATTCTAAATTTGGAAACTTAAGTTCTGTGTATATACATTTCTATGCTTGGGAAATTTGGAATGGTATAGGGACCCTCGTTTGTTAACAATGGGTGATATAGCTTGATGTGGCTGTATAGTTAAGTATATAGTCTTGATTCTAATTTTGTATGGTTGTACACCACTAGTTAATTTATACGGCTTCGTTTTGATGCCGACTGCTCTATGCCATTTGATTTGTGTGACAATTTTTTGTTGGTTGACCATGCCGACTGATTATTAGAAGAAAAGAACCGTCACTTCATTTTAGTTTCATTGGTTCTTTTGACTAAGTAAGTGGTTGATTAGATATATAGACAAGTGCGTGCATTGAAATAACGATTGCTAATGTATAGATTTTGTTGTCTGTAGCTACTATACTACACCCTTGATTTCCGTCTGAACTCATAAGTATTTGACGCGACTGGATGCCTACTGAAATTATAAAGAAATTGTATTAGAGTGCTAGCTCTCTGTTTCCCTTAATCTACAGAAATGAAAATGGAATGGTGTGTCTAGAACTTTTGCCTTTTGACTAAACTTGATTTTCCACTTAGTGGTTTTTAATCAAATCTCTTGCATGTGAGAAGTTGTAAGAAAATTTGGCATTAATAAATAAAGAGGTCAGTGACACTTGTTTCTCCATTAATTTATTGTTGTATGCATTTGATTTTAGATTTTGCACTACATATAGTGACAAAGGTAAACGCAAGCTCGGACTCTGTTTCTTAACTTAAGTTGATGCTGGTGACTAGTATGAATGTAATATAGTTAAGAAAATGTCCAGGATGGACAGTATTGATATGTGGAAAAATATATGTTCAAATAATTATGGTTAAAATGATTTTATGGTTACGCTGACGGCGTACTAAGAATGGTCTTCGCATATGTGTAGAATTGCTGCCGATAGTAATGGTAAAAGAGTTCTACAATCTTTTAGTTTGGAGTTCTTGTAAATTGATTAGTACAGTGCTACGGTATCTCATTTTTATAGGATGTTGGTTCACAAGAATATCGTTTCGCTTTTTGTATATTTTTGGTGCCAATGAGTATTTTATCTGTGGTATCCGGTATTTTTCTTTCGATTTGTCGGAGTTACGGAAAATAAATTTCATCTCTTGTTTTATATCCTTGTTGGTGGCCTTAGATAATACCGTTGTTTCCTTTTTGATACCATGACCTTTTAAGCAAAATTGTGTAGTGCCCACTTATATACTTGAGAAATGAATTTTGTCTTAACTAATGGACTAAGTACCTTCCGTAAGATTCTTGGTATGATGATACAGTACTCATCCATATGGGCTGTGGTTATAGAAATAGTAGTTGGTTGAATTTCCTTGGATTTACATGTGAGATAATGGATTTGTGGGGAAATGTTTATTAGTATTTGATTCGATCTTATAGTCTTGACCACCAGTATGATGGTGTGTCTTTTGTTATGACTGTTAAGTCTCTGCATATATGTTCCAGGTATTGGTGTCTAGTACGGTGGATTGATTAGTGCTACTTTTGGCAAGCTACTATAATGACAGCCTAGTGGTGTAGGGAAGGGGTATCCTAACTTGTGACTGATTCCTTGCTGGTTATATAGAATACAGAACGTTGTGAATATTTCAGTGGCAGGGTCTTGGGTAAGCCTTGAAGTGGAGGTACGGCCACATGCTCTTGGTCGTATGGTCGACGATATAAGTCATAGGTCAGGGATAGGATAGTTACTGTTGTGTAGTTCATACTATTCACACTGTCTAATGTTAGAGATAGTTACTGCTAGGAGTAAGCAGTTCATTCACACTGTCTAATGTTAGAGATAGTTACTGCTAGGAGTAAGCAGTTCATAGTTTCGTCTGCAAGGGATGATTACCTAGTGAGAGATGATTGTTACCATCTCTCATTTATGGAAAGTGGCTATATAAATTATTAGAGTTGGCAACTGGCCATCTATCTCCCATTTTGGCAACTGGCCATATGAATTGTTGGAATCGGCAACATGCCGTTTCTTATTTTTGGTAATTGGCCGTTTGTTGTTTTTGGCAATTGGCCATCTGTTATTTTGGCAACTGGCCATTTCTTATTTTCGGCAATTGGCCGTATGTTTGTTTTCGGCAATTGGCCATTCCTTATTTTCGGCAATTGGCCGACACTTATTTTCGGCAATTGGCCGTCTTTTGTTTTTTTTGGCAACTGGCCGACTCTTATTTTTGGCAATTGGAACCCTTGTGAAATTCTATGAGTATTATGGTATGGGACATGTGCTCATAGAATTCTAACCTTGGGACCAATGAGATTTCTGTTCACCAGGATCTCAAGTTTGTTGTTCAGTGGGAAATGATTGTTACACACTGAAATAGGGATTTTATTAATGAACATAAATTTTTACTTGAGTGGCGTATCAGAGAGTCGGAGCTTTCCAAGCGGGCCGTAACCCGACCCATTGGGAGCAAAAATTCTCTGATCCGTCACAATTAGACTTCACGGCGTTCATCAATTGAAGACGAAGAACTACGACTAAAACTCATCTATCACTTGAAAAGTCTATTTCTACTCTATCTCCTATATTGAGACAAAAGTCGTATTACTATATAGTATTCGATTATACACATTTGAGATTTTGAGCTGAGTTTAACTCGCTTCCATATTTCTCGAAATATGTGTTGGTAAGCTTTCGCTTCAACCAAGTTCATCTTATATTCTTGACGAAAGTCAAAAGATGATCATGTGAAATCGCCGAGTAACATCTTACATGGTTTGTGTGATACAATCATTTGGTATAGACTTGGAACGTTTCGTAATGATTATTTCAATAACTTGAAAATTGCTTTGATGCTAATAGTTCGTGAAAACAGCTATTATCATCCTCTAAGAATGTTTTAATGATTGAAATAGAGTTTAGAACACTTAACCATCATTGGATTATAAAAATAGTATGTGTTCTTGCATATATGTGATCCATGACCGGAACTATAGTATGCATACCCGTACGCGTACCTATTAGTTGTGAAATTCCGAGTACCTAAGTACACCTACCCGTATGCGTACTGGCGAAGGGTTTGGGTCCGGGAATTTCTGCTGTGTTTGGAAGTATGCGTACCCGTTTGCATACTGGCGAACCCAAACTCAGTCAGGCTACTTTAAGTATGCGTACCCGTTTGCATACTTGAGTGGTTAAAGTTCTAAAATCGGTTTGTTCATGAACTAATACATTTATATAATAAGGAATGCATTCTTTGCAAACCGTGGCTATAATGTTCATGAATTGATTCAAGTGAATCAAACCGATTTTGCTTCAATTGTGTTCTTCTATAGTTCTATGAGAATATAGCAATTGAACAACTCTATAACTAGTTTCATTTGAGTCATTTGAACTAGTTGTGGTTAAGATGAATAAGGTTGATATGAGAGTGTTCATATAGCTAACTTCGGTTAACTACTGTTGAGCCAACCTAATGTACACGTTTAGGTACGGTTACTTAAACCTAAATGAAGGTACATTTCTGATAGGTGTTTAAAACATCTTGATATTTATCTATTGTTTATGCTTTCTTAGCGAGTTTTCTTATAAATTATGTATCTTATGTTTGTTTTTGAGTTTATCAGGTGCAATGGAGTCAATGGAAGCAAAAGAAGAAGAAATAGGCGGAAAGGGAGTTTATAAAGCTGGTGCCACTACCTCAGGTAGCCCTTATCTAAAAGTGGGAGCTTTATTCCACTTTATCCCTTTTAACCCAGCAACACACATTCTCTTTTCGTCAAACCAAGTTTCAGACCCTAGTTCGTGCCGCTGTTGCCAAGAGTTTCTCGTCGGCAAGCTCAGGTGGATGGACCGGTTCTAGTGGGATAACTTAGATTTTCGAAGTGGTGAAGAACAACTTGCTGTGGTTCAACAGAAATGGAAGATTTTGATATGATGAGGTTCGATTGATACTGCTAGTTTGGAAGAGAAGAAAGCCGAGAGAAATCAAGGAGTAGAAATGGAGTCTGGGGTTCGAGGAGAGTGAAATTGAGGAATAGAATAAGATGGGTTTGTCTTTGGTTCCAAGATGGGAACAGATGAATTGGAGATTGTAGGTGGTTGCTGTTGTTATTAGAAGATGAATTTGAGGATTAGGGTTGTAAGATGGAGGAATTAGGTCAAGAACACATTTGCTTCTGTTGATTCAGGTGATGGCCAGAGAAGAGATTGGTTGTTGAATTGAGATCTCAGAAGATGGATTGATAGGTCTTGAGTGATAGCTGGTAATAGACGATTCTGAGATGGGTTTCCTGTCAAAGAGCTGTGATCTGAGATGGAGTACTGGTGGTAATGGTCTCAAAAGATGAAGCTGCAGCTGTAATTCAAGGAATTAGGCTCAAGTTAGAGAAACTGGAACTGCAGGTGATGGGTTTGCTCATTCAAGATGGCAGGAGGTGATTGAGGTTGAATCGGAGATGAAATCGAAGATGGGTTGTGTTCATTTAAAGGTTCAGAGAGAGTTGCTGGTGAAGATTCAGAGAATGGAGAAACCAGTGATGCTGTGATTGGGTTCAGTTTGATTATGGGGATGAGTAGCTGTTGGTTGTGGTCATGAGTTGCGTTTGCTGCTCGGATTCGAAGACGATGGAGTCTGGGGTGAATACAAGATGAGATAAATTGTTGGTGGTTGAATTGAACTCAGTTGCAGGGTTCAGCGCCTGAGAAATTAAGGGAATTGGTGGTGTGTACAGTCAAGAAATTGTCAGGGACTAGGTGGAGTCATTACAGGTGATGAATGCTAAGAGATTCAGTGTAGAAATGGGTTTGTTGAAGAACTGGCGAGTGAGCTATGTAGATGAATGTTAGGCTTTGATTGACTGAGTTGGTGTTGTTGGCCTGAGGAGTCTGAGCTTGCAGGGACTCATGAGCTGAGATGAATTGAGCAAATGGGTCAGTGTTGATGTCGCAGTAATGGAGTTGTGTCTGCAGCTGAGCTTTAGGAATGAATTGCAGGTTTGAGCTGTGCTGGTGTTGGCTGAAGACAGTGGCAATGATTCTGGTGATGGAACTGAAGGTTCAGCTGGTGCTGTTGGTTATGAAGCTAGGCTGTATTGCAGGAATGAATGAGCTAAAGGTCTGGTGGAATGTGGCTCGGATGAAGGTTGCAGAAGAAGGGATAGAGAGCAGTTTGGGCAGTGAGGTATGGACTGAGGCGGTTGGAATGAATGAGAGTTAATGACCTGAGCTGTGAAAGAATGTTGCAACAAGACTGCAGAAACAGTGCGAAAAGTGAGCGAGAATGGCGAGCCGGTGGTACTAGTTCCGGTTGCCAGATTTTGGAACCGAAAGTGGGGATCGTAATGTTTCAGTCAATCATAAAGGTAGAGTGTTTTGGATGCAAGAGTCGACTGCGGGACATATGAGCTACGAGTCACGCTTTTGAGCACGTTTTCGCAAGAACAAGGAATTGGCTTAAGTGGTTCTTTTGTGAATGTGTGGACTGCAGAGAAGCAGAGTTGAGCTACTGGAAGTATAGAATTGCCTGGTGACAGTTTCTGATGACAAAGGCTGCCAGAGACAGTTTCCCGGTGTCGGATTCCGACGACAGTAACCGGATTCCGGTGATGACGTCAGCAATCCGGCGATCCAGTTTTGGACCCAAAATTTCCATAGGAGATGTTTTAACACATGGGCTGGAGACGGGTTTTGAGAAGACTTGACCTACTTTTGGAAAGAGTATCCTTTTGGAATTGGAGAAGCATATAAATAGAAAAGTCTTTCTCTAAACCTGGAGATATCTCCATTAGGGAGACTCCTATTTGTTTTCTAGGGTTTCACATGATAGTTTTCTTCTTTGCTTTTTATGATGATTTCCAAACACACAAGTAACTAAGTTTTTATTATTGGTTCAAGATGTAGTTGGATTTTGCAACCAAGTTATTGATTTATGAATTAGTTTTCTCTCAATATTATCGTTTGATTTCTACTGCGTATAATAATTGCATGATTGACGTATTGCAATATGATTGAATGTTTGTTTAGTTAAGTCTAGAATTGATTGAACTTACATCCATATCTGTAGATAATTTAGGGTTCACCATTGAGCGATAACCTTGAATACGAGTAGCATGATATTATTACGGTTTGTAGTGATACACTCTTGTAATCATATGTAGAAATTGACCTTTGTTCGAATTGTTTGCGCAATGTATTTCAATTGCGTTGATTAGCCTATTTCACAAATCTTAATGCTCTTTGGGAATTGAACTTGATTAGCGCAAGCCGTTGAGTTATTCTCTAGGTAGTATTCATACTTGCATCGTTTTACATGAAAGTGTGATGACTTAGGAAATTTACGGAGTATTCTTGCAATAATGTATTCTAGGGCTTTTGATGATAGCGATATTAAATATGAATTCTAATCATACATTCAATACTTGTTTACAATTGAAGATGAAACCTTTGACCAATATTCTCACAACCTTGATTTGCGTGTTTACATTTTATTGTTTTTCTTTTATTTAGTTTATAAAAATCAGAAAATCCCCCCATTGTTTTATTTAGAAAAACCTAAACAAATTGACAATCCAAGACATCTCTGTGGGAACGATCCTTTCTTACCCTTGCTATATTATATATTTTGAGTAGTGAGAAAGTAATTTATTTTTGACGCATACGACAACGATCAATTTCATTTGTGTATAAAAAGCTAAGTTCGATTTAACGATTGAAAGATATTAGCTTGAATCTAATCAGGTTTTCTTCTAACGGTGAATATTGAATGCTTTGTTACCAAGGTAACTTAGATTGCAAACCCTGATTTGAAAACTATATAAAGGAGAACTCTAGTAACTGGGAAACCTAATCCCCACACCTTCCGTGTGATACTAGTTGCAACCCTGTAGGTTAACGACTTAAAGACTTCATTGGGATTGTGCCAGACCCAACTATTTTCTATGTAGTTGCGTGTTCTGATCTTACTTCTACTATCGTGATTGAGTATTATCTTTGCTAAGATTTGCTTGAGATTTATCTCCGATTGGTAAGATTAAAAGTAGTCACAAACATCTTCGTCTCATCGTTTGTGATTCCAAAATATCTTGTTTCGCTTCCATACGATTAAGATTATTGTGAGGTGATTGATAATACTAGGTTGTTCTTCGGGAATATAAGTCTGGTTTATCAATTTGTTCCTGTGCACCTTGATTTATCAAAAGACGGAACAAAACTCATAGGTATTTCTGTGGGAGACAGATTTATCTATTTCAATAGACTTTTCTGTGTGAGACAGATTTGTTTATCAAGTCTTCAACTTTGGTTCGTAGCAACTCTTGGTTGTGGGTGAGATCAGCTAAGGGAATCAAGTGCGTAGAATTCTGCTGGGGTTCAGAGACGTAAGGAGCGCAACTGTACCGTGATCAGTGTGAGATTGATTATGGCTCAACTACATTCCAGTCTGAAGTTCATTGGTAGTAGGCTAGTGTCTGTAGCGGCTTAATACAGTGTGGTGTTCAAAGCTGGACTAGGTCCCGGGGGTTTTCTGCATTTGCGGTTTCCTCGTTAACAAAATTTCTGGTGTCTGTGTTATTTCTTTTCCGCATTATATTTTGTTATATAATAGAAATATCACAGGTTGTGCATTAAGTTCAATCAGTTCTTGAATCCGACCTTTGGGTTGTTGATCGAATTGATTGACACTTGGATATTGGTTTGTGATACCGTCCAAGTAATTTCTCTTATCCAATCGGGCTCGCAAATTCCTATTTGTTTGATTGCAGATTGAATTGAGAAATTGAGATATAACTCTTTGATATACTTTTCTATAGATTTAGTCTGACTGTCTAGTTGATTCTCTTTAAAGTATGTTGGAGTTTGTCTATTCAGATTGCCGAACGAAATATTGGGTGTGGTTGTTAGGCCCCCGCTTTTTCAATTGGTATCAGAGCAGGAAAATACATTTAAGACCTCATAAGTCTGTGTTTGTAGCGATCTGAATATGGACAGAAGTGCTATCTCTGATAAACGCATCACCAGAAACAAGAGTTATGTTTCTATGAAATCTAATAAAGAGAAAGATTTGTCAATCTCAAATATAGACGAATCTAGTGTTCCAACGAAACAGACTTCCATTGACAAGTGTTACCCGGATTACCTTACTGACGAGTCCGACTCTGAAGTTGAAAGGGAAGCAGCCAAAGAGAGTGCAGTGATTCTAAAACTTGTTAGAATCCAGGATGATGATGTCAACCGGTTAAAACAAAAAGTCAATGACCTTATTGGTATGGTAAATAAGCGTGACTCTCTTCTAAAGGTCTTTCGAGAGGAAAACGCCTCAGTCTGTTCTTCACGAACTCTGCTTGAGGAAAAAATCAAAGAGGATGCTTTGGAAATTGAACTTCTTTTGAGTAAATTCTCTGTTCAAGAATGTTCCAAAGAGTCCACTATACCAATCGCTTCTGATTTAACTATAAAAAATTCAGTTCCATAAGCAAAATCGAAATCCCTTCTTGTTGAAAAAGATGTGCTTGTGTCTTCCTCTAATCAAGGAACATCCACATCACATGGAAGGAAGACATCTCCCAATGATGGTGTTAAGACTGTTCTGTCTAATCACTCAGGTGATCAGAAAGTGTGTCTCTTTTGTGATTCAAAAGGACATGTTGAACAAAAAATTAAATCTAGGTTGAATGACAATTCTATAATTCGTCTTCAACACACCTTAGATGTAATTCTCAAAGGTGTAACTGACATTCGTATGTCTAGACCAATTGGTTTTAGTACTCACCCTATGTACCCTACCAGGAAAGTCAGTTCGATGTGTTCCTCAAATGTTCAAATGCGTAACAGTCTTCCTAAACCATCTCGTCCAAGAAGAGCTCAAGGATCTTCTTCTATTAAAAAGGGAGATAATTTTGTTCTTGATGTGAAAAAGGTACCAGAAGAAGGAAACAAAAATGGAGGTATGGAAGACAACCTAAATCTGATAATCGTAGGATATAAAGAAATCATTAACAGGCTGTCAATTCCCTCTAGTCAAAATTCTTCAGGTAAAAATACATACTATGCGTCGTATTTTGATGATAGTAAGTTTTATGATAACTTTTCGCATCAAAAAGGTTTTCCTCCAAAGATCAGGAGAAAGAGGTTTAACCGAAAACAACGTTCATTTGATGAGCTCAAGGCTCATACTTGTGCTAATTAATCATAAGGTTGAAATCTCACTCACAAAAATTCCTGGTTTTAGTGAGATATAATCAGGTATACTTGATGGCAAAGTGTTTTCCGATTCTCTAGCTATTTTCTTATCGTTCTTAGCCGGATTATCATTCACAAACATGTTTGCATAAGAATTTATATTATGTTTTGACAATTTTTTTAATTCTTTTTGAAATTCTATTGTGTCAAAAATTGCTACTCTTATGCTCTAAATTTTTCTCTTGTGAGAATGTAAAATTTATCGAGCTAAGACTTGTGAAATTTTTCACTCGGCAAAATAGTGCTTTGCAAACAGTCTCTTTGGATTGCATCCTTCGTTGTTTTGGTTCTTTTCTCCTATGTGCCAAGTTTTTGTTCGGGTACCCATGGTACATATCATGAACCAACTTTGGAAACCCTAAAATCTATGTTCCCGAGAAACCATTTTAATAACAACTTTTGAAGAGTACGTGTACTCCAGGTTATTTTTCTTGTCAAGAATGACATCTCCTTTTGGATCTTGTAACTTTGCAAAAGGTTTTCTTGATAAGGGTTTTGGTTTCGAAGAGGAGGAGAAAAGATTTCTTGTGGAAGTCAATGACACCTCTACTCAATCTCCTAATAATCTTTCAGACATTGAGGATGATGAAGAGATTTCTGCTGAAGTTGTTCAAGATTTTATTGGTCAGTTTAACAATACAAAACTGCTTCTTGTTGATACATTAAAAAACCTTGATATGTTAAGAACTGAGTTGAAAAAGGTTAACTCTGACCTTGCTCTCATGAAGACACATGTTAAGGATCGTCTCAAGAAGTGTATCATGTGCGAAGATGCAGTCGATACCATCTGTCACAAGCTTGAAGGTCTTGAAACCCATGAAGCTTCCTTTCATGAACGCCGATTTTAGCCTGTGATAGTTTTTGTTCTTTTGATTATCGTCTAGGAAACTTCTTATGAGAATTTATTTTTGTGTTTTTAAGAAGGATAGCTAGGGTTTGGAATAACCATTATTGTGAGTACACATAGCTATTAACGTTTTCATCTTGCAATGTTTTTAGATTTATTTAAATTCTAAGTTATTTGGAAGATGATTTTTGCAGTATTACTCTTTACGATTTTATATATTGCAAATTGTTATGGGATATGTTGTTTACGTCCGTGAACCTTGATTGTCCCATATATGCTCAAAAGTTAACTCTATTATATGTCGGTATGAAAATATTGATAAAATATAAAATGAACTTTTGACTACAAAAGTTAAGCCTATTATGTCATTATGCAAATATTGATGGAAGATAGGATGAACTTTTGTTTACAAAGATTAAGTCTATTATATGTCATTGTGCAAATAGTGATGAAAAATAAAATGAATCTTTGATTATTCCACAGTATTGGTCTTTCTGCAGTACTGTGCGGCTCCGTAAGTTCTCTTATGTTGAGCACGACCAATTGAATTGATCATTTTCCTTGTGGTTAATTCAATTGAGATTTTTGGATATAAATTCATGTTTCATGTGATTTGTTAATGTCCAAAGAAATCCTTCTTTTCTTGTAAAAGTAAGGTCGCTCTTGTTGTTCTTCCGGGAATGACATTTTATGGGGGAGAGTTCTTAATTGAACTTATGCTTAATTGCCAAATATTTGAGGGGAGTGCGGCTGTGGAATATTGTAGGAGTTTTCTTGTATCTTTATAAACTCCTTGATGAATACACTAAGTTTCAACTATGTGAAATCATAGAAACAAGTTGATATGTTTTTCTCTTTTGGTCATGAAGTATCTCTATGGAAATTTCATGAGGATCCCACTAGTTTTCGTACCTTTGCCAATTTATATTGACAAAAAGAGGGAGAATTAATGTGTAGTTCACACTACAAATACATATGGTTTATGGATCATGGATCATTATGTAAGGGGAGTGGTTTTCATTGTGAGATGAAGTATTGACTAAGGGGGAGTGACACATATCACCATAGTATTGTTATCAAAGTTGTGATACAATTGGACTTTGATGTTGTGCAATAATACTATGACACTGTATAACAATGATTGAGAGCAACTGTTTTCTTATTGTTATTGCTACGGATCTTCAACAACTATGATGCTGAGTTGAACACATTTAGAATCATTGGAGTAATTGGAAGTGACAAAGATTTCGAGTAATGTTGAAGAACCAAGGAGATCAAGCATTTGGATGAGAAGCTACAAAGTTTATTTATTTTGTAATCCATATGTATTGATAGTTTTGTCACTAAAATTGACAAAGGGGGAGATTGTTAGAGCACTGCTCGGTCAAACTCGCAAGCGTTGCTATCTCAAGCTTGTTTGTCAATGTTAGTGATCAAGACTATAAGTCTTGATTTCTAGTCTACTTATAGTGATGTCTCGGACTAGGATAGATTGTGTAGTTGAGCATTAGACTTCACGGTGTTCATCAATTGAAGACGAAAAACTACTAAGGAGAGCTTGTGGAACTTCATCAACAAAAGGTATGTGGAGACTAAAACTCATCTATCACTTGGAAAGTCTATTTCTACTTTATCTCCTATATTGAGACAAAAGTCGTATTACTATATAGTATTCAATTATACATATTTGAGATTTCGAGCTGAGTTTAACTCGCTTACATATTTCTCGAAATATTTGCTGGTAAGCTTTCTCTTCAACCAAGTTCATCTTATATTCTTGATGAAAGTCAAAAGATGATCATGTGAAAATTGCCGAGTAACATCTTACATGGTTTGTGTGATACAATCATTTGGTATAGACTTGGAATGTTTCGTAATGATTATTTCAATAACTTGAAAATTGTTTGATGCTAATAGTTCGTGAAAACAGCTATTATCATCCTCTAAGAATGTTTTAATGATTGAAATAGAGTTTAGAACACTTAACCATCATTGGATTATAAACATAGTATGTGTTCTTGCATATATGTGATCCATGACCGGAACTATAGTATGCATGCCCGTATGCGTACATCTTAGTTGTGAAATTCCGAGTACCTAAGTACACCTACCCGTATGCGTACTGGCGAAGGGTTTGGGTCCGGGAATTTCTGCTGTGTTTGGAAGTATGCGTACCCGTTTGCAAATTGGCGAACCCAAACTCAGTCAAGCTACTTTAAGTATGCGTACCCGTTTGCATACTTGAGTGGTTAAAGTTCTAAAATCGGTTTGTTTATGAACTAATACATTTATATAATAAGGAATGCATTCTTTGCAAACCGTGGCTATAATGTTCATGAATTGATTCGAGTGAATCAAACCGATTTTGCTTCAATTGTGTTCTTCTATAGTTCTATGAGAATATAGCAATTGAACAACTCTATAACTAGTTTCATTTAAGTCATTTGAACTAGTTGTGGTTAAGATGAATAAGGTTGAAATGAGAGTGTTCATATAGCTAACTTCGGTTAACTACTGTTGAGCCAACCTAGTGTACATGTTTAGGTACGGTTACTTAAACCTAAATGAAGGTACATTTCATTTGTGTATAACAAGCTAAGTTCGATCTAACGGTTGAAAGATATTAGCTTGAATCTAATCAGGTTTTCATCTAACGGTGAATATTGAATGCTTTGTTACCAAGGTAGTTTAGATTGCAAACCCTGATTTGAAAACTATATAAAGGAGAACTCTAGCAACTGGGAAACCTAATCCCCACACCTTCTGTGTGATACTAGTTACGACTAGAGTCGATTCTCCTTTAACCTTAGGTTTTTCACGAAACCCTGTAGGTTAACGACTTAAAGACTTCATTGGGATTGTGAAGCCAGACCCAACTATTTTCTCTGTAGTTGCGTGTTCTGATCTTACTTCTACTATCGTGATTGAGTATTATCTTTGCTAAGATTTGCTTGAGATTTATCTCCGATAGGTAAGATTAAAAGTAGTCACAAACATCTTCGTCTCATCGTTTGTGATTCCACAATATCTTGTTTCGCTTACATACGATTAAGATTATTGTGAGGTGATTGATAATACTAGGCTGTTCTCCGGGAATATAAGTCTGGTTTATCAATTTGTTCCTGTGCACCTTGATTTATCAAAAGACGGAACAAAACTCATAGGTATTTCTGTGGGAGACAGATTTATCTATTTCAATAGACTTTTCTGTGTGAGACAGATTTGTTTATCAAGTCTTCGACTTTGGGTCGTAGCAACTCTTGGTTTTGGGTGAGATCAGGTAAGGGAATCAAGTGCGTAGAATCCTGCTGGGGTTCAGAGACGTAAGGAGCGCAACTGTACCTTGATCAGTGTGAGATTGATTAGGGCTCAACTACATTCCAGTCCGAAGTTCATTAGTAGTTGGCTAGTGTCTGTAGTGGCTTAATACAGTGTGGTGTTCAAAGCTTGACTAGGTCCCGAGGTTTTTCTGCATTTGAGGTTTCCTCGTTAACAAAATTTCTGGTGTCTATGTTATTTCTTTTCTGCATTATATTTTGTTACATAATAGAAATATCACAGGTTGTGCGTTAAGTTCAATCAGTTCTTGAATCCTACCTTTGGGTTGTTGATTGAATTGATTGACACTTGGATATTGGTTTGTGATACCGTCCAAGTAATTTCTCTTATCCAATCGGGCTCGCAAATTCCTATTTGTTTGATTGCAGATTGAATTGAGAAATTGAGATATAACTCTTTGATATACTTTTCTATAGATTGAGTCTGAATGTCTAGTTAATTCTCTTGAAAGTAAATTGGAGTTTGTCTCTTCAGATTTCCGAACAAAATATTGGGTGTGGTTGTTAGACCCCCGCCTTTTCATTTGGTATGACTAGTTTTCATTAATTAGGGTAGCCGATTCTAAGTAATCACCATGAGATGGTATGATCGATATTTGTAATTGGTGTGACCGATCCTAGTAATTGGTGTGACCGATCACAAGAGCTTGTGTAATCGTTCCTTGTAATTGGTGTAACCGATCCTAGTGACTGGCGTGACCGATCACAAGTAGATACCATATATAGGTGTAACCGATCCTACCTAATTATTTTTATGAGGTAGTAACCGGTCCCTACCTGATTAATTTTATAAGGTAATTGGTGTAACCGGTCCTGGTAATTGATGTAACCGATCCTGGTAACTGATGTAACCGGTCCTGGAAACTTGTGCGACCGATCCTACCTGATTATTTTTATTGGGTAGTATCGATTCCTACCTGATTACTTTTATAAGGTAGAACCAATTACCAAAAGATGTCAACATACTTTGAACACGAACAGTAACTCTTATCTTTTATTGTTCAAAGTTATTCCTTAATTACTCAAGGAGATCCCGGTCCGAAATAAATTAAGAATCTTTTAATAAAGGTTGTTAGTTTTATATGCTTTAATTACAAGCAATTAAATGCATATCTCTAGAGAATAAAAATTAGTAATGTGCATTTACTAATTGGAGATTTTCTATTGAGAGATTTCGGAAAAATATTGGACAAAGAATTTCTAGGAATTATGAAAACCGATTTGGGCATTTATTGCATATCTTGAGAATATTCGGTTTTGGAAATTCCTTGGTGTCCAAAAATCCTTGGTCTATAAGTACCTAAGTTTTCATTTTTAGCAAACTATCCTAAAAGCCAGGCAAACTTCATCTTTTTGTTGTTTCTGGTGGAGCCGTCTATCCGGAGAGGAAAGTACCCTAATTAGGCGAAATCTCTTACGACCGCTCATTTAAAGACTTCTGTGGGATCAAGAAGCTCTATGAGTACCATTGGTGGGAAACTAGATAATTGCAGTTTATAAGTTTTCGATTGATTTTATTGACTTACGGTTGTTGAACTTTGATTTTACCTAGTTTGTTTATTTTTGAGAATCTTCTCTTCTGATATAAGATTCACTCAATCTAGATCGAAGTGTCGACGGGATCTTTAGAACTGTTTGTAGATCTAAACACATCTTGTGATAATCCATTATTAACATACTCCGTTCTGTACGTGATTTTTCACAAGAGATTCAAGTGGTGTTGTGCAGGTTTAATTGAAGATTAAAAAATATTTGAACACGAAGAAGATTTCTAATTGGTATCTCATATCTTTGTGTAGCACAAACCTTGATCGGCTGGGATCCAACTAGAATCGGATTTATTCGTTTGATTAGTTGCGTGAGATCGGTAACACCTAAAAGTTCTCTTGAGTTCTATTTTGATTGTTACAAATCCGAATCTTATTACTTAGGTAATAGAAATTAGATTGATCTAACCAGGCAAAGGTGTTTATTAGTTTAAACGAAAGAGCCTTTGCATATGACTTGAGATATTTTTATCTTGAAAGAATCAATAGAGTTGTTACCAAACAGATTTATTGTTCCTTTACTATTTGGAATACCATCCAAAGGAATTGTTCCAGTGCGTGCACTTATTGAATGTCAGAAGAGCAGGGATACTGAAGAAACTAAGTGAACTAGGTTTAATTGCTTGGTCTCAACTATAAGAAGTTGGTTTAGATTTTTATAGCGGCTTAATTCTGAGAGTATTCAATTCTGGACTTGGTCCCGGGGTTTTTCTGCATTTGCGGTTTCCTCGTTAACAAAATCTTGCTGTGTCTTTTACTTTTCTATTTCCGTAATTATAATTGTTTATTATAATTAAAAGTAAAATAAACAAACGTTAACTTTGTATTACTTGATAGTGATCCTATAGAGTTTGGTTAAGTCTGAACTTATTATCAAGTAATCACACTTTGATTATTGTATTGTCTTGATCTCGTATCCCTAGACGATCACATAAAGTGTGAATACCGATTTGTCGTTTTGTCTCGACTTTGTCCATAGACAATCACTTTCGGTAAGAGGACTTATAGGTGGATATTTTAAAGATTGTGGTGTATTTAGGTACCCTCGTCTTTTCAATTGGTATCAGAGCAGGCAAACACGAAAAGATCTAACAATCTATGTTTGGTGCGATCTAACCTATAAGACTGGAATCTAAAAATGGTTTTTATAGAACCTGAGAATGATTCAGTTAACGTAAAGCAAGACATCAAGAGTTTTGATTTAACACTTGATGATGGCATCTACGAATCAATATCTGAAGATCTTCATGAAATCATCTCGAGAGAATCTACTAGACAAGTTAATCTTGTTAATGATGTAGAAACTGACGATGACTGGAAAATACGTCTACAAGAAGGGCTGGATGAAATTTTCGATGATGATGACTTAGATTTTGAACGAGATGTAGAAGAGGATATCTTAGAATACTCTAAACTACTAGATCCTTTGAAAAATAAAAAACTGAGAACTTCGGATTTTCTTGGTATTATGACTCCTTTTTGTCGTGAGAACAAGAAACTGAAGAAGGTTTTTCAAGGATATTATATTGGTTACCGCACCAATGATTCTCTTCTTAAAGATCGTACATACGAGCTAGATTCTAAGAAATTAGAATGTGAAAATCTTCGAAGAGATCTCTTTTTGTCGGAAAAGAAACTTGCTGAATCTGAAGCAAGGGTTAATTCTCAACAAAAGAGTTTTTAAGAGAAAAAAGGTGAATATCTCTCACGAGAAAAACGCCTTGAGGCTGATCTAACTGGTGCTCTTAATAAAATCAAGACGTTGGAAGAAGAAAATTTGTCCTTGGAAAAGTCCAATGATAGCACAAACAATTTATCCTCATTGTTAGAAGCAGGAAGATATCATGGTGATACACGTGGATTGGGATATAAGGAATCAAGTGCTTCCAACGATAACAATGAGATAATTTTTTTTAAAGCTACAAATTCTTCTCAACCAGAGGCTTCCACTGATGTCAAAAATGATATTATTTCTTGTAAAGAAGAAAAGCATGTTAAGCTTAAGAATTTTGTTCAACCAGCAGCAATCAAAGAGAGCACTTCTGCAAATGTCAAGAAACCAACAATGTTGAACAAAGATAAGAAGAGGAAGAAAACTCGTCGAGCTCCAATGCAAGCGGATCCACTAAAAGGTAACATTAAAACTCAGACTTCGTATGTTACTAAGCATTGTTATTATTGTGGTGATAAAGGACACTTGCAATGGGGATGCAAAGTTCGTAATATGCAAGACACACTTTCTTTTGTATCAAACGAATTGGCTAAGTTTGCTCCCCATTTGAACACAGATCGTTATTGTCCTAAGTTTAGGCAAAAGAATTATTATAATGATAGTTCAAATTTTTCCCATCGCTCGACAAGGTCATCTCATAAAAAACCCGAATATAGAAAGAGAGGTGACTTTGTAAATGCAAAGACAAGATCTGATGTTCCAAATTGTAGAAAAGTTGTTTCGCAAAGTATTCAAAAGGACAATCGTCCTAATGGTATGAAGGAGAAAGCTGCTCCTGCGAAACCAAACTCTAAATGGGCCCTAAATCCTCCATAGCCAAGAAGGGACCAAAAGTTAGTCACAAGAATGACTCTCAGCTGTTAATTGTTGGTGACAATAATTACAAAAGTTTTCTTGAAAGACTAAAGAAAGACATCATGTCTGAAATCTCTTGTACTAGTGAACGTTGTGATAATGACACTCTTCATCACAAGTCAAAGAAGAAAAAAAAGAGATGGAACAAGAGAAAACAAATCAACCTAGAGGTCAAGAATGATGATTCTGTCTTAGTCACTTCTGAAAAACAAGACAAGGCTCAGCTCAACACAATTTAGTTGTGTTGGAATGTGCATGCTCACCTTTGTGCTCAATCTTATGAAGGGTGAGGAATCACATGAAACTGATCACATGACCTCTCGGTTATTATATGACTAATTAACATCTTTTGGGAGATTTTTTTTCTTCTATACTCATACCTTCTCTATCTATATTTGAGCTTTTGATAGAAACGGTAATTTTGAGTTCATGATGTTGATATCTACTGATCATATATGTGTAGCTCTTGTTTTTACGGTTAAAACGATCCAAAAATCACTGAATTCAGACATTGTATGCAAAAGTTATGTCTAAAACAGTTTCGTGTATGGATTCATGTTGTAACCGGTCCTGGTAATTGGTATGACCGGTCACAAGTAATCACCATAACCGGTCCTAGTGATTGGTGTGATTGGTCCATACGAAGGAGTGTAAAACTTTTTTGCCCATAACTTCTTCGTCCGAACTCGGAATGACCTCATTATTTTTGCGTTAGCTTCGTAATTCAATTTCCTACAAGATTGAAGTAATTGAAATACTTGATTTTCTGTTGAATATTTATGGTGTATTGCATTTGAGTTTATGAGATAAATCATTGTGTTTCAGTCTCATATATTGGCTCACTTCCTTATGGTTAGTGACTTTTGAGTATAGCCGATCTTTGGATCATATATTCGTGATTGCTATATCAAAATCATAAGAAAGTTGTGATGTTGTAGCTCATATGTAAGTCACATATACTAGTGTTTGTTTATGTTTTATAAACCAAATATTTGGTATACACATGAGAACTCTGGGTTTATGGGATGTCTGATTTCGGTTTCCATAACCTTAAAATTCGATCTCATATGATGTGAACCCTTATGGTTTGTGTGGCTTTTTGATTTAGCGGGATTAAGTTCAAGCCCATGTTGGTAGGCTTTATCAAAGGATCATAAGGTGTTCCGATTGAAACTCATATGTAAAAAGTCACAATGTGTTGAATCAATTTGTGTTTACATGAGTTGTGTTTAGCATAAACATATGTGTTTTGGGTTTTCAACTTTTGCTATTAGCACGCATTAGTTAAAACTGATTCAACCTTTCTCTGGTAAAGGTTGCTCTTGTTGTTGTTCTATTGTTCTTGCGAGAGGATGACAACATACTGGGGGAGAATTCTAACTTGAACTCGCGCTTAATAATATATCTTTCTGGGGAGAAGAGGATGCGGAATTTGAGGTAACGAATTTGTTAGTTAATCGTTTTCCTGTTTAAGAAAAGCCTGTTTATATTGCATATGTTTTGCTTTTGCTTAGCAAAATTTCGGTACAATTGATATATATTCCATTATGTGTGTATGGATGTGTGTGTGTGATTCAATTGTTTCTAGTTAAGAAAAACTGTGTCAATTTATTTGGCTTATTGTTTGATATCTTCTTTATTGTTTGGTATCAAGTGTTTTTGCTTAACGAAATTTCGGTGCTATAATGTCTATGTTTTTTTTCAATTGCTTCCGGTTAAGAAAAATAATTGTGCAAGTCAATTTATTTTGGTTTGTATGTATTGTTTATGGCTTAAAAAAATACGGGATCATTTGTTTAGTCCAATTCGATTCCGGAAAAGAGAAACTAAGTTAATTCTGATCTTAGTTAGACTTATCAAATTGAAGGATTCGGTTATTCAAGTCTAATCGAATGCCTTGACAAGAAATACTAGTTAACTAACCTAGTACTTGTCTTATCTAAAGTGAAAGGTCTAAGTTATTGTCTGAATAATTAGAACCTGATGAGAGAAATAAAGTTAATTCTGATCTTTATTTTGGTCTCATCGAAACAAGCGATTGTATGTTTACAATCGGTTTAACAAGGGAGCTAAGTTTCTTAGTCAATTTGTTAAACTATTAGGGAAAATTGTTTCGGGCAATTGTTTCCTTGATAACATATTAAAACTAAATTACTTGTAGTTTCGGTTTTGATATTGGTTATCTAAAGTGGTTTGTGAAACCTCCGTGCTTAACTCTTATAGGTTATACAAGTCTTTTAGATTTGTAAGATCCTTTCGGTTTGACCTTTATTTGCTCAAACCTTTGTCATTTTGTGACAAAAAGGGGGAGAAATATATGGAGTAAACAAGTGATTTGTAATCACTAAGGAAAGGACAATTGTGCTTAAACGTTATATCTAACGAAAGAGTAAAGCATTGACTAAGGGGGAGAAACATATCATATTGCTGTGTAGTTATCTTGACTGCAAAAGTGGAATAACAAAGATGTTCGGTTTGAAAATCTACCTATCTTACCTTTAGGGGGAGTATTAGCTTTGTTATTCAGATGTCAACAATGGCATTTATTAATTGAATATATGCAGGTTATTGTGTTGTTGAAACTTGGAATCAAGCGTATGTATAATGAATTCTTGTAATTTGTTTATCCATATGTATTAAGAGTTTGTCACTAAAATTGACAAAGGGGGAGATTGTTAGAGCATAGCTCAGTTGAACCCACCAAGCGTTGGTATGTCAAGTTTGGTTGTCACATTTTAGTGAATCAAAACTCATCTAAGAGTCGCTTGATTATGTACTAGAGACAACTTCGTATAGGTTAGACTAAAAAGTCTAGGAATATGAGACATACAAGTATTACTCGAAGACCTGAAGAATGTGAAGAAGTAACGAGCTACAACAACGACATCATCTTTCCTCTTGAGGTTAGTAATATTAACTTGAACTGTTTTATTCCTAACGTATCTTTCAAGTCGTGCTATATTGAAAACATAACTGCGAAGCTGTGAATGATTATTATACTCTAGTAGTGAGTCATGATCATATGATCATAGTATTAAGAAATTAGACTACGAAGTATAACGCTTATCTTTTGAACTTTATAGATATGACATCGACATAATCTTATGAATGCTAATGTGAATGAGTAAAGGTGAAGATTTCATCCTAGAAAACAATGTTTTACATTTGTTTAAAGGAAGTACATTCATGAACTTGTTTTATGAATCGAAAGTGAAATCGCTAGGCTTATTGGTACGGTTATTCATTGCAAATCTTTTGATTACCAATATGTGTGAGATGGTAGAACCGATCGTAACTTTGTTATGTATCTTGGTATGACTAATCACAATGCTTGACTTATGATTTGGTATGACTAGTTTTCATTAATTAGTGTAACCGATCCTAAGTAATCACCATGAGATGGTATGATCGATATTTTTAATTGGTGTGACCGATCCTAGTAATTGGTGTGACCTGTGTAATCGATCCTTGTAATTAGTGTAACCGATCCTAGTGACTGGCGTGACCGATCACAAGTAGATACCATATATAGGTGTAACCGATCCTACCTAATTATTTTTATGAGGTAGTAAACGGTCCCTACCTGATTAATTTTATAAGGTAATTGGTGTAACCGGTCCTGGTAATTGATGTAACCGATCCTGGTAACTGATGTAACCGGTCCTGGTAACTTGTGCGACCGATCCTAGTGATTGGTGTAATCGATCCTACCTGATTATTTTTATTGGGTAGTATCGATTCCTACCTGATTACTTTTATAAGGTAGAACCAATTACCAAAAGATGTCAACATACTTTGAACACGAACAGTAACTCTTATCTTTTATTGTTCAAAGTTATTCCTTAATTACTCAAGGAGATCCCGGTCCGAAATAAATTAAGAATCTTTTAATTAAGGTTGTTAGTTTTATATGCTTTAATTACCAGCAATTAAATGCATATCTCTAGAGAATAAAAATTAGTAATGTGCATTTACTAATTGGATATTTTCTATTGAGAGATTTCGGAAAAATATTGGACAAAGCATTTCCAGGAATTATGAAAACCGATTTGGGCATTTATTGCATATCTTGAGAATATTCGGTTTTGGAAATTCCTTGGTGTCCAAACATCCTTGGTCTATAAATACCTAAGTTTGCATTTCTAGTAAACTATCCTAAGAGCCAGGAAAACTTCATCTTTTTGTTGTTTCTAGTGGAGCCGTCTATCCGGAGAGGAAAGTACCCTAATTAGGCGAAATCTCTTACGAACGCTTTTTTAAAGACTTCCGTGGGATCAAGAAGCTCTACGAGTACCATTGGTGGGAAACTAGATAATTGCAGTTTATTAGTTTTCGATTGATTTGATTGACTAACGGTTGTTGAAATTTGATTGCACCTAGTTTGTTTATTTTTGAGAATCTTCTCTTCTGATATAAGATTCACTCAAACTAGATCGAAGTGTTGACGGGATCTTTAGAACTGTTTGTAGATCTAAACACATCTTGTGATAATCCATTGTTAACAGACTTCATTCTGTGCGTGATCGATCACAAGAGATTCAAATGGTGTTGTGCAGGTTTAATTGAAGATTAAAGAAAATTTGAAGACGACAAAGATTTCTGATTGGTTTCTCATATCTTTGTGTAGCGCAAACCTTGACCGACTGGGATCTAACTAGAATCGGATTTATTCGATTGATTAGTCGCGTGAGATCGGTAACACCTAATTGTTCTCTTGAGTTCTATTTTGATTGTTACAAATCCGAATCTTATTACTTAGGTAATAGAGATTGGATTGATCTAACCAGGCAAAGGAGTTTATTAGTTTAAATGGAAAAGCCTTTGCATATGACTTGAGATATCTTTATCTTGAAAGAATCAATAGAGTTGTTACCAAACAGATTTATTGTTCCTTTACTGTTTGGAATACGATCCAAAGGAATTGTTCCAGTGCGTGCACTTATTGAATGTCGGAAGCGCGGGGATACTGAAGAAACTAAGTGAACTAGGTTTAGTTGTTTGGTCTCAACTATACGAAGTTGGTTTAGATTTTTTATAGCGGCTCAATTCTTAGAGTATTCAATTCTAGACTTGGTCCCGGGGTTTTTCTGCATTTGCGGTTTCCTCGTTAATAAAATCTTGTTATGTCTTTTACTTTTCTATTTCCGTAATTATAATTTTTTATTATAATTAAAAGTAAAATAAACAAACGTTAACTCCGTATTACTTGATAGTGATCCTATAGAGTTTGGTTAAGTCCAAACCTATTATCAAGTAATCACACTTTGATTTTTGTATTATTTCGATCTCGTATCCATAGACGATCACACAAATTGTGAATACCGATTTGTCGTATTGTCTCGACTTTATCCATAGACAATCACTTTCGGTAAGAGGACTTATAGGTGGATATTTAAAGATGGTGGTGTATTTGGGTACCCTTGTCTTTTCACACCTATTTTTTAGAGAAAAGGATACGTCAAAAAAAAAGAAGAAGAAGAAAGGGCGAATGGGAGATAGGAATTAGGTCATCAATTTACTACGTTCCAAGTCATCAAAGTTGATGTCCTAGCTACTCCGGCACATTCAAGCCGTTGCCTACTTGCATCATTTGATGGACATGGAATGGAACTATTATATGTTGTAAGTGTAAGAATATTAAGCCGAGATGGTCTTGCTCAGCTCAATTTGAAAATTAGACAACATTTATGTTATTGAATTGGTCTGATTTGATCAAACTAATGTACCCTATTTATGTTCTGCGTGTTTTTGTTATATGTGAAAAAAAATTAAGCAATGGAGACAACTGTGTATTTCATTAATTAGATTTAGATAGGTATAAGTGGAATCACCTTTTCTAGGAAAAATAAAATCTGATTCCCAAGATATTTTTGTTACCCAACAAGAATTACACTACCCAACAAAAGATAATATTATTTTATCCTACCTTAACATATATCATGATATATAAGTTAACAAAACCCTTCAAGTTTGCACAATTCTTAAGGCAAGATGGAGAAAGAGATACTTTTAAGTATTTTTTCCAATTATATCATTTGGAGATTAAAATTATAGTAAAATTTAAAGATGAGATGTCTCTCAAATTATGCCACAGATATTTATTTATATCGTTGGAAAACATCTCAAAACGTCTACTAAATGAATATAAACATGACTATCAAATTATACATATTTCTTATACTAATAATGATCAATCAAAAGGGTAAAGTTTAATGAAACAACTCAATTTTGAGGAAATAAAATTTTAAAGTAAGTAGATCAAATTTTGAGAAACATGAGAATACTTTTAAACAATTATAATCAAATATCTAGCTTTTACATAATTGTACTTGTTTAGTGTTTTATATGTGTCCATATTGTAGGTGAGAAACCTCTTTAACACGACATTATGATGATTCAGAAAGATGATTCGACGTTGACATTATCCACAAAAATTCACCGCAACCAATTAATATACTTTTTGGCCATACAAAATCTTCCTCATCGAACGAGGGTGTCAGAGAGAATGACTTCTTCCCGTTTCATTTCCCTCACGCTTAAACAATTTAGAGGAAACTAAGAGTCAATAACTTCAATCATTTTAGAAGAAATCTTAACTCTAATATGCTATCCCGATTTATTTACAGCAAGCAATCCAAAAAAAAAAAGAATTTAGTGTATGACAATAACTAATGTCATTTATAATGACAATAACATAACCACTACATGGTTTATGATCCAATCTATTTTTCTCAACCAAAACCGAGTTGAGCTAAATGCATCCAGCGATTTTCAACTCTGTCAGACGTTTTTATTTATTTATTTTTAGGAACTAAACTGGTTATATACTCTGTCTAAGACCATGTTTATAAAGCTCTAATATGTATAAGGGATAAGCTATTGACTACATCTTTATGGTTTTTATTTTTAAGTGCTTGCGGTATAACTACATAATTTGGCATAGGTTAAGGTGAAAGTATGGACTGGTGGAAGGAGAATGACCTAGAATAATGGATGTACTGATCCGGTGGAAGAATGAGTTTTTTTCTTTTATCAACTAATTTTTTTATTTATTTTCTCAGGAAAAATAAGATTAAAACTAGGCAAAGAGAGGGTCAAAATGCAAATGGGTTGGAGAAAGATTTTTTTATTCCATATATTTTGGAAAAAAATAGTTGGAATATAGGTTAAAGGATGCCTCTCCACAATGCCACATATGAAGCTGACCACATGACCATTGGAGAAGCTTTTAGAAAATCCAAATCTTGTGAAAATGGATGAGGGAACTTTCCCAAATTGTGTGAAAATCTAAATCATGTCAGTGGTTAAGGAACTAGAGAAAATAATGGGCAATTTCTTTTGGGGTTCTTCAAACTCTAAGAAGAAGATGAGTTGGGTGAATTGGCCTAGAGCTGTACTTCCAAAATCTAATGGTGACATTGGAATTAAGATGTTAAATCTTGTAAAAAAGTCACTCCATTGCAAATGGATTTGGAGATATGGGGGGAGAAAAGAAGGCTCTTTGGAGACAGATCATTCATGAAAATTTTGGGGGTAACCTTAACTCTTTTATCCCTAATGTTTCTTCAAAATCTGCGGGTCATAGTCTTTGGGCAGGAATCTTGAAATCAAGATATTATGTTAAGTCCAACACTTCACTTAGAGTGCAAAATGGTATAGGCATCCATTTTTAGACTGATTAATGGATCAGAGATAATACTCTTAAGGATAAGTTTCATGCTCTTTACAAAATTTCAAGGTGCAAGTCATCCCCTGTCAAAGATATGCTTACTTCCCAAGGGTCTTGGAATTTTAATTTCAACAAAATTCTGCATGGGGAAGAAATTGGTCAGATTGCTCAACTTATTCAGTTATTAGAAGGTTTTTTTATTTCTATTCACCAGTGTTCATATGAGGATACTAGAAGATGGGTGTTTTGGTCAGGATTTCTCAGTGGCTAATTGTTACATTTCTCTAGATGTGGATGGTTTCATTTCTTTCCCTCATAAACAAGTATGAGATCCAAAAATTTCTTTAAATATGCTTTTTCTTGTTTGGACTCTATGCCATAAAGGAGCTCATACCTTGGATAAATTACTCAGAGCTGATCTTGTAAATTCTGATCAGTGTGTCATGTGTGATGGTGATCAAGAAACTCAAAGCCACTTATTCCTCCACTGTGATGAGACTAGAAAAGTTTGGAAATATTTCCCAGATAGCTTTGGAGTCAGCTGGGTTTTCTAAGAAAATGTTAGAGCTAACATTTAGGAATGACCAAAGAAGAGGAGTAACAATATGGGGAAGAAAATTTGGGGGATTCTTCCTTTTGCAATCTGGTGGACGGTTTGGAGTGACCGTAATAACAAGCTGTATAAAAATAAGAAGAAAAGCATTAACCAATTAATAGTTGCTGTTAAGTATACCATGTTTAACTGGTCCGTTCATTCTAAGCTTTTTGGGATATCACTTTGGGTTCATTTATTTGTAATTTGGGAAGCTGTTTTAGTAAACAACTAATTTTGTTTATTTTTAGTAATGTTATTTGCCTTAGCATTCATCATTTTGGTGATTACTGATTCTTAATCCAATTTGCCCTTCTCTTAAAAAAAAAATCGTTTTTTTTTTTTTTTTTTTCAATAAATCAAAAATTGTATCAAGAAATAGCAATATTTACAAACAAGTTTACAAGAAAAGAGTTAAAAAAAAAAAAGCAATTCCCCGCCCCCCCTAACTTTATAGGAAAAGAGATGCAAAATCTTACAAAAGAATTTCCCATTTGCAATAGGAAAAAGTTTCTATACCACACTTGCTTACCCTTATACGTGGGCCGGCCCGTCTCAGGGAGACAGGGACTGGTGCATCAAGTCATCGGTTTGGGTAATAAAATTGAAAGGTAACCTGTTTGTTTTCATAGTCTTGTACAAAAACGGTTCTCTTAAATTTGTCTCTCGTTTTCGTCGACATTATCAAACTTCAGTTTTAAGTTTTCATAATTTTCCCCCAATCTCTTCTGTTACAGAAAGACAACAGGAGGAGGGTACACCATTCACTCATTTATATATTGAAAGAGATATTATCTCATCCCCCGACATTCTCTATTGTTTTTTACTCTCTGCTGTGCCATGGCAGGTGTCTCTTCTTCTATCAGAAATTCTCATTCATCAAATCAGATATTTGCTTCTCGTCTTCTATTTATTCTTACAGCTCTACCATTAACCCTCGCTGCATTTGCTTTTATTCTTCAATGGAGAGGAGGTTTAAATAACGATCCTACTACACGTTGGGCTACAGATAATCATGAATTTCCTGGGATGGGAGGAAGTTCTGCTCCGTCAGACCATCTTTCTCATTCTTCTTCTGATTGCTCTTTACTTCTTGGTCATTCTTCGTCCCCTTCATTTCCTTACTATCGAGATTGGAAGTTTGATTACCAATCCGATCTGAAACCCAAGGTTAGAAATTCAAAATTTTCTTATTTCATTTTGTTTAATTTTACTTTTTTTTTGGGGTTAATTTTGGAGTTATATTTGTGGGTTTTTGTTGTAATCACCATTACATTAACATTTATTTGTTTGGATTTAATAAGTTCATTACTGGTTTCCAGTTATATTTCTTCCTTTCAAATTATTTTATTTCTCTGCTGCACAGCAGCTGTTTGATTGGAAAGGATATTAGAGATGGGTTACTAGTAGATTTACTTATAGGTCTCTATGTAGTGATCATATAAAGCCACTGAGTTATGCTATACATGAAATTGGGAGATAAATCTATTTAGCTGGTGTAATAAGATCGATTTGGATAGCCTTGATGTTTCAACTAAAATGTTTGCTGGGTTTGAGATCTCTGGGTATTACGTAAGTTTGTTTCTTGAGTATATTGGACACGAACTCTTTTTCAATACAAGGAATGATTCTTGTTGGACACTATTGAGTTTAATTGATTGGCTTGACTTCCGGGATAAGGACTTTTTTTAATCTAAGGGGTCCATATTTTAGATTTGGTGTGGTTTGTGCTATTATACAATTTTTCTTTACCCACTTAGAGTACAGTTGTTGTGATATTATAAATGTCAGTTTGGTTATACATCTCAATTCCATGTTGTTAGATATAACTGCACAAGTATCTAGATAATTATGTCAATCTTCTTTTCCTTGCAACGGAGCTAAGTGTGTGTTGGATTTGGTTTATAGTTTGATTATGTTGCATGCACTAATAACACCTTTCTTTGATGGTAAATGGTGTTTTACTATTACTAATATTTGTAAAGTCTTGATTTCTTTCTTGTGTTTGTATAAACATTTAGATCTATCTTCAATGTTATTTCTTTTCTTAGTAAGTTTTATTCTGTAATTTGGATTGCTCTCCATCTGTGCGGTAATATTGAATTTTAGTTCCCAATTCACCTTCATTTGGTATATACAACTTCTCTTTCTGAAATTGATTTACATCATGTTACTATATGTGTGCAGATATGTATCACGACGAGCACATCTGCTGGCTTAGAACAGATTCTGCCATGGATCTTTTATCATAAAGTCATTGGAGTTACGACCTTCTTTCTGTTTGTGGAAGGGAAGGCTGCATCTCCAACAGTTTCTGCCATCCTAGAATCCATTTCTGTGAGTTCATATCCTATGCGTACCTTTAGTCTTTTGTTATTAGTAAATGGGAGTTCCTTTTCTTGCATTTCTATCTCACTTCAGTTAAATGGTCTTTCATAATCTCTGTTAGGGTGTCAAAGTAATTTACAGAACAAGGGAGCTAGAGGAGAAACAAGCTAAAAGGTTGGTTCATTTCACCACTTTGGGTTCCTGTGCTTAACTTTGAAGCAAATTTCACCACTTGTGAGAATGATAATATTTCAATGTTACTTGTATTCTTGATCAAATGACATTTGACCTTCTCTCCTTTATATAATCTTCTTCTGACATTTAGCCGGATCTGGAACGAGACTTGGTTGGCTAGCTTCTTTTACAAACCGTGTAACTATGAGCTTTTTGTCAAGCAATCTCTTAATATGGAGATGGCTATTGTCATGGCAAGGGTAAGAATGATTCTCTTCCAGTTTATGATCTCCTCCTTCCTATTATGTAAGATTAAGTTGACGTCATTTATCACAATCATAAATTAACAAACTCTCTTTGTTTTAAATTTTCAATCTAGGATTCTGGTAGGGATTGGATCATCCATCTTGACACTGATGAGTTAATACATCCAGCAGGTGCCAGTGAGTACTCTTTGAGACAGTTGCTCTTGGATTTGCCTAGTAATGTGGATATGGTTATCTTTCCAAATTATGTGAGTCGAACAATTTTGTTATGGTTCTGTTTCAATTTTTGCTGGATTTTTTAGATTAACTGATGATTATCTTACTGTTCCAGGAAAGTAGTGTTGAACGAGATGATATCCAAGAACCTTTTAGTGAAGTATAAAATCTCTCTGTGCATTTTTATTTCTGGTTCTTAGTGACTTCTAACTTAGTCAGAGATGTTTGTAACTTCACACTTATGCATCCTTGGCCATATCTACTATAGTCTATGCGACCTCAGCTATTGTTGGGGGCATTTCGTACTTGGTTGAATAAACTTATCAAGTTGTTTTAGACTTCTAGTTGTATATATTTTTCACAATCAACTTTCATCTTTTTACAGCAAAAGAAAACTTGACTCTTAAGAGTTCTGTATTAGCGGGTTAATGTTAGAGTGATCTACATGTGGCACCCTTTTTCTGGAGGATATTATTTTGAATCCAGTGATGGTTTTTTTCTTTTTCACTAATAGAGAAGTTTAAGTTTGAAGCTTGGCTTGGTTATTTATTATTCATTTTACTCGAGCTGCTAGTAGTATGCCAGCTTTAGTAGTGGATTTGTTTTCAACATCCCGGATAGATAAAGTTTCAGATAAAATTTATAGTATTTGTCCTAATGATTGTTTTCAATGTCTGCCCATGTTACACATGACTGTGTAAGTTTGTTCAGGGTTCATAGGTTTAATAGTTGGTCTTTTTTTTTTGCCCCATAGTTACTGTTGTTGTACTAATTCGGAAAACGTTAGGATGAAAATTTAAAACTTTTCTTTTGTAGATTGAGTTGACAAAATGATTCTATTGGATTGTCCCTTTATTGTCTGAAGAAAAACTTGTCTCTCACAAGATACTGATGCCAACAGGTTTCGATGTTTAAGAAGAATTATGACCATCTTCCAAAGGACACATACTTTGGCATGTATAAAGAAGCAACACGTGGTAATCCAAACTACTTTCTTACTTATGGAAATGGAAAATCAGCTGCTCGTGTTCAAGATCATCTCCGTCCTAATGGTGCACACAGATGGCACAACTATATGAAGTCTCCAAAGTAGGGTTTAATTTCATACTAAAATAGCACACTGGTTAAAATTCAATTAGCTGATTTTTAATCTTCTTGTTAGCTTCGTCAAGCTAATGCTTCTGCCACTTCTTGACAGTGAGATTAAATTGGATGAGGCGGCTATTCTGCATTACACGTACCCAAAATTTTCGGATTTGACTTCTAGACGTGACCGGTGTGGCTGCAAGCCTACAAAAGAGGATGTCAAACGATGCTTCATGCTGGAATTCGACAGAGCGGTAAGATTTATTTATTATTTAAGATTGTTAAGAAAAAGACTCATGAAGAACCTTTCACTAAGTAACCCAATGAAATATTGGATGACCCTCTAATCTTCAGTATATTATTGATCTTTAGCATCAGACTGAATCTCTTAGGATAGTCACATGCATTGCTTCCTGCAACTTAATACACTGCACACAAATAATTTACTCCCTTGTGGAGTATTGTCCACAACTGTGATATCTTGGGATGAAGTCAAATTTTTGTTGTGGATATAGGTAAACTTACTAGAACTTTAATGAATTGACGAGTGGTGAATGTGATGCCACCTAGGATAGGGAGGAGAGTAAGGAGGTGTTTAGGAAGGTGAATAGCATTTCTGGTCTGCAGTAAATGGTTCTCCATCTAGTCTTTTTTATCCGTCTCAGATCCTGTTCTAACTACATAACCCTCAAGCCTATCAGTTCTTTGCGTTTCCAAACTTCTAGTTACTAGACATGACTCATTCCTATCATCATCCTGATCGATACTGCTTCCTTGTAAGTGATTCCTGAAATAATCTGAAGATTATAACCCTTTAGTATTAGCATTTAGCAGTGCATTATGTCGGCTTTTTAAGGTTTTCACAGCAAAATCATGTTTAAGTTAATCTTTGATGAGTTTAATCTATGCCGATTGAGGCTTAATCGAGTGTTTAAGATTATCCTTTGGTTAGCTTAGGTTAATGCTAGATTAAGGTTAAGGAATACCTTTTGTGCCTATGACTGAGCTAGTGAGGTGTTACACAACCCAACTCATGATGGAAAGGTTGGATGACACATGCCCGTGGTCTCTGAGCCGGTTACAGTATTTACTCTCCGAGTCAGTTTGATTCTCCGTTGATCCCTAGTCATACTGAATCACGAGTAACTAGGGAAGATAAGGTTTTGCTCAAAACACATGCGAATTAGGAATGACATTTGGTGGGAGGTGCTGATTTTCAATCTCAATATATCTAGCAGGATTTATTGGGAATTGTATTTTCTATATTTGCAGGTTATTCAAAAGTGAGATGTTGCTCATGTTGTTTTAATTTAGACTGTACAAAAGGTATCTCAGTAGCTTTATAGAGGAAAACTAAAAAAGAAGATATCTATAGTGACAGACAGAAACTTGATCCTCCTAGCAATATTGCAAAGTTATTTTTAGAAATACTTCTATTTCCATGACTACTAGAAGATTTTTTTTTTTTAAAAAAAAAAAAATTGCTGCAAGACGTTAAGTTTCTCATTAAATATCTCTTTTTTTCTTCCTTGCAGGCTTTCATAATTGCTTCGACTGCAACAGAGGATGAAATGCGGCGGTGGTAACAATCTGAAACCTTATTTAGAATTGTCCCCTGCGTTTGATTTCATAGATTTGATTCTGGCAAACAGAAAAAATGATAAAGGTTTTTTTCTTCCAATAGTGAATCAATTACCCTAAGTTTTGATTTGAGACTCTAAACATGTAAGTATGACAAATCTAATGGAGAGGCAGTTTAAACCCTACATTTAGGAACCAGTAAACATCCAAGGCATTGCAGTCACAAACACATTAGTCATGGAGAAGCTTTCTAATAAACCGTACAGATAGATTTGTGCTGATTAATATGTTGCGCCTACCTAAAAGGGCAAGGATATTGAATTTTTCTTTAAAATTCAACCTTTTTTTTTAATTTTACTGAATATTACAACAATGGTTAGTCCATATAAATTAGAAACGCTTAAAAGTTATCCAGATGCTGAATGTGAAAGTACTGTAAACTTGGAATCCAGTAGCCAAACAGTTAAAAACTTGAAACCGCTGGTGCATGCGAGTTAGACTACTAGAAAATGCATAATAGTTGGAGTGTTAGTAAAGTTCTCTGGTGATTCTCAGGCTTCTCCATGTTATCATTTTTTGCTCGTCGTCACTCCCAGGTTGTTGGGAATCCTTCCTTTGGTTCCTGAGTTATTAGTAAAGTGTTTTGTGGATTGAGCCCAAATACATTAAGGTTTCTCAGTCGTCTATCTCATAATGAATAAAATCATACCTCTGTGCACCTTCAGCAAACTTATTTGTTTCCACATAGAAAAGGCTCAATTCTCACTTGTTAATAATAGGATTCAATTTCTTTTCAGGTATCATGAGCACATTGTATGGTCTGACAAAGCTTTAAACATGAAGCTGATGAGGAAAGGCATTTTGACCCGCATATATGCTCCCATGGTAAGACCTCAAGAGCTACTAAACAGTCTAAATTTCTTTAACAAATCTCTCGCTTTTACACATATTTCCTCTTATTTTCCCTTGCTCACATTAATGAAACAAATCTCGCAACTCCATGTTCTTGAATCTTTATCTCGCATGATATGCGGATTTATGTTATCTCATTGTCTATACATTTCTCACATATTAAGCTAAATCAGGTGATTAGTGTAGGGAGGAATTTTAATATGGATGGCCATCATTTGAACATCATTTCCCTGGCCCTTTTCTAAAACTTTCCTCCCACCGAGTGTGGGAATTTCTTGACCATGATGAGTATGATCTAGGTTTCAGAAAGCTTCACATGTGGTGCTTTTACAAGAATGAATTGAGAGATCATGCCAGCAGTCTTTCCAGCCCATCTCTGATTGTGTTCACAAGCTATTGTCAATGGACAATGGGTCTCAAATGTGTGCAGATGTATTTTCATTTATGATAGTCACCCTAAGCGTCCTTATGTAGCAATTGTTTTAATTTTTCTTGCCCTGAACTTTCTTCTTTTCCACAGGCGATAATTCAGGGATTGAGGGAGTCTGGTGCATTCAGGTCCGTGATAGAAGCATCTTTATCGAAGGGAAGTTTAGTGCCATCTTCTAACAAGACCAGCAACTCGTCTGGAGATCATATTTCTTCATCAGAAAGTACACTGTCCTCGAGGAAAATGGGTAAAATTACGGTATCTCAGGCAACAGTGAGGAAGGTCTTGCAAATTGCAAGCAACATAAGCTTTGCTTCTTACGCTGTAGCTGCAATTCCACCACTGTCCCCTCCAGGCTTGGATGATCACCATAAGGGAGAAGAACTATTGTCACTGTAGGTGTTCTCTCAAGAAGGTTATCTTCTTTCTAACATGACAGTTTTGATCTGAAGAACGGGGATGGGGGTTTGCTGGTGCTGATGCTGGGCCTCTTAGATTCTTCCAGACCGTCGTCCAAGTGCTGGTGTATATTGCAGGTTTAGGGGATATTGGTAGAAAGATAGAGTGAGGTCCAGATAAAACCTCATCGTCGCGGCACTATTGTGTGATCTATTAGGCGCTTTTAGAGGTTTAAGTATGCAGAAGAAGCACACCTTTGTGATGTCTATGTATAGGAAACAAAAAGGTATTGCTCCGATTATTAACGATTCTCATCACACAGCAATTTGTAACAGGAAAAGCTCTGAAAGATTGAATTGATTAGGATTGAGAGATTACAAAGTTTGCATCCTCCTGCACTTTGGCAGATACGTCACTAGGAGGTTCTAACAGCCATACGCTGCTCAACCTATCTATTCTTGCAAGTTTAGATAAAATATCTGCTACCTTATTCTTCTCTTTAGGCACATAGTTACAATGCCAAGAGCTAAACAATCTGAATAAAGATTTTATTTGTAAAATTGAATTATGAAGTCTCCAATCAATGTTAAAGCAGCTGTCCTTATTCACTGCATCCACCACAATCTTTGAGTCAAGCTCAAACTCTACCTTCTGCATATTCTTCTCCCTTGCCCATTGAGTAGCTTCCCATAATCCTCAATATTCAGCTTGTTCAGGACTCGACAGATGAGTTAGATAGATGCATTTTGGTCCCCAGTGTGCACCTGCAAACCACCCATCAACATTAATTTTAAAAATTCCTCTTAAAGGAGGAGACCAGTGGAGATTTTCCCTGGACTGAGGAGGTGATAGACTGATCGAGGGAGGTGGCTTGGCTTCATATTCAGCGACCTCTTTTTTACACCTTTGAATAATTGTGTCTGGAGATGAATTGTTGTTGCTAAACGCCTTGTCGCATCTGACATTCCAAATACACCAAGCTACAATTGCGATCTTACATACTTCCCTTTCATGTGCCTGGTGTGCAATGAGTTTGTCAAACCAGTCACAAAACCAGTCCATCAAGTTCCCACAATTGTCAGTACGTAAACCCAATTTGGGAAACCACACTAGTTTAGATGGTGAACATTCTGGAATGGCATTCCATTCTATAAGTTTGCTCAATCTATGTACTAATAGACAACAATTAGAATGACTCAACAAACAAGGAAATCAAAAATAAAGAAAAGGGGTTTTACAATATACCAGTAACTGTTGAAGCAAAGAGCAGAGAGATGAGAAAAATTGGTGATGAGAAAAGAGCAGAGAGATAGCTAGAATGAGAGCAAAAATAAAGTTTGTATTTATGAGATTGTAGAGGAATCTGAAAAAAGAATTTTAAAATTTAAATGAGGTGTGAAGATGATAAGAAGTCGTGAGTGGAGAAATTAATGTAACAAACTGAGCACTGAGCAGGTAAAAACAAATGATATGTACTTGCAGCAACTGTGGGTTTTGCAGATGAAGCTAGGTTTGTGTTTTCGTTTGTTCAAATGATTATTTTGATTTCATAAAGATTTATGTTTTCTCTCTCAGTATCTCTCAATATTTTGGTTTCAGAGGATTAAGAGTTTAAACTTTTAAGAAAAGTGATACTACGTACAGTCGAGTAGCTGTTTGGATGTGACTCGGGTCTTTACAGTCAGTAGTCAATCACGTGTGTGTTGTACTACCCTTATTACCTACACACTAAGACTGAGAACTTATAGTAAAATTCTGAGTGAAGAAATTAATGAAACAGAACACTGAGCAGGTAAAAGAAAATGATATGTACCTGTAGAAACAGTGGGTTTTGCAGATGAAGCTAAATGAGGAAATGGGTGTGAAAAAGGAGTCAATGGCGGTGGGTTTGCTTGACGTGACAAGACGACCCACGTGATATAGTGTCACATGCCCATTCAACGGCATAAAATTTTCATGGGACATGACCGGTCAGACTCTGTGGTTCAGTGAATCAACTTCACCCACAAGTACTCAGCCTTGCACACTTGCATCAAAGTATGCATCTTCCTTCACTCATAAGGCTTTACGCAACAGAAGTCTTCATCTTCTTTCTCTCTAACTCATTATGCCCCATAAGCATAAGAGGTTTTCCATGTATCAAACCAATTGATCAACTCACACAAATCAAAAATATAAGAACAAAAAGATATAACACAATAAACCCATTTTAGTGCATTAAGTAAGATTACATACAACAAACCATCTCATGGACCAAAACCAGGCCATTCACCATCTTTGGTGAATGCCTAACTCTCTCTACATCAGTGGTTTTTCACTCAAACGAACAACACCAACTCTCTAGGCTATTTATAATGCTAAATATCATGCCAAAACTTCCGTGCAACCGCTTGCACAAGCTTTGGACAGCCAAGTGTCCAAGTAGTTTCCATAACCGCCAACTTCAACTGCCACCTTTTGTGTTGTTAAGACAATTGGTGACACACCTATTCTTGGTGGTTATGAACACTCCCACATGTTTATAACTCCTTCTATAACCATTCTATCTTGTTTCACACTATTAACATGCTTGTAAATCCAATAACCAACTCCTAACCGTCACTTGAGCCATATTGCACAACTGTTGCGCATTACTGACGTGGCCTTCATCCAATGCACGACCAACATGGCTTGCAGTCTTCTTGTCCTAGCCAATGTACATCCATCTTTGCGCTTCAATCATCTTGGCCACTTTCTTAGCTCATTCTGGTTATTCTTGCGTCATATGCTTTACTTAGCCAACTTACTTGACAATAGTAATTCTCACTCTCGCATTACTAGCTTGTTTGCACTGTCCAAGCTTTGGCCAGCCTTGAACTAATGCATATGCCAAATCTTGGCCTATTCTACACTCTTGCATCATCCATGAGTTTGGGCCAACTCAATTCCATGGATATGCCTTAATGCCAACATCGCATGTTGCATTTGACAACTTGGCTATGTCTTGCCAATCCTTCAATGAAGCTTCATTGTGTCGGCCAATAAACTTAATTATTTAGCCATTGTCATTTACAGTGTAATGCCACCTTTGCTTGTCACTGGCCCTATAGGGTCTTGCTATCTTAGCACTTGACAGTCTATGTAGTAACACATAACTTTTACGCATCACTGACCTGATCGGATAAGCTGTAACGCACAATCATTGTGCATCACTAGTCTGGCCAGTCATATATAAACACCATAGGGACTAGGTAGAGTTTTTTTTTGTTTTGATCTTCTTGTTTTTGATATGAGTTAAGGCACGCACTACCCCTGACACAAAGGATGTCGGATGACAAAAAACTGGAGAATTTTGACGTGACAAGACGACCCAAGTGATAGAGATTATGTAGAGATTTTTCTAAATGATCTCGTCGACAATAAAAACAACATTTCATAAAAAAAAATAAAAATATTAAATGATCAACTGAATCACCATATAAAATATACAAAACTATACAAAATGGCAATGTGGCATGAATAGCTTTCACCCTTTTATCTGTTCTTATTTCAAGATTTTTATCGAACACCTTATGTGCAGTATTTTGTTCTTGAGAAGGTAGGTTTGCTGTGTATAGATAACATCAAGATTGTTGGATATTTTCAATATTGTTTTCCGCGCCCCCTGGCGCGAGACAATGTCTCGTAGAATTTTTTTATGGTTTTGAAATTCAAAACCTAATTCGGTGTCCAAAATTTTATACAGTCGCGTCTCTTTCCATTAATGGATGATGACCTTTGAAAGCGTCTGTTGGAGATGAAAGGACATCTCCAAAAGGCTTGAAACCATCTATAAATTAGGATTCTTCCCATCAATATACATCAATCAATCTGTTTTCTTCTTCTGTAATAGCATCATCAGAACCTTATACAGTGTGTTCTTGGTCGGGTCAAGGAAGTACAATCCTTGAATTCGATTACGATGTTAGGGATTCATTGAATCCTGAAGGTTTAATTCGAGAGACCTGTTGTACTCTCCAAGTTAATTAGGAAATGTCGAATTATTGTCTAAAAGAATCGAAAGAACCTTGAAGTCAAGGGTACACCATTCCTCTGTTTTATTTTCATCCTCTAGTTTTACCCAATTTTCCAACAAAGATCACCACCAGAGTGAGTCTTCTTCTTCTCCATTTCAACAACTTTGTCCCTTTCTAAGTGAATATTAACAAAATAGTTTTAGCTCAAAATTAGCACAAAAAAATCAAACTAGAACTAAAACAAACAACATCAAGAACAAATTATCAAAAAACTAAATCTATTTTTTTTTTTGAATCTTCCCCAAAAAAAAAGGAGGCAGATACCCATTCCATTCAATAAGACTGCTTAATCTATGTACTAATAGATAACAACTAGAACAACTCAACAAACAAGGAAAAAAAAAAGGAGATGAGAAAAGAGCTGAGAGATAGCTAGAATGAGAGCAAAAATAAAGTTTGCATTTCTGAGATTATAGAGAAATCTGGAAAAGAAGTTTAAAATTGAAATGAGGTGTGCAGATGATAAGAAATTGTGAGTGGAGAAATTAATGTAACAGACTGAGCACTGAGCAGGTAAAATGATATGTATTTGCAACAACTGTGGGTTTTGCAGATGAAGCTAGGTTTGTGTTTTCGTTTGTTCAACTGATTATTTTGATTTCATAAAGATTTATGTTTTCTCTCTCAATATTTTGGTTTCAGAGGATTAAGAGTTTAAACTTTTAAGAAAAGTGACACTACGTACAATCGAGCAGCTGTTTGGATATGACTCGGGTCCTTACCTAGTCAGTATTCAATCACGTGTGTGTCTTATTACTTTACTACCTACACACTAAGACTGAGAAATTAAAATAAATGAGTGAAGAAATTAATGAAACATAGCACTGAGCAGGTAAAATAAATAAATGATATGTACCTGTAGGAACTGTAGGTTTTGCGGATGAAACTAGAAGAGGAAATGGGTGTGAAAAAGGAGTCAATGGCGGTGGGTTTGCTTGATGTGACCAGACGACCCACTTGATATAGGCACCATAGTGACTAAGTAAAGATTTTTTTGTTTGGATCTTATTGTTTTGGGGATGAGGTGAGGCACGCACTACCCAGGACAAAAAGTATGGCGGATGACGGAAAACTTGGGTATTTTGATGTGACAAGACGACCCATGTGATAGGGACTAGCTAGAGATGTTTTTGGATCTTCTTGTTTTTGAGACAAAAACGTTTGGCATGCGCATACGCGCTAGAATCATTGATTCTCGTCGACAATAAAAACAACATTTCATAAAAAAAAATTAAAAAAAATTAAATGATCAATTGAATCATGATACAAAATACACAAAACTATACAAAGATGGCAATGTGGAATGGATAGCTTTCACCCTTTTATCTTTTGTTCTTTCAAGCTTTTTATCGAACACCTTATGTGCAGTATTTTGTTCTTCGGCAGGTGGGTTTGCTGTGTATAAATAACATCAAGATTGTTGGATAATTTCAGTATTGTTTGCCGCTAAGAAAGAGGGGTCGGGGGAGTGGGCGGGTCCACCGGCGTGAGACAACGTCTCGTTTTTTTCTTTCTTTCTGGTTTTGAAATTCAAAACCTAATTCGGTTTCCAGAATTTTCTCCAGTCGCGTCTCTTCCCATTAATGGATGATGACCTTTGAAAGCGTCTGTTCGAAATGAAAGGACATCTCTAAAAGGCATGAAACCCTCTATAAACTGTGAAGGATTCTTCCCATCAATACACATCAATCAATCTGTTTTCTTCTTCTCTAATAGCGTCAACAGAACCTTATACAGTGTATTCTTGGTCGGGTCAAGGAAGTAGAATCCTTGATTTCGATTACTGTGTTAGGGCTTCATTGAATCCTGAAACCATAATTCGAGAGACTTGTTGTACTCGCCAAGTTAATTAGGAAATGTCGAATTATTGTCTAACAGAATCGAAAGAGCCTTGAAGTCAGGGGTACACCATTCCTATGTTTTGTTTTAACTTCTAGTTTAAACCCAATTTTTCCAACAAACATCACCACCAGAGTGAGTCTTCTTCTTCTCCATTTCAACAACTTTCTCCCTTTTTTAAGTGAATACTAACAAAATAGTTTTAGCACATAACTAGGAAAAAAACATCCAAAATAAAACTAAAACAAACAACATCAAGAACAAATTATCAGAAAATTAAATCTTATTAAAAAAATTTGTATCTTCCCCAAAACAAAAAGGGGCAAATACCCATACTTTTCAATAAGACTGCTCAATCTATGTACTAATAGACAACAATTTGAAAAACTCAACAAACAAGGAAATAAAAAAAAAGGTTTTACAATATATCAGTAACTCTTGAAGAAAAAAGCAGAGAGATGAAACCAATTGGTGATGAGAAAAGAGCAAAGAGATGAGAAAAGAGCAGAGAGATGGCTAGAATGAGAGAAAAAAATAAATTTGTATTTCTGAGATTGTAGAGGAATCTGAAAAAAGGAGTTTAAAATTGAAATGAGGCATGGAGATGATAAGAAGTTGTGAGTGGAGAAATTAATGTAACTGACTGACCACTGAGCAGGTAAAAACAAATGATATATATTTGCAGCAACTGTGGGTTTTGCATACGAAGCTAGGTTTTTGTTTCTGTTTGTTCAACTGATTATTTTGATTTCAGAAAGATTTATGTTTTCTCTCTCAGTATCTCTCAATATTTTGGTTTAAGGGGATTAAGAGTTTAAACTTTTAAGAAAAGTGACACTACGTACAGTCGAGCAGCTGATTGGATGTAACTCGGGTCTTTACCTAGTCAATCACGTGTGTGTGGTACTACCCTTACTACATACACACTAAGACTGAGAAATTAAAGTAAAATTCTGAGTGAAGAAATTAATGAAACAGAGCATTGAGCATGTTAAAAAAAAGATATGTACCTGTAGAGACTGTGGGTTTTGCATATGAAGCTAGAAGAGGAAATAGGTGTGAAAAAGGAGTCAACGGAGGTGGGTTTTCTTAACGTGACAAGACGACCAACGCGATATAGGCACCATAGTGACCAAGTATATGTTTTTTTTTTTTTAATCTTCTTGTTTTTTAGATGAGGTGATGCACGCACTACCCATGACACAAAGGATTGCGGATGACGGAAAAATGGGGTATTTTGACATGACAAGACGACCCACGTGATAGGGACTAGGTAAAGATTTTTTTGTATCTTCTTGTTTTTGAGACAAGAACGTTTTGCATGTGCATACGCGTTAGAATCGTTGATTCTCGTCGACAATAAAAACAATATTTCATAAAAAGAAATATAAATATTAAATGATCAATTGAATCACGATACAAAAATATACAAAGATAGCAATGTGGAATGAATAGCTTCAACCCTTTTATCTTTTATTCTTTCAAGCTTTTTATCGAACACCTTATGTGCAGTATTTTGTTCTTGAGCAGGTGGGTTTGTTGTGTATAGATAACATCAAGATTGTTAAATATTCTCAACATTGTTTGACGCTACGAAAGGGGGTCCAGGGGGCAGGTCCACCGGCGCGAGACAACGTCTCGTTGAAATTTTTTCTGGTTTTGAAATTCAAAACCTAAATCGGTTTCCAGAATTTTCTACAGTCGCGTCTCTTCCCATTAATGAATGATGACCTTTGAAAGAGTCTATTAGAGATGAAAGGATATCTCCAAAAGGCATGAAACTCTTTATAAATTGCAAAGGGTTCTTCCCATCAATACATATCAATCAATCTGTTTTCTTCTTCTTTAATAACATCATCAGAACCTTATACAGTGTGTTCTTGGCCGGGTCAAAGAAGTACAATCATTGAATTCGATCACGGTGTTAGGGCTTCATTGAATCCTGAAGGCATAATTCGAGAGACTTGTTGTACTCGCAAAGTTAATGGGGAAATGTCGAATTAATGTTGTTAGAGCATTGCTCGGTCGAACTTGCAAGCGTTGTTATCTCAAGCTTGTTGTCAAGTTTAGTTTCCAAAACTATAAGTCTTGATTTCTAGTCTACATATAGCTAAGTCTCGGACTAGGATAGAAAGTGTAGTTGATCTCTAGACTCCATGGCGTTCATCATGCAAATACGAAGAACTACTCAAGGAACTGGTGGATCTTTATCGACAAAAAGGTATGTGGAGACTTGAACTTATCTATCACTCAAAAGTCTATCTACTCTATCTCCTATCTTGAGACAAAAGTCGTATTGCTATATAGACTTCAATTATACACATTTGCTATTTCGAGCCGAGTTTATCTCGCTTATCTATTTCTCGAAATATGTGTTGGTAAGCTTTCGCTTTGGCCAAGTTCATCTTTACAAGTGACGAAAGTAATGTTGATTATTTCAATATCTTGAAAATCGCTTTGATGAAAAATAGTGTGTGAATAACCTCTATTTAACATCCTCAATGAATGTTTCAATGATTGAAATAAAGAGTTTAGAACATGTAACCATCTTTGGATATAAGCATATAATATGTTCGCGCATTAGTATATAAGTCCAAAATAGGGAACCAAATGTATGCATACTTGTGTGTGTACTAAATGGTTGATGGAGACTGGGTAAGTATGCGTACCCGTACGCATACTGGCGGAGGTTCAAGACCATGAATTTCTGCTAAGTTTGGAAATCAAAACCAACTCAATCCGGTTACCTAAGTATGCGTACCCGTACGCATACTGGCGGAAAGTTCACGTCCGTGAATTTATGCTGAGTTTGGAAACCAAAACAAATTCAAATCCGGTTACTTAATTACGCATACTTAAGTGTGTTACTTTCTAAAATTGGTTTGTTCATGAACTAAAACATTTATATATTAAGGAATGCAATTTGCAAACCGTGGCTATAATGTTCATGAATCGATTTGAGTGAATCAAAACCGATTTTGCTTCGATTGTGTCTTGTATACTTCTATAAGATCTAAGCAATTGAACAACTCTTGAACTAGTTCATTTGAGTCATTTGGACTAGTTATGGTTAAGATGAATAAGGTTGATATGAAAGTGCTCATATGGCTAACCATTTGGTTAACTACTGTTGAACCAACTAAGTGTACACGTTTAGGTACGGTTACTCAAACCTAAATGACGTATATTTTATTTGTGTATAACAAGCTAAGTTCGGTCTAACGGTTGAAAGATATTAGCTTGAATCTAATCAGGTTTTCATCTAACGGTGAATATTGAATGCTTTGTTACCAAGGTAACTTAGATTGCAAACCCTGATTTGGAGACTATATAAAGGAGAACTCTAGCAACTGGGAATCCTAATCCCCACACCTCATGTGTGATACTAGTTGTATAAGCTATAGTCGATTCTCCTTTAACCTTAGGTTTCTACCGAGACCCTGTAGGTTAACGACTTAAAGACTTCATTGGGATTGTGAAGCCAGACCCAACTATTTTCTCTGTAGTTGCGTGATCTGATCTTGCTGTTTCTATCTTGATTGAGTGCAATCGTAAGATTGGCTTGAGATTAATTTTTTCCGATAGGCAAGATAGAAAAGTAGTCACAAACATCTTCGTCTCATCATTTGTGATTCTGCAATATCTTGTTTCGCTAGTCGATTAAGATTATTGTGAGGTGATTGATAATTTTAGGCTGTTCTTCGGGAATATAAGTTCGGGTTATCGATTGGTTCCTGTTCACCTTGATTTATCAAAAGACGGAACAAAACTCGGAGGTTTTTCTGTGGGAGACAGATTTATCTATTACTGTAGACTTTTCTGTGTGATACATATTTTTTTATTAAAGTCTTCAACTTTGGGTTGTAGCAACTCTTAGTTGTGGGTGAGATTAGCTAAGGGAATCAAGTGCGTAGTATCCTGCTGGGATCAAAGACGTAAGGAGCGCAACTGTACCTTGGATCAGTATGAGATTGATTGGGGTTCAACTACAGTCCAGACCGAAGTTAGTTTGTAGTGGGATAGTGTCTTTAGCGGCTTAATACAGTGTGTGTTCAATCTGGACTAGGTCCCGGGGTTTTTATGCATTTGCGGTTTCCTCGTTAACAATACTTCTTATGTCTGTGTTATTTCTTTTCCGATTTTTTTTTTATATAATTGAAATATCACAGGTTGTGCATTTGTATCAATCAATTAGTAAATCCAACCTTTGGTTGTTGATTGAAATTGATTGATCCTTGAACATTGGTCTTTGGTACCGTTCAAGTTTATTTCTCTTGTATTTAATCAGACTCGCAAATTTATATTTGTGTGAGTTGGGATTGAATCGAGAAATTGAGATATAACTCTTTGATATACTTTTTATTAAGATTGAGTCTGACTGTCTAGTTGATTCTCTTAAAAGTATATTGGAGTTAGTCCATACAGATTGCTAAGCGAAATATTGGGTGAGGTTGTTAGACCCCCTTTTTTACAATTGGTATCAGAGGAGGAAAACACATTTAAGACCTCATAAGTCTGTATTTGTAGCAATCTGATTATTATGGATGAGTCTATCTCTAATAACGTACCAGGTCAGAAATTACCAGATGATATTCAAAGCTTGAATTCACCTGAGAGAACTGTCACATCTAAGTCAATATCTAAACATTCTTTGAATGTAGAAACTGTTGATTGGGAAACACGCCTAGAAGAACAGTTGGATGAACTTTCTGATGAAGGTGATTCAGATATTGATAGAGATGTTGATTAGGAAGTCTCAGAGTATGTTAAGTTTTTGGATTCATTGAAAATGAAGAAGATTACAACTTCTCATGTCACACCTCTTCTGACTCCTCTCTGTCGAGAAAACAAAAAATTGAAAAGGATTTACGGAGGTCTTTATGGTTGGAATCGCTCTTGCGAATCGATCCTCAAAGATACCGAGGAAAACCTGAGTAGAAAGTCACTTAATGTGATCGTGTTTATCAAAAATACTTCTTGTTAGAAGAGAAACTTGCATAAATTCAAGCAAGGATTAACTCCCATCAAGCAAGTTTTGATAACAGAGAAGGCGCGTATCTCGCTTGAGAAAAACGCCTTGAGGCTGATTTAGCTGTTGCTCTTGATAAAATCAAGATGTTGGAAGATGACTTTAAAAAGTTCAATACTAGTTCAAGAAAATTAACCACTATGCTAGGAGCAAGTAAAACTCATCGTTATACACGAGGATTGGACTATAAGGGAATAGATGCTCCAAGTACTAGCAAAGAGGTAAAATTTGTCAAGGCTAGTAATTCTTCTCAACAAAAGGTTTCCACTGATGGCAAAAGTGAAATACCTTCACCAGAAGTTAAGGTTCAAAAGAGCAAAGTATATCAACCTCCAAAGTCAGCATACACAGATCGAGGTAAGAACATTCCTTATGTTTGCCACTATTGCGGAAATAAAGGTCACCTGGAAAGGAGATGTCGTTTCCGTATAAGGAATGAGAAACTTCATGATGTTCTTGTTTGGGCATCACAAGAAGTTGTGAAACCAAGATCATATGTTAAGACTAATCCCCTTAACATTACAGGTTGTAACTGTTCAACCTTTAGGCAAAGGAATCAGTGCTGTGATAAACCTAGATTTGCCTATAAACGTCATACGAATCCTTTTTACAATCGTAATGGTTATCAAAAGGATAACTTCGTAAAGGGGAAGACAAGATCCGATGCTCCCAGTTGGAGAAAGACTAACTTGCAAAAGAATAGTCAATCCGATTCTCTTCCGAGAATTCTAGAAGAGACTAATGGGAAGAAGGTTCCGATTGTTCCTAAACACACTCAGAAGTGGATACCAAAGAAAGTCAATGATGTTTTGAGTGTGAAAAGGAATGATCTCCTAGAAAATTCCATGACTATGGAGAAGACAGTATCCATGATGTTGGAACTTAAAAAGTTCTTTGGAAAGATGGATTTGGATGTGATATGTTCTAAAAGCGATCTCTTTCATGATAATCCAAAAGTCACTTGTGGTGAGCAAGACTTTGCTCACCTCAACACAACTTGAGTGTGTTGTTAGTGCATCCTCACCAAGGAATGCCCTGCTATGTATACGGTGAGGGAAGCACGAGAATTGAGCGCACAAATTATGTTCGGTAAGGCTGTAGAATTCGATTGGATTCTTATAAAAAGGTATGTCTATAAACTTGAGCAAGATTTGTGTGTTTTAGTACTTATAATGATCCATGTACCTTTCTTATAGTTCATTTCTACCTAACTTGATATGTGTTTAAGTTCTTAAATGTTTAGGTTTGAAAATAGTAGTTCGGGATGTTTGGACTTCATGGTACACATACCAGGTGTGCATACCATCATTTAAAATCAAAATCCAGGGATTTTAGTACGCATACCCGTTAGCATACTGCTTCAATTCATGAAAATTCGTTTGCAAACCCGTATGCATACTTAACCGTAGACGTCGATATTCGGTAAACTTGTTTTGGCCGTAACTTCTTCATCTGAACTCGGAATTACCTCATTCTTTTTGCATTCTATTCCTTTTTGAATTCCCTTCAAAATGGAGATGATAATTCTTGAATTTGGATGAGTTAAGATTAGTCTTTGTCTTGTCTCTTGTTTTTGAGTTTTTTGCTCAGTTTCGTCGCACTTGTTCCACTTCTATTGGACTTGGGCACTTGGATTCTTGGAGTACTACTCATCTAAGTTCATTTGTAGCTTTTACAAGAATGCTGTTGGTGAATCACAAAGAAGGAAGTTCAAGAATGGGTAGTGTTGATGGTGGTTTTCGATTCAGGGTCAAAATTGTGAAACTCTGTTTTTAATGCGCTGTCATCCTGCAAAGGAACAAAAGCCATTTGAAAGTGATGAGTGCATAAACCTATTCGCTTACAGATGTATTGAGCAATTCAATATATTTGTATACATATATAAAATTCACTCAGAATGGTGCATAACAACAATCCCAAATATTCTATGAATTTTATTTTCCACCAGCATTATTCACTAATGCATTGCTCGCCTAGTATTTTTCTATGCTATGTTCCCCAGCTGAACTCTCAATATTGGCATGAAATGACAATTAATGTTCACTCGCAGCGGAGTAGCACGAATCTCCCGAAGTGTCAGTATTGAGATCTGCATGAAAACACTCACACAAGCTACACCACTCTCTGATAAAGAGATTTTCGTGTCAACACGCTTTTAATTAAAAGTTAGCACGATCGATGCGCTTAAATTCCTTAGGGAAAACCTAGACTGTCCATGACAATATTAAGGAGCAATCACGGCCACACGATTTGGCCAGACAATTCAACAAGCTTAGCCTCTTCCCAGCAGAACTAGGTGACCTCCATAATGTCCACCGGCGGGCCCACTAGCATCCCTGCCGATCAGAATCTCTTTAATTCCCCCGCAACACCCCTGATCGTTATCGAGAACCAGGGTGATCGCGCTGTTGAAAGAAAGCTCGAACGAGCTAAGACCGACCATTACGGTCTCAAATTCATCACATCCGCCCAACTTAGCTAGCCTAGTTGGACGGTATAGATCTTCCTTTGAATGATCAAAGAGGTGCTGACGTGTTCACCGGCGACCCAGCTCCATCCCTGGTCGATCGACCTGGCCACGGCAAGCCAAGAGTGCGTCAAGTCGTTTACTCAAACCAGGGTGAACGTGCTGTTTTGGAAACCCTAAAGTTGCGTTACGGCAGCGTGCTACTGGGTATTTTGACGTGACAAGACGACCCACGTGATAGGGACTAGGTAAAGATTTTTTTGGATCTTCTTGTTTTTGAGATAAGAACGTTTGGCATGCGCATACGCGCTAGAATCGTTGATTCTCGTCGACAATAAAAATATTTCATAAAAAAAATAAAAATATTAAATAATCAATTGAATCACGATACAAAAATATACAAAACTATACAAAGATGGCAATGTGGAATGAATAGCTTTCACCTTTTTTATCCTTTCTTCTTTCAAGCTTTTTATCGAACACCTTATGTGCAGTATTTTATTCTTGAGCAGGTGAGTTTGCTGTGAATAAATAACATCAAGATTGTTGGATATTTTCAATATTGTTTGTCGCTACGAAAGGGGGTCCGGGGGGCGGCAGGTCCACCGGCGCGAGATAACGTCTCGTTGAATTTTTTATTGTTTTGAAATTCAAAACCTAAATCGGTTTCCAAAATTTTCTACAGTCGTGTCACTTCCCATTAATGAATGATGACCTTTGAAAGCGTCTATTGGAGATGAAAGGATATCTCCAAAAGTCATGAAACCTTCTATAAATTGTGAAGGGTTCTTTCCATCAATACACATCAATCAATATGCTTTCTTCTTTTCTAATAGCATTATAAGAACCTTATACAGTGTGTTCTTGGTCGGGTCAAGGAAGTACAATCCTTGAATTCGATTACGGTGTAAGGGCTTCATTGAATCCTGAAGGCATAATTCGAGAGACTTGTTGTACTCGCCAAGTTAATTGAGAAATGTTGAATTAATGTCTAAAAGAATCGAAAGAGCCTTGAAGTCAAGGGCACACCATTCTTCTGATTTGTTTTCATCCTCTAGTTTTAACCCAGTTTTTCCAACAAAAATCACCACCAGAGTGAGTCTTCTTCTTCTCAATTTCAACAAATTTCTCCCTTTCTAAGTGAATACTAACAAAATAGTTTTGACACAAAATTAGCACTAAAACAATCAAACTACAACCAAAACAAACAATATCAAAACAAATTATCAGAAAACTAAACTAATTAAAAAAAATTGTATCTTCCTCGAAACAAAAGGGGGGAAAATACCCATTCCATTCAATAAGACTGCTCAATCTATGTACTAATAGACAACAATTAAAAAAACTCAACAAACAAGGAAATCAAAAAAAAAAAAGGTTTTACAATATACCAGTAACTGTTGAAGAAAATAACAGAGAGATGAGAAAAATTGGTGATGACAAAAGAGAAGAGAGATGAAAAAAGACAGAGAGATAGCTACTATGAGAGCACAAATAAAGTTTACATTTCTGAGATTGTAGAGGAATCTAAAAGAATCGAAAGAGCCTTGAAGTGAGGGGTACACAATTCTTCTGTTTTGTTTTCATCCTCTAGTTTTAACCCAACTTTTTCAGCAAAGATCACCACCAGAGTGAGTTTTATTCTTCTCCATTTCAACAACTTTGTCGTTTTCTAAGTGAATACTAACAAAATAGTTTTAGCAAAAAATTAGGACAAAAACAATTAAACTAGAACTAAAACAAACAACATCAAGAACAAATTATCAAAAAACTAAATCTAATTAAAAAAAAATGTATCTTCCCCAAAGCAGAAGGGGGGCAAATATCTATTTCATTCAATAAGACTGCTGAAAGAACGGGGGTCTAACAACCACACCCAATATTTCGCTTAGCAATCTGTATTGACTAAATCAAATATACTTTTAAGAGAATCAACTAGACAGTCAGACTCAATCTTAAGAAAAGTATATCAAAGAGTTATATCTCTATTTCTTAATGTAATCAGCAAATCTAACAGATAGAAATCCATGAGCCAGATTAATATAAGAAACAACTTGGGCGGTATCAAAAACCAATATCCAAGTGTCAATCAATTCAATCAACAACCAAAGGTTGGATTCACAATTGATTGAACTTACGCACAACCTGTGATATTTCAATTATATAACCAAATATAATGCGGAAAAGAAATAACACAGACACCAGAAGTTTTTTTAACGAGGAAACCGCAAATTCAAAAAAAAAAAAAGGGACCTAGTCTAGATTTGAACACCACACTGTATTAAGCCGCTACAGACACTAGTCTACTCCAAGTTAACTTCGGACTTGAATGTAGTTGAGCCCTAACCAATTTCACACTGATCAAGGTACAATCGCGTTCCTTACGTATCTGAATCCGAACAGGACTCTACGCACTTGATTCCCTTAGATGATCTCACCCACAACTAAGAGTTTCTACGACCCAAATTCGAAGACTTGATAAACCAATCTGTCTCACACAGAAAAGTTTATTGTATAGATAAATCTGTCTCCCACAGAAATACCTAGAAGTTTTGTTCCGTCTTTTGATAAATCAAGGTGAACAGTAACCAATTGATATACCGGACTTATATTCCCGAAGAAAAGCCTAGAAATATCAATCACCTCACAATAATCTTAATCCTATGGTAGCGAAAAAAGATATTATGGAATCACAAACGATGAGACGAATATGTTTGTGACTACTTTTTATCTTGGCTATCGGAGATTAAATCTCGAGCAAATCTTAGAGAAGTTAGTACTCAATCACGATAGAAAACAGCAAGATCATAACACGTAACTACAGAGAAAATAGTTGGGTTTGGCTTCACAATCCTAATGAAGTCTTTAAGTCGTTAACCTACAGGGTTTCGTGAAAACCTAAGGTTAAAGGAGAATTGATTCTAGTCGCAACTTTTACCACACAGGAGGTGTGGGGATTAGGTTTCCCAGTTGCTAGAGTTCTCCTTTATATAGTCTTCAAATCAGGGTTTGTAATCAATGTTACCTTGGTAACAAAACATTCAATATTCACCGTTAGATGAAAACCTGATTAGACTCAAGCTAATATATTTCAAACGTTAGATCGAACTTAGCTTGTTACACACAAATAAAAAGTTACTTCATTTAGATATGAGTAACCGTACCTAAACGTGTACACTTTGTTGGCTCAACAATATTTAACCGAAGTTAGCCATATGAACACTTTCATATCAACCTTATTCATCTTAACCATAACTAGTTCAAATGACTCAAATGAAACTAGTTCTAGAGTTGTTCAATTGTTTATATTCTCATAAAAGTATACAAGACACAATTGAAGAAAAATCGATTTTTATTCACTCGAATCAAGTCATGAAAATTATAGCCACGGTTTGAAAAAGATTGCATTCCTTATTATATAAATGTATTAGTTCATGAACAAACCGATTTTAGAACATAACCAACTCAAGTATGCAAACTGGTACGCATACCTAAATGGCCGGACTAAGTTTGGGTTTGCCAGTACGCGAACTGGTACGCATACCACAAACTCAGTTAAAGTCCCGGAACTTGAACCTTACGCCAGTACGCGTACAGGTATGCGTACTTGGTTCCCGGACTTGGATTACACATATGCAAGTACGCATACTGTGCTTGAATCCAATTGTTCTAAACTTTCATTTCAACCATTGAAACATTCTCGGAAGACGACAATAGCTGTCTCACACAAACTATTAGCTTCAAAGAAATTTTCAAGTGATCGAATGATCAATACGAAACATTCCGAGTCTACATCAAATGACTATCTCACACAAATCATGTAAGATGTTACCATGCGATTTTCACATGATCATCTTTTGACTTTCGTCAAGAATATAAGATGAACTTGGTTAAAGCGAAAGCTTACCAACACATATTTCGAGAAATATGTAAGCGATTTAAACTCAGATCGAAATATCAAATGTGTATAATTTAAGTCTATATAGCTATACGACTTTTGTCTCAAATAGGAGATAGAGCAGATAGACTTTTGAGTGATAGATGAGTTCAATTCTCCACATACCTTTTGTTGATGAAGTTCCAAAAGCTCCCCTTAGTATTTCTTCGTCTTCAATTGATGAACGCCGTGAAGTCTAATGCTCAACTACACTTTCTATCCTAATCCGAGACTTAGCTATAAGTAGACTAGAAATCAAGACTTATAGTTTTGACAACTAAACTTAACAACAAGCTTGAGATAGCAATGCTTGCGAGTTCGACCGAGCAGTGCTCTAACAATCTCCCCCTTTGTCAATTTTAGTGACAAAACTATCAATACATATGGAATACAAAATAAATAAACTTTGTAGCTCTCAATCCAAATGCTTGATTTCACTGGTTATTCAACATTACTCGAAATCTTTGTCACTTCCAAGTACTCCATGATTTTAAAGGTGTTAAACTCAGCATCATAGTTGTTGAAGATCCGTAGCTACAACAATGAGAAAACCGTAGCTCTCAATCATTGTTATACGTTGTCATAGTATTATCACACAACATCAAAGTCTAATTGTATCACAACTTTGACAACAATACGATGGTGATATGTATCACTCCCCCTTAGTCAATACTTCATCTCACATGAAAACCACTCCCCCTTACATAATGATCCGTAAACCATATGTATTTGTAGTGTGAACTACACATTAATTCTCCCCCTTTTTGTTAATATAAATTGGCAAAGGTACGAAAACTAGTGGGATCCTAATGAAATTTCCATAGAGATACTTCATGACTAAAAGAGAACATATCAACTTTGTTTAGATGCAATCATATAGCCGAAACTAAATGCTTTCATCAAGGAGTTTATAAAGATACAAGATAACCCCTATTATATTCCGCATCCGCACTCCCCATAAAGATTTTGCAATTAAGCACAATTTCAATTAAGAACTCTCCCCCATAAAATGTCATTCCCGAAAGAACAACAAGAGCGAACTTACTTTTACAAGAAAAGAAGGATTTCTTTGGACATTAACAAATCACATGAAACATGAATATGTATCCAAAATACTCAATTAAATTAACCACAAGAGAACCCATGATTAATTTAATCGGAAATTCTCACATAAGAGAACTTACGGAGCCACACAGTACTTACACAAAGATGTGGATCAGGGAAAGACCAATACTGCGGAATATTCAAAGATTCATTCTATTTTTCATCAATATTTGCATAGAGACATGTAATAGACTTAATCTTTGTAAACAAAAGTTCATCATATCTTCCATCAATATTTGCATAATGACATAATAGGCTTAACTTTTGTTGTCAAAAGTTCATTCTATCTTTTATCAATATTTGCATAAATATATATGATAGACTTAACTTTTGAGAAAATATGGGACAATCACAGTTCACAGACGCAAACACACATATCCCATAACAAGTTGCAATATCTAAAACATAAAAGCTTAATACTGCAAAATCATCTTCCAAATTAACTTTAGAATTTAAATAAATAAATCTAAAAACATTGCAAGATGAAAATCGTTGGAAATAGCTATGTGTACTCACAATAATGGCTATTCCAAACCCTAGTTATCCTTCTTAAAACACAATAAAAAATTCTCATGAGAAGTTTCCTAGACATCGTAGAGCTTTCTCAGAGCATCTACTGAGAATTCCTTCTCATTATTGAAAAACCCATTGATTATGGGATCGTTCAATTCCTCCAGATCTTCAGAAATATCCGTTAACTCACTAAGTTCTCTTTTTAGTCCACACAGGGTGTTCTTTGTTAGAGACAACATACGTTCATAGCGAGCTATCTTTTCTAAAGATAAAATGATTTGAGATTTTAAATCATTTCTTCTGTTGATGGAATCCTTCACCATACCTCTAAAGTTATTATCAAAATGACAAACAGACAAGAGGCAGTTAGAGGAAGAACCTTTTTCATCATTTGTGGATCTCTCATTCTTCTTCCTTGAGGAAATGATTCCTTCACAAAGATACACATTAACTGCTTCAACTGCATCCCTTTTTGTGGTACCTCTAGTTACAGGAGCCATGAAACTGTATCTTTCAAAGATAAGAGAAGTGAAGGGCATTTTGATCACAAATGAATATAAATAGACTTATGGATAGCCAAACCCTAGAAGAACTTTGAACAAGCCTTTTACGGTTCATGATCCACTATTTATTTTAACAAGAAGATATTTTCTTAACATAAATAAAATAAGAAATTAACTATTATACAAAACTTGAGCAACCTTGATGCAATCCTCATTTTCCCAAGTTAAAGATGAGGATGCAGACGTCACTAGTATTAGATAGTGACGGAGTGAGCCGAATGCTCACATCTTTTATCACATAGTGACTTATCAAGGTTTGTTGTATAAATAGACTTCTTACCTTGTCTGAATCTGGTTCTTTTAGATTTCTTATTGTCTTCAGGAGTATCCTGTTGATTTCCCAAGACCATATTCATTATTTGCATGTCATTTTGAAGTTTGGCAATACTTTTGTTGTTCCTCTTGAATTTCCAACACTTACTTTGAACATGATTTGCATTTCCACAAAGAGAACAAATCAAGGAAGATTTATTGTCGTGCTGATTTACCTCCTGTTTATCACAACATTCATCATCAATTGTTCCGAAACCGGCCGGAACAAAAGAGTTGATTGTGCTCATAGTTTTGCTTTTGAACCCTAAACCATTTGTGTTTCCAAAAGACTTTTGACCGAATAACATTGCTGAGATTTTGGCAGAACTTCCAGACAACCTTTGCAGGTCACACTTGAGAGTATTAATCTCTTTTTCCCAGAGATAGGGTCCTGGTGAATTCGTCATTAAGACAATCTATCTCAAGATTTTTCACCTGAAGTGATGATTCAAGTTTCTCCAACGAGGCCTTTAGTTAGAGATTTTCTTGGTGAATTTCTTCACACTTATCCAAGAATTCAAAAATCTCAGTGTCAGAATCAAACTCAGAATCAGAATTCGAGTAGGAGGAAGTTTCTGCTGCGAGAGCTGAAAGTTTATTGCACACATCGAAAGTATGCAAGATATTGACAACCTGGGATGATTTTTCTTGTATTGAATCATCTGAAGCATTAACCAGAGAGAGACGTTTTTCACATCTTTTGCTTATTTTTACAATATCCTTGATCTTTTGTGTAATCAGTAATTTATCAAAATCAACATGATTGGAACAACATTCATCAGCCCAAGACAAGTTAGAAGATTCGCTTGTGTTGGTCACAGCATTGAACACAGATGTTCTGATCAAGATCAAGTAATTTTAACTTTCCAACAAGAGTATTTCTGGAAAGCGTATCAAGGTTATTTCCTTCAATGATGGCATGTTTCTTAGAATCGTATCTAGATGGCAATGATCTCAGAATTTTCATCACAATGTCCTTTTAAGGAATAGTCTTACCCAATGCAAAAAATGCATTAACAATTTCAGACACTTTGTGATTAAACTCATCAAATGAATCTTCATCTACCATACGAAGGTTTTCCCAATCATAATTTAGGTTTTCAAGCCTAGCTTCTTTTTCACAGGTATTCCCTTCAAATACGGTTTCTAAGATATCCCAAGCATCTTTAGACCGAGTGCACGTAGTCACATGGTGCTGAAGATCTGGGGTAATGTCATGGATGATTGAATTCAATCCGTCAGAACTTTTCTTTGCAGCAAGAATCTCGACATCATCATAATCACCGATATCCTTTGGAACAGTTACATCACCTACTGTAATAACCGGAGGAAAAAAGCCATTAACAACATAAACCCATGATTGAAAATTACGCGCTTGAAGAAAGGCACGTATAGCAATTTTCCACCATAGGTAATTCGATCCATCGAAGACTGGTGGTACGTTTATAGAGATAACACTTCTGTCCATAGAGTCAGATCGCTACAAACATAGACTTATGAGGTCTTAAACGTGTTTACCTGCTCTGATACCAATTGAAGAAACGGGGGTCTAACAACCACACCCAATATTTCGCTTAGCAATCTGTATGGACTAACTCAAATATACTTTTAAGAGAATCAACTAGACAGTCATACTCAATCTTAAGAAAAGTATATCAAAGAGTTATATCTCTATTTCTCAATGTAATCGGCAAATCAAACAGATAGAAATCCGTGAGCCTTATTAATATAAGAAACAACTTGGACGGTATCAAAAACCAATATCCAAGTGTCAATCAATTCAATCAACAACCAAAGATTGGATTCACAATTGATTGAACTTACGCACAACTTGTGATATTTCAATTATATAAACAAATATAATGTGGAGAAAAAATAACACAGAAACCAGAAGTTTTGTTAATGAGGAAACCGCAAATGCAGAAAAACCCCGGGACCTATTCCAGATTTGAACACCACACTGTATTAAGCCGCTACATACACTAGCCTACTCCAAGTGAGTCTTCTTCTTATTTATTTCAACAACTTTCTCCCTTTCTAAGTGAATACTAACAAAATAGTTTTAGCACAAAATTAGCACAAAAAAAATCAAACTAGAACTAAAACAAACAACATCAAGAACAAATTACCAGAAAACTAAATCTAATTAAAAAGATTGTATCTTCCCCAAAACAAAAGGGGGAAAATACCCATTCCATTCAATAAGACTGCTCAATTTATGTACTAATAGACAAGAATTAGACAAACTTAACAAACAAGGAAATAAATAAATTACAATATACTAGTAACTGTTGAAGAAAAGAGCAGAGAGATGAGAAAAGACAGAGAGATGGATACAATGAGAGCAAAAATAAAGTTTGCATTTCTGAGATTGTAGAGGAATCTAAAAGAATCGAAAAGCCTTGAAGTCAGGGGTACACAGTTCTTCTGTTTTGTTTTCATCCTCTAGTTTTAACAAAAAAAATTCAACAAAGATCACCACCAGAGTGAGTCTTCTTCTTCATTTCAACAACTTTTTCCCTTTCTAAGTGAATACTAACAAAATAGTTTAGCACAAAATTAGCACAAAAACAATCAAACTATAACTAAAACAAACAACACCAAGAACAAATTATCAAAAAGCTAATCTAATAAAAAGAGTTGTATCTTCCCCAAAATAAAAGGGGGCAAATACCCATTCCATTCAATAAGACTGCTCAATCTATGTACTAATAGACAACAATTAGAACAATTCAACAAACAAGGAAATTAAAAAAGATAAAAAAAGGGGGGGGGGGGGGGGGGTTTACAATACACCAGTAACTGTTGAAGAAAAGGGTAGAGAGATGAGAAAATTGGTGATGAGAAAAGAGCAGAGAGATAGCTAGAATGAGAGCAAAAATAAAGTTTGCATTTATGAGATTATAGAGGAATCTGAAAAAAGGAGTTTGAAATTGTAATGAGGTGTGAAGATGATAAGAAGTTGTGAGTGGAGAAATTAATGTAACAGACTGAGCACTGAGCACGTAAAAACAAATGATATGTATTTGCAGCAAATATGGGTTTTCAGATGAATCTAGGTTTGTGTTTCTGTTTGTATAACTGATTAATTTGGTTTCAGAAAGATTTATGTTTTCTCTCTCAGTATCTCTCAATATTTTTGTTTCAGAGGATTAAGAGTTTAAACTTTTAAGAAAAGTGACAATACGTACAGTCGAGCAGCTGTTTGGATGTGACTCGGGTCTTAACCTAGTCAATAGTCAATCACGTCTGTGTGGTTCTACCCTTACTACCTACACACTAAGACTAAGAAATTAAAGTAAAATTCTGAGTGAAGAAATTAATGAAACAAAGCACTGAGTAGGTAAAAAAGTATGATATGAACCTGTAGAAACTGTGGGTTTTGCAAATGAAGTTAGAAGAGGAAATGGGTGTGAAAAGGGAGTCAATGGCGGTGGGTTTTCTTGACATGACAAGACGATCCACGTGATATAGGGACTAGGTAGACATTTTTTTATTTTTTTTGATCTTCTTGTTTATGAGATGAGGTGAGTCACGCACTACCCAGGACACATAGGATGGCGGATGACGAAAAACTGGCGTATTTTGACGTGACAAGACGACCCACGTGATATGGGCTAGGTAGAGATTTTTTTGGATCTTTTTGTTTTTGAGACAATAACGTTTAGCACGCACATACGCGCTAGAATAATTGATTCTTGTCGACAACAAAAACAACATTTCATTAAAAAAAATTAAATGATCAATTGAATCACCATATAAAAACATACAAAACTATAAAAAGATGGCAATGTGGCGTGAATAGCTTTCACCCTTTTATCTTTTATTCTTTCAAGCTTTTTATCGAACACCTTATATGTAGTATTTTGTTCTTGAGCAGGTGGGTTTTTGTGTACATATAGCTCCCATTTATAGCTTTCTTGACCTGCAATTTTGAATCCAAGTATTAATTACCCAACAATTCAACTCCTCCAACTCGAAAAGAAACTCTAAAACAACCACCATTCAACACCTACTAACTGGTTTAAAGCTTAACTGGATATTGCAAAACATACCAACAAACTTTCTTTATTGCGGAATCATGTTTAAAGATATACAAATTGCGGAATCATCTTTAAGATATACAAAGAAACTTCCCATCCAATACCGATACAATCACTGGATCATCTTTTTTCCAAAAGCGAAAACACTAAATCAGTAACTTCCAAAAAAAAAATTGATCGTAAAACTAATAGCAAATAAACCTTCCAAAAAGATAAATGAAATCAAAATTAATAAACCCTCGATCAAAAAAAAAACTACCTTTTAATTCATCAGCAATAGCAAGAACGTATTCATAATATTAATGAAAAATGAAGAAAAAAAAATGAGTATTGTTATGAAGTTGAGCTCCAGAAAATTAATAATGGCGTTTATTGTTAGAGGGGAGAAGAAAAGAGCGGTGTGATTTTTATGGGGTAACTGTTGCCTTAATTCTCCAATATATAAATGTTGTTTAAATATAGAGAATCCTAGATTCTTCTATAACTTTTTTAATTGAACTCAAAACCCAATTATAAAAAACAACCATCTCCCCATTATTCAAATTTTTCTAGATACTCCATTATAACCTTCTCCTGTTTTGGTTTCCATAAAAGATTTAAGCTTAAACTGAAACTATGAAATAACCCTTGCTTTCTTTTTATGATTGGCACTTCAAAAAATTAAAGTAAGGGAAAAATGGGCAAACACAATTTGCAGCTTCACTGCACTGTACTAATGAGAGTTTGCTTTATATAATAGAATAGATACAGCAACCTACGGTTAATAGAGGTGAGGTACGCACTACCCAGGACACAAATGATGACGGATGGACGGAAAACTGGAGTATTTTGACGTGACAAGACGACCCACGTGATAGGGACTATGTAGAAATATTTTTGAATCTTCTTGTTTTTGAGATGCAGCAAACCCACGTAAGCAATTACGAGTTTTTGAAAAATATGAAAATAGAACTCGTAATGCTTTTTTGGGTGAACAATACAATTTGTATTTAAGGAGATACATGATAGGATTGTTGAAAGCTAGCAGGTCAACTTCTTTAATGATAAAAAAGAAATGACAATTCCCTTTCATGATTGTTAAAGGGGTTACCAGGATTAGCATGTGGTACCATTTGATTAATCTGACGGTCAGGATCGGATGTTATTTTTTATCTCGAAATTAGCGTTATGCTAGCAGGTCAACTTATCTTATATGACGCACTAGTAATAAACAAGAAAAACCAAGGGAAAATCGAAGCCAACAATATAATTGAAAGCATTATAATAAAATTGATGAGTAATTTTTGTAGGAATAACTTTGGGGAGTTACTTGTCATTGTGATGTTCCGGTGACGATGAAACAAAAGTACTTGGAAGGTTGCTTTGAATAAGTGAGATTAACATTGCAGTGAGCAGGTGTTTCCGTCACTTGATCACAAAATAGGCAAGTTAAGTATCCACTTTGAATAATACTCTGCAGCTTGTCTCCAGTAGGAAGTATATCTTTGACACATTTCCAAACGAACTGGTTTATTCTAGGAAGCAGAGAGAGTTTCCACAACTTCTTAAAAATTCCTTGCATTCTTTGACCAACAGAATCATTATCATCTTTTCCTCAATCATTGTTTTGTATGTGGATTTTACAGGAAAACAACCATTTTTCTCCAGCATCCAGACTAATCTATCTTAATTGTTATGATGTATAGAGATTTTCTGAATAAGTCTGGCAGCTGATGCTTCAAAAAGATTGAGAATAAGACTAATATTTCATCCTCCAGTGTCTGTATCAAAAAGTTGGTGAACAAAAGAGTAATCTTGATAATGAGTTGCTCCAGCTTTTGGGGTTGGAAGAGCATCAAGTTCACCAATCCATCTGTAATTCCAAATCATGATTTCTTGTCTATCTGACCAACAACTAAACCTTTTAATGAATTGTAACTCTGAACTTATGCTTCTCCAAGACCAAGTGGAGTAAGCATTTTCTTGTATATTAAAAACTTGACCATTTAGAAAGTATTTTTCCTTGAGTGATTGAGCACATATGGAAGACTCATCAGTACATAGCTTTCATGCAGATTTTGCCAAGAGAGTTCTATTAAAAACTTCAAGATCTCTTAATCCTAGACACCCTTCCTTGGGTTTATTCACATTTCTCCAAGCAATGGAGTGCTTTTCTCTATTATTCTTCTTGTTTTTCCAAATTTTTTGTTGAGATGTATTCATCTTTGTTATAGTACTATCGGGAAATTTGAAACTTGTCATATGATGCACATGGATGGCATTGGTGATATTTTTTTATCATCACTGATCTTCCTGCTTCAAGAATATTAATACAAGCCCATCTTGAGAGTCTATCTTTCATCTTCTGAATGAGAGTGGTAAAATGAACTTTATTGTTCCTTCCCACAAAAAAAGGCAATCCTAGATATTTTTCTTCTGAAATATCTAATTGTCTAACTTGAAGAATGCCACTAATAACTTGACAGCTTGATGGACTCATATTTTTACTGAAGTAGACAACTGATTTGTTGAAGTTGATTAGTTGGCCGGAGCATGCACTGAAATCCTCTATCACTTGAAGCAACTTATTTGTTTGGACAATATTAGCCTTACAGAAAAGGAGGCTTATGGGGATCCTACTAAAATCTACATTAGAGGAAGCACAACATCGCATGAAGTAGCAAGCTGATAAAAACATAGTTGAGAGGGAATTTAAGGAAGGGGACTGGGTTTACCTTAGACATCAACCTTATCGTCAGACTTCAGTGCAACTAAGAAGAAATCTAAAGCTAGCTGCAAAAGAATTTGGTCCTTACAAGGTGTTAGCCAGGGTGGGAAAGGTTGCTTATCGTCTCAGCTTGCCTACTACATCAAAAATTCATCCAGTATTTCATGTCTCATAGATCAAATTGAAGTTGGGTACAGGGTTACTTCCTAAGATAACACTTCCTTCTTAGATTCTGTTGACTGTTTGAAGGTTTCTCCATTACAGGTGCCAGGGTCTCATCTGATACAAAAGAGCAAGCAAATTATTCCTCGGTTTTTGGATCATTGGGCCCATTCCACTCCAACTGAAGCTACTTGGGAGGATTCCATCTTCATGAAGCAACACTATCCCAAACTGATTCTTGAGGACAAGAATCTATAAAGGAGGCGGCATTTGTCATAATATAATGTTAGTATTTATGTTATGGGCTATCCTTTTATCTGTTTGGCCCTATCTTATTTTGGGTGCCTTTAGTTAGTATGCTCACATGTTGTACGTGAGTAGTCGATGCGATATATAAGTTGTCTCTCTTCCCTGTACATACATGAATAAATGAATCCTAGTTTTATCCTCTCATTCTATGAATTTCTTTTGTCTTCTTCAATCTCTTTTTTTTTCCAATCTTCTCTAGATCTCCTATAATCCCCCTATAATCTTCCTTCCTGAATGCATTTGTAGTGAATCCACTATATTGGACCATCCAAAATGATATAGAATGACAGTCTTTTTGCAAGATACAAAATTACAGTCTTTTTGCAATAATTTCATGAATGGTGGAGTAAACAACAGTGGCCATCTTCAAAGAGAGCAAGAATCAGTTAACAGGTATGAAAATATCCAGGTCAGCTCCAAAGATCAATCATTTATTATTTGCGGATCTTGTCTTTGCTGCAAGTAATTATCAACCGAAGCATTGATAATTGGTGGATAGAAGAGCCTGGAATGGAGTAAGTTTAAGGCTGTTGTGGTAGGTAGTGTTGGACCACCATTTAGCTATTGGTAGCCAACTAACCCATTTGGTTGGTAATAACTTGTCATACATATCTGATAAGCCCCCAGACAAGCATTTTCTCTCTCTGTCTGTCCATCTGACTGAGGATAGTATGTTATGCTTATATGTAGGGCAGTTCCAAGCTTTGAGAAGAGCTTTTGCCAAAAATTAGTCATGAATATGCTATCTCTGTCAAATACAATGGAAGTAGGAAATTCATGAAGCTTATAAATGGTGGATAAGAATACCTTGGCAATTGAAGAAGCTGTGAAGGGATGGCTGACAACTATGAAGTGGTTGTATTAGGTGAATCTATACACAATCACCAAAATGACCTCTCTACCTTCAGACTTAGGCAGGCTAGTGATAAAATCCATACTTATGTGTTGCCAAGCTTGTTTTGGTACAGGGAGAGGTTGTAGCAATCCTCCGGGTGAAGTGTTAGAACTCTTATGTTGCTGGCATATATCACATTCTTGAATGCATTGCACAAAGTCCATTTTTAATCCAATCCAGAAGAAAAAGCTTTTTAGCCCTATGATAACTTTCTTGCTGTTCAGAATGGCCACCCACTGAAGAAGAATGAACTACAACTAGTATTTTTTGCCTCAATGTGCCTTCACTACCAATATAGATTCTGTTGTTGAATCTTATAATTCCCTAAGAATAATAATAATGAGGTACCCCAGTTGGAGAAATTATCATTTGAGGAATTTTATCCTTAGCCAAAGAGTCATTGTCATAACTCTTGATCACCCCAGCAAACCAAGCAGGCTGTATTTGTGTCAGGTTGTTACACTCAGGAACAGTAATTGGTTGATGTGGCACTCTAGATAAAGAATCAACAACCCTGTTATCAGTGCCCTTCTTATAACACATCTCATAGTCATAACCAAGTAGTTTAACTAACCATTTTTGCTGAAGCATAATGTGCATCCTCTGCTCCAAAAAAATTTTAATTTTTTTTTTATGCTTTGATGATCTGTATAGATAGTAAAGTGAGTTCCCAATAAATATAAGTCCTTAATTTGGTCACTGCCATGACAATGGCCAGCATCTCTTTTTCATAAGTTGAATGGGTTAGAAACCTTGCACCCATCCCTTTACTGAAGAAGGCAATATGTTTTTTCTCCTGCATGAGGACAACTCCCACACCAGAATCACAAGCATCAGTTTCTATCTCAAATGGCTTTGAAAAATCAGGCAAAACCAAGACTGGAGTTGTGGTTACAGCTGATTTAAGGGCTTCAAAAGCAGATTGAGTTGTAGAATTCCAAGTGAAGCTATTTTTCTTGAGCAACTCAGTTAATGTATTGCAAATGAGACCATAATTGCTATTAAATTTCCTATAGTACCATGTGAGGCCTAAGAACCCTCTCAAGTCCTTGATGCAAACAGGAACATGCCATTGAACCATGCAAGCTATCTTTTCTGGGTCAGCAACAACTCCTTCTCCAGATATAATGTGTCCCAAATACTAAATATGGGATTTTCCAAAAGAACATTTACTCATCTTAGCATATAGAGTGCTTCTGTAAGGTGGTCAGAGTGAGTTGTAAGTGTTGCAGGTGAGTGTCCATGTCAAGACTGTAAATGAGAACATCATCAAAGAAGACCAGAATAAATTTCCTTAGATATGGCTTGAACACATCATTCATAAGAGATTGAAAGGTGGCTGGTGCATTGGTGATCCCAAATGGCACGACTAGGAACTTAAAATGCCTTGATGTGTCCTAAAAGCAGTCTTTTGTATATCTGCAGGGTAGATCCTGATTTGAAAATAGCCTGCTCTAAGATCAATCTTGTAAAATATAGTTGCACCCTTGATCTAATCCATCAATTCCTCAATGACTAGTATAAGATATTTATTTTTGATGGTCAAATCATTGAGCTTCTTGTAATCAACACAAAACCTCCAGTTACCATCTTTTTTCTTAACTAAAGGGATTGGTGAAGAGAATGAACTACGTCTAGGCTGAATAACTCTAGCTTCAAGCATTTCATGTACAAATTCCTTAACAATTTCTTTCTGGACATAAGGAATTATGTAGGCCCTTTGATTAGGTGGTGTGGCTAAAGGTTGAAGGGGATTATGATGGTCATGAGATTTGAAAGGTGGTAAGGAAGTTGGTTCTTTAAAAACATTAGAAAAAGAGTCAAGTAATTTAGAAATTAGTGGAGGGGTATGATGTTGGTAAGTAGGTGGGGTGGCTGAAATACACAAAAGGTGGCCAACCAATCCATGGTCAGATTTCTTGATATATTTTTGTAACTCAGCTCCACTAATCATAGACACCCTACTAAAATCAGGATACCTTGTAACTCAATTTTAACACCATCTCTAATAAAGGAGACCATCAACTTATTGAAATAAAAACCACAGGGATGACTTATTTCATCCAACCAACTCCCAAAACCAAGTCACATCCTCCTAGTGATAATAATCTCATATCAAAATAAAATTCATGCTCCTGCATTTTCCATGTAAAAGCATGGCATCAAGCTTCACTCACCAATTTGTTACCATCCGCTACAGACACTAACAAGGTAGATGTAGGTTCTATAAAAAAACCACATCTCTTAGGAGCTAATGGGTCTAAGAAGCTATGAGTTCTCCCACTATCAATTAGAATGGATAAAGAAGCCTTCTGTTAGAGCACTGCTCGGTCGAAATCGCAAGCGTTTCTATCTCAAGCTTGTTTGTCAAGTTTAATTGTCAAAACTATAAGTCTTGATTTCTAGTCTACTTATAGCTATGTCTCGGATTAGGATAGAATGTGAAAAAGCGGGGGTCTAACAACCACACCCAATATTTCATTTAGGAAATCTGTATGGACAAACTCCAATATAATTCCAAGAGAATCAACTAGACAGTTAGACTCAATCAATGGAAATATATCCAAGAGTTGTATCTCTGTTTCTCAATGTAATCAGCAAATCAAACAGATAGAATCCGTGAGCCTGATTATTATGAGAAACAACTTGAACGGTACCAAAGACCAATGTTCAAGTGTCAATCAATTTATATCAACAACCAAAGGTTGGATTATCGAATTGATTGAACTACGCACAACCTGTGATATTTCAATTATATAAACAAATATAATGCGGAAAAAAAATAACACAGACACCATAAGTTTTGTTAACGAGGAAACTGCAAATGCAAGAAAACCCCCGGGACCTAGTCCATATTTGAACACCACACTGTATTAAGCCGCTATAGACACTAGCCTACTGCAAGTGAACTTTGGACTGGAATGTAGTTGAACCCTAACCAATCTCACATTGATCAAGGTACAGTCGCGTTCCTTACGCCTTTGAATCCCAACAGGACTCTACGCATTTGATTCCCTTAGCTGATCTCAACCACAACTAAGAGTTGCTATGACCCAAAGTCGAAGACTTGATAAACAAATCTGTCTCACACATAAAAGTCTATTGAATAGATAAATCTGTCTCCCAAAGAAATACCTATGAGTTTTGTTCCGTCTTTTGATAAATCAAGGTGAACATGAACCAATTGATACACCGGACTTATATTCCCGAAGAATAGCCTAGTAATATCAATCACCTCACAATAATCTTAATCGTATGGTAGAGAAACAAGATAGTGTGGAATCACAAACGATGAGACGAAGATGTTTGTGACTACTTTTATCTTGCCTATCGGAGATTAAATCTCGGGCAAATCTTAAAGAAGATAGTACTCAATGCGATAAAACAAAGCAAGATCAGAACACACAATTACAGAGAAAATAGTTGGGTCTGGCTTCACAATCCCAATGAAGTCTTTAAGTCGTTAACCTATAATGGTTTTAGAAAAAACCTAGGTTAAAGGAGAATCGACTCTAGTCGCAACTAGTATCACACATGAGGTGTGGGGATTAGGTTTCCCAGTTACTAGATTCTCCCATATATATAGTCTTCAAATCAGGGTTTGCAATCAATGTTACCTTGGTAACAAAGCATTCAATATTCACTGTTAGATAAAAACCTGATTAGACTCAAGCTTTCAACCGTTAGATCGAACTTAGCTTGTTACACACAAATGAAAAGTGACTTCATTTAGATATGGGTAACCGTACCTAAACATGTACACTTGGTTGGTTCAACAATAGTTAACCGAAGTTAGCCATATGAAAACTTTCATATCAACATTGTTCATCTTAACAAAACTAGTTCAAATGACTCAAATGAAACTAGTTATAGAGTTATTCAATTGTTTACATTCTTATAGAAGTATACAAAACACAATTGAAGCAAAATCGATTTTGATTCACTTGAATCAATTCATGAACATTATAGCCACGGTTTGTAAAAGATCGCATTCCTTATTTTATAAATGTATTAGTTCATGAAAAAACTGATTTTAGAGCATAGCCCACTCAAGTATGCAAACGGGTACGCATACCTAAGTAGTCGGACTTGGTCTGGGTTTACCAGTATGCGAACGGGTACGTATTCTGTCGTACACCACCAAACTCAGTTAAATTACAGGACTTGAACTTATGCCGGTACGCATACGGGTACGCATACTAAGTTCCCGGACTTCAACTATCAAACCAGTACCCATACGGGTATGCATACTATGGTTCCCGGACTTGGAATAACTTGCAATAGTTAGCATACAAGTACGCATACTGTTCTATATCCAATTAATGGTTAATTGTTCTAAACTCCCATTTCAATCATTGAAACATTTTTAGAAGACGACAATAGTTGTCTCACACAAACTATTAGCTTCAAAGCAATTTTCAAGTGATCAAATGATCAATATGAAACATTCCGAGTCCACAAAAATCATATAAGATGTTACCAGGCGATTTTCACACAAATCATATAAGATGTTACCAGGCGATTTTCACATGATCATCTTTTGACTTTCGTCAAGAATATAAGATGAACTTGGTTAAAGCGGAAGCTTACCAACACATATTTCAAGAAATATGGAAGCAAGTTGAACTCAGCTCGAAATATCAAATGTGTATAATCGAAGTCTATATAGCTATACGACTTTTATGTCAAATAGGAGATAGAGAAAAATAGACTTTTGAGTGATAGGTGAGTTCAAGTCTCCACATACCTTTTGTTGATGAAGTTCGACAAGCTCCCACTAGTAGTTCTTCATCTTCAATCGATGAACGTCGTGAAGTCTAAAGCTCAACTACACATTCTATCCTGCTAGTTTTCGTACCTTTGCCAATTTATATTGATAAAAAAGGGAAGAATTATTTGGTAGTTCACACTACATACATGTGGTTTACGGATCAT